>OX638130.1:58893139-59493139 GCA_951804985.1 Dryomyza anilis | reverse complement strand
TCACAAAAAAAAATCGAAATTCGGTACACCAACCCATTTGTAAATATGGGTATCAAATGAATGGAAATTCTTCAGCGATTGAAAGTTTGTAGTTATTTTCCGAATTTGTTTACCCTGGTGACCTATATACCACTTTGAATGGTAACCACACATCTGTGTAGGGTATTTATAGTCGGCTTAGACCGACTATAATTTTGATAATCCTAACTATCATAATAACACCAAATTTAAAATTTCTCATGTGATCAAACCTTCCCAACTGTTTATAATATTAGAACAAAAAACGCTAGAAAAACGTAAAAACTATATTACAACCATATGAAATGAGTACTGCAGTTACCTGAACTCACTGTGCTTAGTGCAGTGCATCACACTCTCTCATAAAGAATTTCACACAAAAGAACAACTCTTTCGCATTGTTTTTTGCTGTTGTTGGTTTTACACAACAAACAGAGTTGCAAAAAAAACCCAGAAGTCTCCTCGAAAAAGAGTTTCAATTATGGCATTCAGAAAATATATTTAAAATTATTAGGTGAAATTATAAAAACAACATATTGGATTTACACGTTTGAATATAAAATATCTTCATATAATCTTTGTTTTTCCTTTATATTTAGACATTTTTTTGAAATTTTCAGCTAGCTGGATTTTACTATTTTTCATAATTTTAAAAAGGATCCTTTTTAAGGACATTCATTTTGAAGTGCAAGGATATTGACCACGCGCCACATGTTCAAGTTTAGAAGTTACAACTTAATTGCTCTAAAAACTTGTTCTATTAGCTTTAAAACGAGCCATCCACTTAGTTTTTAGCATTTCTACTTTAAGAGATTTTGAAATATGAACAACCATACAAAAGAGATTTTTTACCCATTTTTTTAACTTTGTATCTCTTTGGAAGTAGTGGTCGGAAAAAATTAAAATCTAAAACAGATATTTGTGACCCTGAGGGATCAGAGCGACACAAATGATGTTGTACTATTTTGTTTTTAGCGCCGTTCGATGGTGGTTTCTTATTTTTTATTTGTGGTGGCAGATTAAGTGCACATGTTTGCAAAACTGCAAAAATTATTAAAATGAGTTGTTTTCTTTGCAACATTATTTTGACCTAATGAAAAAACTACGTACATGCGCAGAAGATACAAGTTTGAACAACGTTCTGCACTGTAACTTGTTAACGACAAAAATCGATATCGTTAACTATTTTTAACGACAAATATCGTTAAAATTTACATTTTTCAATTTGTATGAAAAATCTAGAACTATTTCTTCTTCAGCTCCGCGTCGACTTTCTGAAACTAGGACCTCTAAAACTGAGAAGAAGCTTTTAAAACCCAAAAAAGGTGATCCTGTGATATTGTGAAAATAGCTTAAAGGACATTTTTGAACTTTTTTCATTAAAATTAATATTACTCCAAGTGTATTAAGATATCACTAAATTTTCTATATTTATTTAATTTAACTGAAATTATGATTTTTGATGTTATTTTTTTAGTTAACCGTTACAGTTTCTTGGCTTGCCAAACACGTAAAATGTAGACTTTTTTTACTATATACTATACGGTTTAATAATTTGTTGGAGTTTTTTGATTATTTTTTTTAATAATAAGTTTTTTTTTTGCTTAAACTATTAAGTTTTTACACTAAAAAAAAGTTTTACATAATTTGTCCACCATTATTTTCAAAAATAGTCCTTTGATGAGCATTATATCCTTAAGTTGTTCTTACATAGAATAACCCAAGCAACAATTTACTAGGCAGCTCAAATACTGCTAAGTTTCTGGTAGGATTTTGAACAGTATTTACTCGCCAGTAAAAACTAGTCAAAAACTGGTAGGTTACTTGTAGGGATTTGAAGAGTATATCCCTACCAGTAAAACTAGTCATAAACTTGTCGGTTACTGGTAGGGATTTGAAGAGTAGATCCCTACCAGTAAAACTTGTCAAAAACTGGCAAAAAAACTGGTCTCCTACCAGTAAAACTAGTCAAAAACTGGTCGGTACTGGTAGGGATTTGAAGAGTAATCCCTACCAGTAAAACTTGTCAAAAACTGGCCAAAAACTGGTCTCCTACCAGTGAAACTAGTCAAAAACTGGTCGGTTACTGGTAGGGATTTGAAGAGTAATCCCTACCAGTAAAACTTGTCAACGTTAACGTGTATACACATATTTACCAAATAAAAAAAATCAATCAGCTAACTTCTAAAGTTGAAGAGATATTACAATTCAAAATCCAATTTTTGTGCAAATTAAGTCTAAAATAGTTGAAGATTTTAGTATACCATAAATAATGAAGTTTAAACTAATCCATATTCTTATTGAACCACGTTTTCTAAAAGTAGACTGTATTAGCTACATTCATGAATAAAAATCTAAGTCCTGTCGTGGATATTGTCAAAGATATTGATCCAGAAATTAACCCTTTAAATATTTTTATTTGTTAATTGAATCAAAATATATTATTTTTAGGCTAGGTGCGCATACTTTTACTATTTACTAATAAAAAAAATAGAAAATTTAGTGATATCTTTATACACTTGGAATAATAATAATTTTATAGAAAATAGTCGTTAAAAGTTCAAAAATGTCCTTTAAGCTCTTTGCGCAACATCACAGATAATTTTTTTTTTTGGTTTTAAAAGCTTCTTCTCAGATTTGGAGGTCCTAGTTTCAGAAAGTCGACGCGGAGGAAAACATTTTAAGATTTTTAGTTTTTGAATCAGTCTAATGTACAGCGTTACCAAAAAACAAAAAATAATATCCAACTTATGATAGTAGTTGACTTTTGACATAATTTTATATGGAAGATTGGTCAAAAAGCTGACTATTTGTTAAAACTGTACATTATTTTTTAATTATTGATAACACTGGTAGTCTTGTTGAATTACAACATCATTTATAATGCTAACCCAACAAACATTGAGAAAATCCGCAAAGTACTCGCAGATTTATCTCAAAAAGTTGAGGTTAACGCAAAAAATTAAACACGAGTTAATCAAAAGTTTACACTTGAGCTTAACTTTGTCACCAACGCAAAGTTTGTCGCAAGTTGTCCTGGCGATTATCGCAAAAAGTATGAAGCTAGTTTAACTCAAATCTGTACTCAAGCAAACCTAGCAATTTTCATAATATTATATAAAGACTAATTGAAATTTATTGCAATTTTCTCATTTTTATTGGTATAAAAACTCTTAAATATTTAACACTAAACATAGCAAAAATATGATACGGTGTAACATAATTTAAAAGGACCATAAACAGTAATGGTGAGTTTATTAATATATATGAACAATAAGTCTTCATGACCGTTAGTTGCATATTTCGGACATGTCCTAAATTTGCAGTAACACCCAACCGATGAGACCCAGCACATAGCATCTGATAACAACGCGTTTGTTGATAGATTGCTACTACAGTTCCTGTAGATAGAGAAGCCCACGTATTTCCAAAAGGAGTGTACGAGAAAAGGTGCTATGAAATCACGAAGCAAACAAAAATGCCGAATAGAAACCGAAGAGTGTGGTGCATTTAATTTAAACCTACAATAGGAAATTAAAAGGTGTCTTAATAAAACATTTGCACTCTTACACATTCTGCATCTGTACACAGAGTAGACAGCCGACTTTGGCACAACCGACACCAACAGCAGCTCCGGCAGACGCAACCCGAGTATTTCAGCGAATGGCACTTGCGCTTATAACTCATTAAATACTGTAATTGCAGTACTGTTTGCTCTTTGGAACGGAATTTTTAAACATATTTTTCAAAGACCGTATTTTTATTTATAATTGAAAATTAACTCAATGCAGACAGTGACAAACTAATTTTCGAGATTTTTGTTTTTCGAAAATTCAACGTAATTTCTTTTATTAAAAAAAATTATATAATTAGCATTTTATATAAAAATGAAAATTGATTCAAACAATTTAGTTTGTATTAAGGATTGAAACCTAAACGAATAACGGTTTCGATTTCGGGTTTTTCCGCGTTTCGGTTACGGTTTCGGTTTTAAGTTTTTATAACGAAACGGTTTCGGTATACCGGTTCCATGTTACGGTTTCGGTTTTGATTTCGGTTTTTGTATAAATTTTCTTTATTTCCATATTTTTCAAATAATTTAACATTTTTTATTTGGTGCTTATGTTCAAATTATGAGGTAAAGTGGGAAACGTAATTTAAACAATGTTGGTTGTTATTTTAGTAAAAATATTGTGTTATATGAATTATTTAATTTATTACGCCAAGAAAAAATTTTAATTTAAAATTTCGTGACCACAAACTAATGAAAAGCAACATTTTGACTTTTGATATGATCTGAATTGCAAAGAAGAAGAATTTTGTACAATTCCCATCCACACAAGCCAAAGAAATTAAATTTCAACAATTCAGTGAACTGCAATATATGTAAACCAGTGATGATAATTTGCAAGAGCAAGGCAAGAAATGGTAATCTTGTTCTTGCACGCTATGTCTTGCTCTTGCATAGGTACATATGATCTTGTTCTTGCAATACCTTTCTTGCTCTTGCTTGCAAGAATCTTGCAAAATTTTACTTTTTAAATTTTAAATAAAAGGTCGAAGACAAATATCTTAACTGCATATTAATTATGAAAACAAATAGAATTTGAACACTAATTGTATATAAGTTACTTATTTTCCATATTTTCAATTTCTTTAACAAAAAATAAATTATTTTACTAACAAAAAAAAAATCCAAAACCATTAAAATTTGAATTACATTTAAGAATTAACTAATAAAAAATAATTGTATAAATCAAATGATGTTGACGAGACAATTCAAAATCTCTAGGCCATAATAAAATGTAAATATCGTCGTTGTAGAACAAAAAGTCACGAAATACATTTTCAAAATGCTAAATATTCATTTACAAATATTTTTATGTATCTGTCAATTATTAATCGATGATCTCAATTTTTTTTTTACCACATGATAAGAAAATATAAATTTATCAATTGATATTTCAACTTTAAAAATGCATCAATTACTTTTTATAATATTTATCAACAAACTCGAAATTTAAGTTTTTCATAAAAATGTATTTGGTGACTTTTCGTTCTATAACGACGATATACATTCATAATAAATATAAGGAATATTTTGTATAGGCATATTTCTGTTTTCGTCAGAGATTAAAAAAAATCCGTATGCTACACGTACCGTATGTCAAGAGAACACAAATATTATCTTGCAGGGTAACATTTTTCTTTGCGAACACCATGCGAACACAAACTCAAACGCTACAAAGCGAATACTAACAGATTGAAGAGAATACAACATAACGAATTACGATTCGTATTCACACACTTTCACAACGACAACTCTTCGTTGCTATCCTGTATCATCGCATGGCAACAAACAACCGCATGACAACAGACAGATGCATGACAACGGACAGACGCATGACAGCAGACGGTCGCATGGCACTACATGTACAGCTAGATACATACATGCACAGCTAGATACATACATGATACATACTAGATGGCAACAACGACGATTTTTATTTGTGGTACAAAAAATTTCCCGCCAAAAATTTCATAAAAAGCTTGGATGCTGCTTTATTTGCATTTTTTGTTGTTGTTGCACTTTCAAACGGATTTGTGAAAAAAAAACAAAAACTCAAAAAGCAATATCAGCTAAATGAGGTACAAGGTGAAAATGTTCATATATATATATATATATTTTTTTTTTTGGTTTTATAAGTTAAATTAAATAATGCACGTTCTATGTGCATATACTATAACTTAAGAAAACTTCATGATTTTTTGTTAAATCATGAAAAAAACTATGTATAAAATTAAAACAAAAATAATAATGTGCATAGCATAGTGCATATGCACAATCGATGTACGGAACTAGCGTAGCGAAGTAAAGAGATAAAAACATTGTTTTGTCTATTTTATATTTTTGAAGCGACTTTTGAAGCACTTTTGAAGCTATTTACCGCTTCAAAAGTGTTTCACATACTTTATTTTTAAGATTCTTATATTCTTTAGCCTTGGAAAAAAAACACATATCTTCATTAATGTTCACGTTCATAAATATTTGGTACGCTTTCCATTGTAACTTGTTGATCAATATTTAGTAATATCATGAATTCTTTTGAATTCCATTATTACCTTAAAAACATAATAAATAAATTAAAATGATAAAAAAATGCAAGAGTCTTGCTTTTCTAGCATTTCTTGCAGTGTTAGTCTTGCACTTGCTCTTGTTCTTATCTTGACATAGTAGATCAAGAAATTTATGATCATCACTTATGTAAACAAATATCTGCCTTATACTTGAAATGTTTAAACTTGTCGAATTTGCACTTCATTTTTCGTATTTTCCTAAATAGTTACTGAGCTGTTTTTAATTTGGAACTTTTTTTTTAATTTTGTCTTGCATTACCATTGTTTTATTTATGTACAAAATTGAGCTGTTTGAAAAAATAACTCACAAATCAATTAAAAGACTTATAAATGGCATTCTATTAAATTGATCCTTTAAAAGAATTAAAAAAATATTCAAATGAACTTTTCAAAACTTTTTCCACTTTACCCCAAGCTCCCCTATATATTTTACTAATAAAATAAATAAGAAACCAATATCATTATAATTTGAATCATTTTTTAACATAAGAATTGTTCTTGGAGTTGCTGGTGTTTTGTTGTTAATTTGATTAATGAAACAAATTTTATACCAAAGACCGTTGTTTTGGAAATATCGTTTCTCAAAAAACATGTGAATTTTTGTACAACCAAAAATGTTTATTTTGGGAACTCCAAATTTTATTAAATGACATATTACTTAAGATCTTCTATATAAAATAAAATATTATTTTCTGTTTCTCTTTATACTTTTTTAAAAACCGTTTCAAACCGGTATGAAACCGAAACCGTTTATATCGGTTTTGGATATCGGTTTATTTCTGATTTTCGTATAATGGTTTCGGTTACGGTTTCGATTTAAAAATGAAACGGTTTTAAACGGATATCGGTTTCGGTTTCAATCCTTGGTTTGTATTAAAAAAAAAACAATTGTATTAAACATATTTTGCAGCAGTACGACCCTTTACGTAAATACTAAGATTAATCGCAATGGCTATCCTTGCGATAATGCGGAAGTTCCATAAGCGAAGATATGCGTGCATTCATGCGTCCGAACTGTCAAAACACCGCAATCGCCGCACAAAAGTAGAAATTACTTGAACTTTTGTGCGGCGATTGCGTCCATGCAAGTACTCGCTCTCATATATTTGCATGTATTTCTACTTTTGACAGTTCGTCGGACGCATGAATGCTCGCACATATTCGCTTATGAAACTCCCGCATTATATGTAAATTGTATCGCAGGGTTACCCGATAGATATACGCAAGTGGGATTGTCGCAGGCTGGTCTACCTGAGTGAAACTAAAGTGAAACTTAAATTGAAGTGTTTGCATTGCGTATATCCTCAGTTTTGACTCAAATGGGACGATGACTCAAAATGTTTGTTGGATAAGATATCTTCCTGTTAATACAAATAGATTTAAAACAAAATTAAGAATGTGACACTGTCACATGTAAAAATAATTAAATAAAAAGTAAACAATAAATCACCCGGCTGTTACATGCCGAGCTCTCAATTTCATATGAGTATTTACGTGTAATACCCGGGTAGTTAAAATACCCGTAATATCCAGATATTAACAATTCGACATTAAGCAAACTGACGGACGGACAGACATATGAACAAACGGTCAGACAAAACACAAAAAAAACAATCCGGGTAGTTCGAAAAGTTAACATCCGGGTAATCGAGAGCTCTAGTCTCATCACAAGACTCTATTTTAAAATGTGTTCAATAAATTCTAGAAAAGAAAATCATGCTTTTTTTCAATATAATAAATATATCAAATATACACCATTGTTGAAGTATACACAGGTTAGTTCATCTAGACAGTTACTATGCTGAGAATGCCAATACCCCTACAGCACGAAAATATTGCAGGAACGTTGCTTGGACATTGCACTGCAAGACTGAAATATTTTGCCTGATATATTGCTGCAATGTTCTAGCAATCTATCTATGTCCGACTCCTGGAATATTGCAGGAATATATATCACCTTTATTTATGGTTTATTGTTTATGGTACGGTATTTAATAATTTAATTTCATAATTATACAAAAATGTTTTTATTTAAGTTGCCCCAAGCTGGCATCGAACACCGGACTCCGGCGTTGAAGTGCACTGCTATCTCCGTTAGGCTACGCATCAATAATGTTTTTGTGTAGATATTTGCCTTCAGTACAACATTTTGAAATGTTCAATTTATTATTAAATGTCACAACGTTCAGACAGAATTATAAATTAACACATGGCTGCCCAGGGTATGTCGACCACTCAGGTTCCACGCTAGTGGGGCGCAGAAAACAAATTTGTTTGGACAATCAACCCTTGCCCAATCAACATACTATTTTATAGATTGAAATCAAAACTATAGTTTATAAATTTATAAATGTTTTTCTGAAGCAATTTTGAATTAAATAAAGTAAATTAATTTATTCAGTCTTATCGTGAATAAAATTCCTCAGGGAATTTTTACCTTTGGTGGAAAATAGGTATAGTGAACAATATTCGAAAAGGGAAAAAATGTTTCCCTAAAAAACTGCGTATCATGAACAACATTTTGGAGGAAAAATTACCCCTGTTTAGCCGAAAACCGCCACTTTTTCATCGGGGAAAAAATTTAATTAAAAGCAAAACACACTTTAATTAACTATACTTTTATTTATCATATGTTAAAAAATATTTATGGATAGCACCAAAATTATTTAAATAAAAGTTATTTACATATTTCTGCACAAATAAATTACAGATATATTCAACCACTGCAAAAACTTCACCGACTGGAGAATATCTTAATTTTTTTTTAACTCTTGAAAAATGAACGCAATCTAATCACAACATTTTCTTAAATGAAAAACTACAATTAAGAGTCATTTTATATACTTTTAATTGCAGTTTAACATAATTTTAATTTCAATATTTATTTTCACAACACAACGCAATTTTATCCAACAAAACTGTTTGATATTTGGCAAAACAGCTGATTTAGCGTTCTAATTGCAAATTAAACTTTTATCGAGTTAAAAAATGTGAACTTTGTGCATAAAAGTATAGTTAACTGCAAATAATAAAGATCTGTATACATATTTTATATCTGAACTATTATTTTACAACTTTATTATCTGAAATGATAAAGATAACCAAAAGAAAACGCATTAAAAAAAATCTGGCCGTATTGTAAAACTGCATTCGAATTTCGAACAAAATTCCGGAGGAATTGCTGTTCCTGGGAGATTGACGATACCAACAAATTTTACCTGGGAACAAAAAATTCCGAGGGAATAAAATATTCCCAAGTGTTCACGATAAGGCTGATTAACCCCTACAGCACAAACTGTTGCTGCAATCTTGCAGTAATATTGCTACATTGCATTATATTATATTGCGCATACAATATTTCTGTAATATTGTAGTAATATATAAATTGCAATATTGTACAAAAATCTGTCTGCAATATTCCAGCAAGACAAAAAGTATTTATTTGAAAAATTATTCATACATATTTCACCAATAAATTAAAAATATATAAAAAAATATCAAATATACCTTTTTATTAAAAATAATAGATTTAATACTGTTTTCAACAATATGAGACGTCAATGCAACCACATTACCTTCTATAAAAGTAAAAAAAAATCATGTTAAAATAAAGCAAATAAAAAAAAAATTATATACATGGTGGAGTTTGAACCGGCATTTCCGGGTTATAAGTCCCAAGTTCTCACCGATATGCTATCAGTCTCAAATAAAAAATCAAGTAGTGATTGAAAATATCGTTAGCACATGACACAGGGCTGCAGTTATAAATTCCATATTATGTGAAAAGTGCCCATAAATTCATTGGTATACAATAATACTATAAATTCGTAAAAACATTCAACATTGCTAGCTCTTTACCTAAATTGAATTCGCTTTGAATGTTAAAATCAAGCGAATGATAAATCATATTCTTTTTTCATTAAATTAATGCAATGCTATTTTTTATTAATTTTTATGTTCGACTTTAAATTGTTTTTATAAAACATTTTAGAAGGGCATAGTGGGACTAATGTGGGAAATCGCAACTCTTCATGTGTTTATGTTGTAGACATTTTTCAAATATTGTCTATGGAGTTATCTTTTAATGATTAAAAAAACTTGAATAACGTGAATTAATACTCGCAATTTTTTGGTATTTGATACAATTTTCCAAATTTCCCAAAAAAATATATAATATAATATAAAATTGGCCAAAATGCAATGCAAAGAAAATGTAATCATCAACAGCGCAAAATACAATATTATATTATAATGCCACAATTAACAAATCTATCGAACAGAAAAAATTTTAATAAAGGTGTAAATTAAAAACTTGATTTAATTCAAAATTGCTTCAGAAAACATTTAGTTTTGATTTCAATCCTATACAAAATATTTTGGTTGGGCAAGGGTTGATTGTCCAAACAAATATGTTTTCTGCGCCCCACTAACGTGGAACCTGAGTTGTCGACATACCTCGGGCAGCCATGTGTTAATTTATAATTCTGTCTGAACGTTGTGACATTTAATAATAAATTGAACATTTCAAAAATTTCGTTTTGAAGGCAAATATCTTAACAAAAACATTGTTGATGCGTAGCCTAACGGAGAGACTTTAACGCCGGAGTCAGGAGTTCGATGCCAGATTGGGGCAACTTAAATAAAAACATTATTCTATAATTATGAAATAAAATTAAATTATTTAATATCATAAACAATTAAATTATTAAACAATAAACCATAAATAAATGTAGAGAGAGTAACAAAATTAAAGATTTTTTTGTTTTTTATTTTTTCATTGCAAATACGTTGCTGACTCATTTTTTACCATATTGCTAGAATATTGCTATATATTCCTGCAATATTCCAGGAGGCGGACATAAATAGATTGCTGGAACATTGCAGCGATATTTCTGGCAATATTTCAATCTTGCAGTGCAATGTCCCAGCAACGTTCCTGCTATGTTTTCGTGCCTTAGGGGTATATATCACTTTTCGAAAAATGTAAAAACTATATTTTAAAAACTGTATTCAATATAATAGAACTGACACCATTTTAGAAACTGACACCATTTTAGAAAAGAAAAATCAGAGTTACAAATATATTCGGGAATTATTGCAACTTTTACTGTCGAAAAAATTTTTTTTTTTACAATTCAAAAAATAAATAAGTATATATATGTATATAAATAAATATATATATATATATATATATATATATATATATATATATATATATATATATATATATATATATATATATATATATTTTTACAATCCAAAAAAAAAAAAATATATATATATATATATATATTTTACAATTCAAAAAACAAATAAATATATATAATTTTTTTTAAATATGATGTCATGAAAATACCATCTTGAAATTTGGCATGAACATTTTTATTAAATCAACCAAAATATACGATATCTATATTAATAAAAAAACGTGTTTTTCTCTTGCACTAACCGGCCACATTTCTGAACAGATTTTAATGATACTGTAGCGCGATTCTGTAACTACTTAACGATAAAAATCGATATCGTTAAGTACAGTTAACAACAAAAATCGGTAAGTGCTATTCTATACAAAATTCGTAACAACATTAATAGATAAAATTTGTTGTTACGTATCGACAAATGTCGATACGCTATCGATGAAAATTTTATGCTTGTTACCCTTAACGATAGTCGTTAAGTAAAAGTTTGACGTTCAAAATTATTTTTTCAACGTCCGGTGTGCGAGAAATGTGGTATTTCTATGAATCTCGATGGAACTTGAATTTAACATGTCCTATATTCACTAAAATTGTTGTGTACGTCCACTTCTTTCTTATCAACTTTGTTTATAAGGTTTTTAAATATATGCAATTAATTTTTAATGTTTGACAAACAAAAATAATGACTTTTTAAAAATTGAATTCTAATTTAATTATTTTATTTGACACTTAAATTTAGATGATGCCATATTTTTCACAAATTTTAACATTAAAATCATATCGAATTTTTTATCTACAATAATTGTTAAAGCAAAGTTAGTGAATCACTCGATCGCTAGCTACAATTCTTGTTAGTTAGCGATATCGACATTTGTCGTTAAAAAGTTACAGAATCGCGCTACTGGTATCAAAAATAAATATAGAAAATTTAGTGATATCTTTAAACACTTGGAATATTAATCATTTTATTGAAAATAGTCGTTAAAAGTTCAAAAATTTCCTTTAAGCTCTTTGCGCAACATCACAGGATCATTTTTTTTTGGGTTTTAAAAGCTTCTTCTCAGTTTTGGAGGTCCTAGTTTCAGAAAGTCGACGCGGAGTGAAACATTTTAAGATTCTTGGTTTTTGAATCAGTCTAATGTACAGCGTTAAATAAAACAAAAGAAAATATATATCCAACTTAAGATAGTAGTCGACTTTTGCCATAATTTTTTTAGATATTTGTTTAGATATTTGTCTTCAAAACAACATTTTGAAATGTTCAATTTATTATTAAATGTCACAACGTTCAGACAGAATTAAAAATTAACACATGGCTGCCCGAAGTATGTCGACCACTCAGGTTCCACGCAAGTGGGGCGCAGAAAACAAATTTGTTTGGACAATCAACCCTTGTCCAACCAACATATTTTTTTATAGATTGAAATCAAAACTATAGTTTATTAATTTATAAATGTTTTTCTAAAGCAATTTTGAATTAAATAAAGTAAATTAATTTATTCAGTCTTATCGTGTATAAAATTCCTCAGGGAATTTTTACCCTTGGTGGAAAATAGGTATTGTGAACAATATTCGAAAAGGGAAAAATGTTTCCCTAAAAAAACTGCGTATCATGAACAACATTTTGGAGGAAAAATTACCCCTGTTTCGCCGAAAAAATTCCGCCACTTTTTCATCGGGGAAAAAATTTAATTAAAAACAAAACACACTTTAATTAACTATACTTTTATTTATCATATGTTAACAAATATCTATGGATAGCACCAACATTATTTAAATAAAAGTTATTTACATATTTCTGCACAAATAAATTACAGATATATTCAACCACTGCAAAAACTTCACCGACTGGGGAATATCTTAATTTCTCTTGAAAAATGAACGCAATCTAATCACAACATTTTCTTAAATGAAAAACTACAATTAAGAGTCATTTTATATACTTTTAATTGCAGTTTAACATAATTTTAACTTCAATATTTATTTTAACAACACAACGCAATTTTATCCAACACTGTTTGATATTTGGCAAAACAGCTGATTTTGCGTTGCCTGATGTTCAGTTTTAATTGCAAATTAAACTTTTATTGAGTTAAAAAATGTGAAATTTGTGCATAAAAGTATAGTTAACTGCAAATAATAAAGATCTGTATACATATTTTATATCTGAACTATTATTTTACAACTTTAATATCTGAAATGATAAAGATGACCAAAAAAAAACGCATTAAAAAAAATCTGGCCGTATTGTAAAACTGCATTCGAATTTCGAACAAAATTCCGGAGGAATTGCTGTTCCTGGGAGATTGACGATACCAACAAATTTTACCTGGGAACAAAAAATTCTGAGGGAATAGAATATTCCCCAAGTGTTCACGATAAGGCTGATTAACCCCTACAGCCCAAACTGCAATCTTGCAGTAATATTGCTACATTGCATTATATTATATTGCGCATACAATATTTCAGTAATATTGTAGCAATATATAAAACGCAATATTGTACAAAAATCTTTCTGCAATATTCCAGCAAGACAAAAAGTATTTATTTGAAAAATTATTCAGACATATTTTACCAATAAATTAAAAATATATAAAAAAAAATATCAAATATACCTTTTTATTAAAAATAATAGATTTAATACTGTTTTCAACAATATGAGACGTCAATGCAACCACATTACCTTCTATAAAAGTTAAAAAAAATCATGTTAAAATAAAGCAAATAAAAAAAAAAAATTATATACATGATGGAGTTTGAACCGGCATTTCCGGGTTATAAGTCCCGAGTTCTCACCGATACGCTATCAGTCTCAAATAAAAAATCAAGTAGTGATTGAAAATATCGTTAGCACATGACACAGAGCTGCAGTTATAAATTCCATATAATGTGAAAAGTGCCCATAAATTCATTGGTATACAATAATACTATAAATTCGTAAAAACATTCAACATTGCTAGCTCTTTACCTAAATTGAATTCGCTTTGAATGTTAAAATCAAGCGAATGATAAATCATATTCTTTTTTCATTAAATTAATGCAATGCTATTTTTTATTAATTTTTATGTTCGACTTTAAATTGTTTTTATAAAACATTTTAGAAGGGCATAGTGGGACTAATGTGGGAAATCGCAACTCTTCATGTGTTTATGTTGTAGACATTTTTCAAATATTGTCTATGGAGTTATCTTTTAATGATTAAAAAAACTTGAATAACGTGAATTAATACTCGCAATTTTTTGGTATTTGATACAATTTTCCAAATTTCCCAAAAAAATATATAATATAATATAAAATCCCCAAAATGCAATGCAAAAAAAAAGTAATCAGCAACAGCGCAAAATACAATATTGTATTATAATGCCACTATTAACAAATCTATCGAACAGAAAAAAATTCAGAAAAACATTTAGTTTTGATTTCAATCCTATAAAAAATATTTTGGTTGGGCAAGGGTTGATTGTCCAAACAAATATGTTTTCTGCGCCCCACTAACGTGGAACCCTAGTTGTCGACATACCTCGGGCAGCCATATGTTAATTTATAATTCTGTCTGAACGTTGTGACATTTAATAATAATTTGAACATTTCAAAAATTTCGTTTTGAAGGCAAATATCTAAACAAAAACATTGTTGATGCGTAGCCTAACGGAGATAGCAGTGGACTTCAACGCCAGAGTCAGGAGTACGATGCCAGATTGGGGCAACTTAAATAAAAACATTTTTCTATAATTATGAAATAACATTAAATTATTTAATATCATAAAGAATTAAATTATTAAACAATAAACCATAAATAAATGTAGAGAGAGGAACAAAAGTAAAGATTTTTTTTGTTTCTTATTTTTTCATTGCTAATACATTGCAAATACGTTGATGACTCATTTCTTACCATATTCCTGGAATATTGCTATATATTCCAGGAGGCGGACATAGATAGATTGCTGGAACATTGCAGCGATATTTCTGGCAATATTTCAATCTTGCAGTGCAATGTTCCAGCAACGTTCCTGCTAATAGAACTGACACCATTTATAGAAATCAGAGTTACAAATATATTCGAGAAAAAATATTTTTTTTACAATTCAAAAAATAAATAAATATATATATATATATATATTTTTTTACAATTCCAAAAATAAATAAATATATATAATTTTTTTTTTTAATATGATGCCATCAAAATACCATCTTGAAATTTGGCATGAACATTTTTATTAAATCAACCAAAATATACGATATCTATATTAATAAAAAAAACGTGTTTTTCTCTTGCATTAACCGGCCACATTTCTGAACAGATTTTAATAATACTGTAGCGCGATTCTGTAACTGCTTAACGACAAAAATCGATATAGTTAAGTACAGTTAACAACAAAAATCGTTAAGTGCTATTCTATACAAAATTCGTAACAACATTAATAGATTAAATTTGTTGTTACGTATCGACAAATGTCGATACGCTATCGATGAAAATTGTATGCTTGTTAACCTTAACGATAGTCGTTAAGTAAAAGTTTGATGTTGTGGAAGTTAGCACCGCCATTTTGAGATAATCAAAAAAACGTACATTGTGCTGACTTGTGCTCGATTTGTGCTGGTTGTGCTACTAATAAAAAGTTGAAATATATATACAGTTATTTTTTTAAAAATATGTCAAAAATTTGGGTGGAAGTTAGCACCGCCATTTTGTAATTAATTTTGTTCGTTATTTGTGCTGGATTGTGCTCTACTTGTGCTGGTTGTGCTAGCAAACAATAATAAAATATATTAAAAATTGAGAAAATTAAAAATAATTTTCAAATTTTGGGTTGAAGTTAGCACCGCCATTTTGATTTCTTTTATTTTGATGGTTAGATTCTTCGATGGTTGAGAAAATTTTAAACTATTTTTCGGAATTTGGAATCACAAGTAAAATCCAGGTGGCAACATCAAATTTACAATTGCTCTGAGTGTAGAATCACACGAAGTACAAAAATTAAAAATGCATCAACCAAACTGCACAGCGTTATCATATTCCTCAATATTTCAAAATCACTTTTATGCTCGCATTCCACCATCAAATTAACATAAACGTTATGACATTTTTTGTAACCTCTTATTTTATAGTTTCTGTTACCATTGAAATAAATAATAAGGGTTCCGGTTTTACCAAAATTTTTAAAACGATTCCGGTTCCAGTTCCAGTTCGAAAAAATCTAATTGATTTCCTTCCACAAAAATTGATTGGTTTGATTTAAATTTGAGGTTATTATTTTGTGTACATAAATATCTAATTACACACCGAAAAAATGCTATAATAAAAATAAATAAAAATGTCTTTAAAAACAATTTATTAATTCAGAAAATGATATGCATGACTATTAAAAATTTTTTGATTACCAAAAATGAGGTACAAGAATTATTAATCTGAAAACTCTTTAATTGTATAGTACATAAACAACTAAAGAGTGTTACCCAAAACCACATGAAAAATTATACATATAAAAATATTTTCCTGATTATGAGATGGAAACACCACCACCAAAAAACCACTAAGCATCATCATCAGTTCTGACGACTTAAAGACATGGCAAGCACTTACGTGTCGCTTTTGAGTTTACCACATATGAACAATACTATGCCAATAACGCGCAACAGAAAATTGCAAACCATATACCAAACCAATACTTATACATATTTGGCCATTGAAACCCATGATGGGTTTCATTCATAGAGTTTACCAACTTTAATTTTCCCTTTTTTTATTTTCAAAACTATACTCATGCAGCGAGAAACCCAATGAGATGTTAACACTTCTTTTCTGTCACCAATTTATTCGTTGGGATGCTGTTTATACCTGCTACCTCCGCAGTTGTCCGTCGACTATGTGAATGTATAAAATACGAAATGGGTTCCGTTTCTACCTACTCACTGTTGCTGTCGTCCGTCGTGTATTCGCATGAATTTCATGTAATTAAATGTATAAATCGAATTTCCAATACAATGAGTTAGTAAATTATTTTAAATAAATACAAATGTATTTTAAAACGATCAATGAAGTAGAAATACATTTTTTCAAAACAAAGACAATTTTTTGGGTGCAAGTTAAATATAAAAAGTAAATAAATTTTTGATATTAGAATTATTGGATTATGTTAGTAATGTTTTAAAATTAATAAATGTATTTAATTTTGTTGCAATCAAATGTTTTATGAACAATAAACTAATTTGCCACTTTGACATTTTCCTCATGAAAGTTTTGTATTTATTAAAATTGTTCAATAGCGATGTTGATAAAATAATTTTAGTTAAGAATAACAACAAAAATAATTTATATGAAAAAGCTCAAAATATGTCCAAATAATAAAAAGCTAACATCCAGCTGAAAATGTTTGAAAGAGCTCGGATTTTGAGCTAAAGCTCACAAAGTGGCAACATTGCTACAATCAAACAAGTGAGCTATCACACCACATAGCTTTTATGTACAGGAACACTTCTGACTTAAATAATCGGCAGAAACAATTTGTCGCAATTTATTTCAAAATGTATTTTCAATACCGAAAAATAGTTTAAAATATTCTCAACCATTGAAGAAATTAACCATCAAAATAAAAGAAAATTCTATTTATTTTTATGTAATTTTGCTCACCATGTGTTTTCTAATCCTAAAACTATGCTATAATTTTTATTAAAGGTATTGTGCATGAGTTAGTGAATACATGTAGTTTAAAAAATATTTTTGTTTTGATTTTTTCCATTGTATTTCATAAAAATTTCATATAGTTTTTTAGTAGCACAAGCAGCACAAGTGCACAATTCCGCACAATAATCAAAAAAATAAATTTACAAAATGGCGGTGCTAACTTCGAAATATTGTATGATTTTTAATTCGATAACGGGGACTATGGGGGCGATTATCACAAGGCAACGTGTCTGAGTGCTTCAACATGGCGAAGCCAGCGCAATCCTTGTCGGTGTCGTCTCAAGTTAACTCACTGGTCACCAGAATTGACAAATTGTCAAATGGTGACACCTCCACTTCGGTGGAAGTCCTCCTCGTGGAAGTCCCTGGAAACGGCGCTCTACACCACCCGGTGTAGAAGTCGGCTAAAGTGAGTGGCGAGCATCTCCCTCAGAGTGAGGGTTCGTGCGTTGGGTTTGGGTCCCACCACGGAAAAAACCTATGCGCCCAATGAAAACAAAAAAGAAGCCTCGGATAACGACCGATTACAACGATGACGACCCACGCAAACGTTTTAAGGACCATGATTTACGCACCTGGAATGTCCGGACCCTTTATAGGGAAGGTGCCTCTATCCAGCTGGCAGATGTCCTCGAAAAATATAAGGCTGACATCACCGCTATCCAGGAGATGCGATGGACGGGACAGGGCTGTTCGAAACAAGCGTCCTGTGATATCTACTACAGCTGCCATGCGGAGAGACACGAATTTGGATGTAGATTTGTGGTCGGAAAGAGACTCCGCCATCTTGTCTCTAGGTTCACGCCCGTGGACGAAAGGCTGGCAACAATCCGCATCAAGGCTAAATATTTCCATATCAGCCTAATTTGTGCACACGCTTCGACGAACGAGAAAGATGACGAGACAAAAGAGCGCTTCTACGAGCGCCTAGACAACGCATACGAGCGCTGCCCCCGCCACGATATCAAAATCGTGCTAGGCGATTTTAACGCCAAGGTGGGCAGAGAAGCCATCTATTGTCCCACAATAAATATAAGCGCGCAGTGGAATCATATCTCCTGCTCTATGCGTACGGCTGCCGAAGAGGTGCTTGGATTCCAACGCCCCCTGAGGAATCAGTGGTATGACCAAGAGTGTCGCGCGGCCACTGCAGAGAAAGACGCTGCGTACAAATCCACCCTGCAGTCAGTAGCTACGCGAGCTGCGAAGGAGCGATACAAAGAGAAGAGGAGGGAAGAGAGACGTCTTTTCAGGCGTAAAAAAAGCGAGGCAGAAAGAAGTGAGTGTGAGGAGATTGAGATGCATGGGGACAGGAATGAGGCTCGAAAATTCTTCGAGAAAATAAGACGCCTAGCCGGAGGTTCAAAATCCGGAGCCTCTTCCTGTAAAGATGAGAACGGGAATCTAGTGACAGATATCCAGAGCACACTGAAAATATGGAGGGATCACTTCTCTAAACTGCTGACCGGTGATGATGACCTCAATTCCACCGATAGAGAAGCAAACCCGGCAACCCCAGTACTTGATGACGACGTTGAGATTCCGCCACCCGACCATGACGAGGTCAGAACAGCCATTGCTCGGCTGAAAAACAACAAAGCCGCAGGTGCTGATGGCCTGCCTGCTGAATTGTTTAAGACCGGAGGCGAAGAGCTAATAGAGAGCATGCACGAGCTCGTAAGCAGAATATGGTCGGATGAAAGCATGCCAAGTGACTGGAACCTCAGTGTACTCTGCCCAATCCTTAAGAAAGGGGATCCCACTATCTGCGCCAACTACCGTGGGATCAGCCTACTCAATATCGCATACAAGGTTCTATCGAGCGTATTATGTGAAAGACTGAAGCCCATCGTCAACAGACTGATTGGACCTTATCAGTGCGGCTTCAGACCTGGAAAGTCCACCATAGACCAGATTTTCACATTGCGCCTAATCCAGGAAAAGACCCTAGAAAAACAGATCGACACCTACCACCTATTAGTCGACAATAAAGCCGCCTTCGACACTCCGATAAGGGAACGATTATACGCCGCAATGTCTGAGTTCGGTATACCTGCGAAACTTATAAGGCTTTGCAGGATGACCCTGAGCAACACACGTTGCTCAGTGAGAATAGGAAAAGACCTCTCCGAGCCATTTCATACCGAACGAGGTTTCAGACAGGGTGACTCCCTATCGTGCGACTTTTTTAACTTATTGATGGAGAAAATAGTTCGAGCTGCCGAACTCCGTCAAAGCGGCACTATCCTCAACAAAAGTGTCATGCTGCTCGCATATGCCGACGATATTGATATCATTGGCAGGAGCACACGAGCAGTCAGCGCAGCATTCTCCAGATTGGAGAAAGAGTCGCGTCGAATGGGTCTAGCGGTGAACGAGGACAAGACGAAGTTCCTTGTGTCAACAAGCAAAAAAGAGTCCGTGCGTCTTGGACAAAAAGCTGATTTTGACACCCACAAGTTCGACATTGTGAAGGACTTCGTCTATCTGGGATCCAGCGTAAACAGCAACAACGACGTCAGCCTGGAGATCAAACGGAGAATAACTCTTGCCAACAGGTGCTACTTTGGGCTCAGTAGGCAATTGAGAAGCAGAGCCCTCTCTCGTCGGACAAAAATAACGCTCTACAAGTCACTCATCATGCCCGTCCTACTTTATGGTGCAGAAACACAGAAAACCGATCCACGGTTGTAAGGGCCATTTAAGTAAGTAAGTAACGGTAAAATATTTTTGATCAGTTCTAAGTAGCACAACCAGCACAAGTTGAGTACAATCCAGCACAAATGCGAAAAAAAATATTTTCGTAAATGGCGGTGCTAACTTCCACATTGTTTTTTGATTTTTAATTCAATCAAAATAAATTATTTTTTACTATCGTTTAGTAGCACAACCAGCACAAGCCAAGCACTAAACAGCAAAAATATCAAAAAAAATATATATCTCAAAATGGCGGTGCTAACTTCCACCCAAAATTTGAAAATTATTTTTAATTTTCTCAATTTTTAATATATTTTATTATTGTTTGCTAGCACAACCAGCACAAGTAGAGCACAATCCAGCACAAACAACGAAAAAAAATAATTAAAAAATGGCGGTGCTAACTTCCACCCAAATTTTTGACATATTTTTAAAAAAATAACTGTATATATTTTTCAACTTTTTATTAGTAGCACAACCAGCACAAACCGAGCACAAGTCAGCACAATATACTTTTTTTGATTATCTCAAAATGGCGGTGCTAACTTCCACCACATACAAGTTTGACGTTCAAAATTATTTTTTCAACGTCCTGTGTGCGAGAAATGTGTCATTTCTATGAATCTCGATGGAACTTGAATTTAACATGTCCTAAATTCACTAAAACTGTTGTGCACGTCCACTTCTTTCACATCAACTTTGTTTATAAGGTTTTTAAATATATGCAATTAATTATTAATGTTTGACAAACAAAAATAATGACTTTTTTAAAATTGAATTCTAATTTAATTATTTTATTTGACACTTAAATTTAGATGATGCCATATTTTTCACAAATTCACACTCGATCGTTATCGCAAGCTACAATTCTTGTTAGTTAGCGATATCGACATTTGTCGTTAAAAGTTACAGAATCGCGCTACTGGTATCAAATGATTCGTATTAATCTGATGTTGTGCGTGCGTTTTTATAATATTAGAACAAAAAACGCTAGAAAAACGTAAAAACTATATTACAACCATATGAAATAAGTACTGCAGTTACCTGAACTCACTGTGCTTAGTGCAGTGCATCACACTCTCTCATAAAGAATTTCACACAAAAGAACAACTCTTTCGCATTGTTTTTTGTTGTTGTTGGTGTTACACAACAAATAGAGTTGCAAAAAAACCCAGAAGTCTCCTCGAAAAAGAGTTTCAATTATGGCATTCAGAAAATATATTTAAAATTATTAGGTGAAATTATAAAAACAACATATTGGATTTACACGTTTGAATATAAAATATCTTCATATAATCTTTGTTTTTCCTTTATATTTAGAAAAATTTTTGAAATTTTCAGCTAGCTGAATGATTTTTACAATTTTCCATAATTTTAAAAAAGATCCTTTTTAAGGACATTCTTTTTGAAGTGCAAGGATAATGACCACGGGCCACATGTTCATGTTTAGAAGTTACAACTTAATTGCTCTAAAAATTTGTTCTATTAGCTTTAAAACGAGCCATGCACGGAGTTTTTCTACTTTAAGAGATAGTGAAATATGAACAACCATACAAAAGAGATGTTTGACCCATTTTTGTAACTTTGTATCTCTTTGGAAGTAGTAGTCGGAAGAAATTAAAATCTAAAACATATATTTGTAACCCTGAGGGACCAGAGCGACACAAATGCTATTTTGTTTTTAGCGCCGTTCGATGGTGGTTTCTTATTTTTTATTTGTGGTGGCAGATTAAGTGCAGTTTGCAAAACTGATTCAGATTCAGCAATAAACTGTAGGTCCCACCACTTTGAGTACAAATATAACACGCACAGCTCAAAATGGTGAGAGAGCTCGACCTAAGTTTTATACAGGACTGTAGCGCCAAACTATTATCATTATTTTCTTTGCAACAACATTTTGACACAATGAAAAAATTACGTACATGCGCAGAAGATTCAAGTATTGAACAACGTTCTGCACAATCTTTGTTTCTATTATTTTTGTTGTACTATAAACAAGATCAGTAGGGCGATTCTCTAACTTGTTAACGTTAAAAATTGATATGGTTAATTATTTTTAACGACAAATATCGTTTAAATTTACATTTTTCATGACGATCGCTTCTGCATTCCACAATTGTTGTTAGTTAACTATATCGATATTTGTCGTTAATAAGTTACAGAATCGCGCCTCAGCTTTGTTTATTTTCTCTTAAAAAATATGTGTGTTATAAAAACATTCCTGTTATTGCAGCAAGATTTTTATTAATTCAAACACATGTACAGTAGACTGTTTCAAGCAATTCTTTTATGTTTCTTTATGTACATCTTTTTATAGGATTGAAATTAAAACTTAATGTTTTTCTTAAGCAATTTTGAATTAAATTAAGTAAATTAAATTATTAATTTACACCTTTATTATAAATTATAATACAATATTATAATACAATATTATAATACAATATTGTATTTTGCGCTTTAGATGATTACTATTTCATTGCATTGCATTTTGGGGATTTTATATTATACTAGCTGGACCCGTGCACAACTGCGCCCGTGCTTTTTTGTAATTGCAAAACTATATCTTTTATAAAGTGTGGATACATTTACGCTCCTTTTTCCCTTTTTAGTGCCTAGTCACTATTTTTCCCGCCCTCATTGAACGTAGTGCCATGCCCATTTTTCCAATCCCGCTTACATTCTACTTTACTATTAAACCTTTTAAAATGATCCTTCGTTTCGATTTGTACATTTCTGCTCTTAGTTAGCATTTTTTTTAAATTGTAGTTATATCGGAGGTGCCACGCCTCATTGTCCCATTCTAAGTGACTACTACAAAGTTTAATATAATCTTTTGTTTCGATTTTTATAACTCTGCTCTTAGTAAGTAAAGAGTTATAGAAATTTTAAAGTTTTGGTTATATGAGCGATGCCACGCCCTGTTGTGTAACCCCGCCAAATATTCTACATGACGATTGGAGTTTTAAATATGAACATTTGTCTCATTATTATAACTCAACCTTAGTATGTCAGGAGTTATAACAATTTTAAAGTTTTGGCTATAGGTGCCACGCCCTTTAATCTAATCCTGATCACATTCTACGTTACGATTGGAGTTTGTAATATAAACCTTAGTTTCTATTTATATAACTCTAATCTTAGTAAGTCAGGAGTTATAACATGTTCATACTATTAGTCATATGGAAAGGGAAACGCCCTTTTGTCCAATTCCGCCCACATTTGTAAAAAAGATAAAGAACTACAATATACGTCACTGAGCCAAATTTCATGACTGTGCTTATGTAATTACACCGATATTTTTAATTAAAATTTTAATTTTGCCACGCCCATTTGTGTACCTTAGGAGGAGAATTTCAAAAAATCCCTTCGTAGTGCACACATACGTCAAGAGATAAACACCCTGCCCAAATTTCATAGTCATAGGGTCAAAATTAGATATTTTCGATTTTCCGGCTTTTCCTTTGGGGTTTTCCGACTTTTCTTTTTTCCTAAACCACTCTTGCATTGACACAAACAAAATACAAAAGGAATTAGGCAAATCCGTCTGTTCGTTCTCTCGTGATGCTCTGGCACACACAGGACATTTCATTTTTATATATATCGATTATATATTTTTTTTGGGAAATTTTGAAAATTGTATCAAATTTAAAAAAATTGCGAGTGTTAATTCAAGTTATTCAAGTTATTTAAATCATAAATATTCTCATATTCTTCATTGAGAATATTTGATGATTTATTGTTTACTTTTTATTTAATTATTTTTCCATGTGACAGTGTCACATTCTTATTTTTTTTTTAAATCTATTTGTATTAACAGGAAGATATCTTAACATGTTGAATCATCGTCCCATTTGAGTCAAAACTGAGGATATACGCAATGCAAACACTTCAATTTAAGTTTCACTTTTGTTTCACTCAGGTAGACCAGCCTGCGACAATCCCACTTGCGTATATCTTTCGGGTAACCCTGCGATACAATTTACATATAACGCGGGAGTTTCATAAGCGAATATGTGCGAGCATTCACTCTACTGTTCAAAAGTAGAAATGCATGCAAATATATGAGAGCGAGTACTTGCATGGACGCAATCGCCGCACAAAAGTTCAAGTAATTTCAACTTTTGTGCGGCGATTGCGGTGATTTGGCAGTTCGGACGCATGAATGCACACATATCTTCGCTTATGGAACTTCCGCATTATCGCAAGGATAGCCATTGCGATTAATCTTAGTATTTACGTAAAGCTGCAAAATACAAAAAAATACAAACTAAATTGTTTGAATCAATTTTCATTTTTATATAAAATGCTAATTATATAATTTTTTTTAATAAAAGAAATTACGTGGAATTTTCCAAAAACATCTCGAAAATTAGTTTGTCACTGTCTGCATTGAGTTAGTGTCGGTTGTGCCAAAGTCGGCTGTCCACTCTGTGTACAGATGCAGAATGTGTAAGTGTGCAAATGTTTTATTAAGACACCTTTTAATTTCATATTGTAGGTTTAAATTAAATGCACCACACTCTTCGGTTTCTATTAGGCATTTTTGTTTGCTTCGTAGCACCTTTTCTCGTACACTCATTTTGGAAATACGTGGGCTTCCTTATCTACAGGAACTGTAGCAGCAACATATCAACAAACGCGTTGTTATCAGATGCTATGTGCTGGGTCTCATCGGTTGGGTGTTACTGCAAATTTAGGACATGTCCGAAATATGCAACTAACGGTCATGAAGACTTATTGTACATATATATTATATAAACTCACCACTACTGTTTATGGTCCTTTTAAATAATGTTACACCGTATCATATTTTTGCTATGTTTAGTGTTAAATATTTAAGAGTTTTTATACCAATAAAAATCAGAAAATTGCAATAAATTTGAGTTGGTTATTATTAATATTATGAAAATTGCTAGGTTTGCTTGAGTAAAGATTTGAGTTAAACTAGCTTCATACTTTTTGCGATAATCGCCAGGACTACTTGCGACAAACTTTGCGTTGGTTATAAAGTTAAGCTCAAGTGTAAACTTTTGATAAACTCATGTTTAATTTTTTGCGTTAACCTCAACTTTTTAAGATAAATCTGCAAGTACTTTGCGGATTTTCTCAATGTTTGTTGGGTTAGCATTATAAATGATGTTGTAATTCAACAAGACTACCAGCGTTATCAATAATTAAAAAATAATGTACAGTTTTAACAAAAAGTCAGCTTTTTGACAAATCTTCCATATAAAATTATGCCAAAAGTCGACTACTATCTTAAGTTGGATATTTTTTTTTTTGTTTTTTTCGTAACGCTGTACATTAGACTGATTCAAAAACCAAGAATCTTAAAATGTTTCGCTCCGCGTCGACTCTCTGAAACTAAGACCTCCAAAACTGAGAAGAAGCTTTTAAAACCCAAAAAAAATTAACCTGTGATGTTGCGCAAAGAGCTTAAAGGATATTTTTTAACTTTTAACGACTATTTTCAATAAAATTATTATTTTTCCAAGTTTTTAAAGATATCACTAAATTTTCTATATTTATTTTTGATACCAGTAGCGCGATTCTGTAACTTTTTAACGACAAATGTCGATATCGCTAACTAAAAAGTATTGTAGCTTGCGATAACGATCGAGTGATTCACTAACTTTGCTTTAACAATTATTGTAGATAAAAAATTCGATATGATTTTAATGTTAAATTTGTGAAAAATATGGCATCATCTAAATTTAAGTGTCAAATAAAATAAATTAAATTAGAATTCAATTTTAAAAAAGTCATTATTTTTGTTTGTCAAACATTAAAAATTAATTGCATATATTTAAAAACCTTATAAACAAAGTTGATATGAAGGAAGTGGACGTACACAACAATTTTAGTGAATATAGGACATGTTAAAGGCAAGTTCCATCGAGATTCATAGAAATACCACATTTCTCGCACACCGGACGTTGAAAAAATAATTTTGAACGTCAAACTTTTACTTAACGACTATCGTTAAGGGTAACAAGCATAAAATTTTCATCGATAGCGTATCGACATTTGTCGATACATAACAACAAATTTTATCTATTAATGTTGTTACGAATTTTGTATAGAATAGCACTTAACGATTTTTGTTGTTAACTGTACTTAACGATATCAATTTTTGTCGTTAAGTAGTTACAGAATCGCGCTACAGTATCATTAAAATCTGTTCAGAAATGTGGCCGGTTAGTACAAGAGAAAAACACGTTTTTTTATTAATATAGATATCGTATATTTTGGTTGATTTAATAAAAATATTCATGCCAAATCTCAAGATGGTATTTTCATGACATCATATTTAAAAAAAAAAATTATATATATATTTATTTTTTGAATTGTAAAAAAAAAAATATATATATATATTTATTTTTTGAATTGTAAAAAATATATATATATATTTATTTATTTTTTGAATTGTAAAAAAAAAAAAAAATTTCGACAGTAAAAGTTGCAATAATTCTCGAATATATTTGTAACTCTGATTTCTAAAATGGTGTCAGTTCTATTATATTGAATCCAGTTTTTAAAATATAGTTTTTACATTTTTCGAAAAGTGGTATATACCTCTACAGCACGTTGCTGGGACATTGCACTGCAAGATTGAAATATTGCCAGAAATATCGCTGCAATGTTCCAGCAATCTATCTATGTCCGCCTCCTGGAATATTGCAGGAATATATAGCAATATTCTAGCAATATGGTAAGAAATGAGTCAGCAACGTATTTGCAATGTAATAACAATGAAAAAAAAAAGAAACAAAAAATTTTTAATTTTATTCTTCTCTCTACATTTATTTATGGTTTATTGTTTAATAATTTAATTGTTTATGATATTAAATAATTTAATTTTATTTCATAATTATAGAAAAATGTTTTTATTTAAGTTGCCCCAATCTGGAATCGAACTCCTGACTCCGGCATTTGAAATTTGAAATGTTCAAATTATTATTAAATGTCACAACGTTCAGACAGAATTATAAATTAACATATGGCTGCCCGAGGTATGTCGACAACTCAGGTTCCACGTTAGTGGGGCGCAGAAAAGATATTTGTTTGGACAATCAACCCTTGCCCAACCAAAATATTTTGTATAGGATTGAAATCAAAACTAAATGTTTTTCTGAAGCAATTTTGAATTAAATTAAGTAAATTAATTTATTAATTTACACCTTTATTACAAGTTTTTTTCTGTTCGATAGATTTGTTAATTATGGCATTATAATATAATATTGTATTTTGCGCTGTTGATGATTCCTTTTTCTTTGCATTGCATTTTGGCCGATTTTATATTATATTATATATTTTTTTGGGAAATTGTATCAAATACCAAAAAATTGCGAGTATTAATTTATTTACGAGTATTATTAATTTACGTTATTCAAGTTTTTTAAATCATTAAAAGATAACTCCATAGAGAATATTTGAAAAATGTCAACAACATAAACACATGAAGAGTTGCGATTTCCCAAATTAATCCCACTATACCCTTCTAAAATATTTTATAAAAACAATTTAAAGTCGAACATTTTTAAGCAAAATTTAGAAATTATTTTGGGTTAATAAGAAATAGCATTGCATTAATTTAATGAAAAAAGAATATGATTTATCATTCGCTTGATTTGAACATTCAAAGCGAATTCAATTTAGGTAAAGAGCTAGCAATGTTGAATGTTTTTACGAATTTATAGTATTATTGTATACCAATGAATTTATGGGCACTTTTCACATTATATGGAATTTATAACTGCAGCTCTGTGTCATGTGCTAACGATATTTTCAATCACTACTTGATTTTTTATTTGAGACTGATAGCGTATCGGTGAGAACTCGGGACTTATAACCCGGAAATGCCGGTTCAAACTCCATCATGTATATAATTTTTTTTTTTTATTTGCTTTATTTTAACATGATTTTTTTTAACTTTTATAGAAGGTAATGTGGTTGCATTGACGTCTCATATTGTTGAAAACAGTATTAAATCTATTATTTTTAATAAAAAGGTATATTTGATATTTTTTTTTATATATTTTTAATTTATTGGTAAAATATGTCTGAATAATTTTTCAAATAAATACTTTTTGTCTTGCTGGAATATTGCAGAAAGATTTTTGTACAATATTGCGTTTTATATATTGCTACAATATTACTGAAATATTGTATGCGCAATATAATATAATGCAATGTAGCAATATTACTGCAAGATTGCAGTTTGGGCTGTAGGGGTTAATCAGCCTTATCGTGAACACTTGGGGAATATTCTATTCCCTCAGAATTTTTTGTTCCCAGGTAAAATTTGTTGGTATCGTCAATCTCCCAGGAACAGCAATTCCTCCGGAATTTTGTTCGAAATTCGAATGCAGTTTTACAATACGGCCAGATTTTTTTTAATGCGTTTTTTTTTGGTCATCTTTATCATTTCAGATATTAAAGTTGTAAAATAATAGTTCAGATATAAAATATGTATACAGATCTTTATTATTTGCAGTTAACTATACTTTTATGCACAAATTTTACATTTTTTAACTCAATAAAAGTTTAATTTGCAATTAAAACTGAACATCAGGCAACGCAAAATCAGCTGTTTTGCCAAATATCAAACAGTGTTGGATAAAATTGCGTTGTGTTGTTAAAATAAATATTGAAGTTAAAATTATGTTAAACTGCAATTAAAAGTATATAAAATGACTCTTAATTGTAGTTTTTCATTTAAGAAAATGTTGTGATTAGATTGCGTTCATTTTTCAAGAGAAATTAAGATATTCCCCAGTCGGTGAAGTTTTTGCAGTGGTTGAATATATCTGTAATTTATTTGTGCAGAAATATGTAAATAACTTTTATTTAAATAATGTTGGTGCTATCCATAGATATTTGTTAACATATGATAAATAAAAGTATAGTTAATTAAAGTGTGTTTTGTTTTTAATTAAATTTTTTCCCCAATGAAAAAGTGGCGGAATTTTTTCGGCGAAACAGGGGTAATTTTTCCTCCAAAATGTTGTTCATGATACGCAGTTTTTTTAGGGAAACATTTTTCCCTTTTCGAATATTGTTCACAATACCTATTTTCCACCAAGGGTAAAAATTCCTTGAGGAATTTTATACACGATAAGACTGAATAAATTAATTTACTTTATTTAATTCAAAATTGCTTTAGAAAAACATTTATAAATTAATAAACTATAGTTTTGATTTCAATCTATAAAAAAATATGTTGGTTGGACAAGGGTTGATTGTCCAAACAAATTTGTTTTCTGCGCCCCACTTGCGTGGAACCTGAGTGGTCGACATACTTCGGGCAGCCATGTGTTAATTTTTAATTCTGTCTGAACGTTGTGACATTTAATAATAAATTGAACATTTCAAAATGTTGTTTTGAAGACAAATATCTAAACAAATATCTAAAAAAATTATGGCAAAAGTCGACTACTATCTTAAGTTGGATATATATTTTCTTTTGTTTTATTTAACGCTGTACATTAGACTGATTCAAAAACCAAGAATCTTAAAATGTTTCACTCCGCGTCGACTTTCTGAAACTAGGACCTCCAAAACTGAGAAGAAGCTTTTAAAACCCAAAAAAAAATGATCCTGTGATGTTGCGCAAAGAGCTTAAAGGAAATTTTTGAACTTTTAACGACTATTTTCAATAAAATGATTAATATTCCAAGTGTTTAAAGATATCACTAAATTTTCTATATTTATTTTTGATACCAGTAGCGCGATTCTGTAACTTTTTAACGACAAGTGTCGATATCGCTAACTAACAAGAATTGTAGCTAGCGATCGAGTGATTCACTAACTTTGCTTTAACAATTATTGTAGATAAAAAATTCGATATGATTTTAATGTTAAAATTTGTGAAAAATATGGCATCATCTAAATTTAAGTGTCAAATAAAATAATTAAATTAGAATTCAATTTTTAAAAAGTCATTATTTTTGTTTGTCAAACATTAAAAATTAATTGCATATATTTAAAAACCTTATAAACAAAGTTGATAAGAAAGAAGTGGACGTACACAACAATTTTAGTGAATATAGGACATGTTAAATTCAAGTTCCATCGAGATTCATAGAAATACCACATTTCTCGCACACCGGACGTTGAAAAAATAATTTTGAACGTCAAACTTTTACTTAACGACTATCGTTAAGGGTAACAAGCATAAAATTTTCATCGATAGCGTATCGACATTTGTCGATACGTAACAACAAATTTTATCTATTAATGTTGTTACGAATTTTGTATAGAATAGCACTTACCGATTTTTGTTGTTAACTGTACTTAACGATATCGATTTTTATCGTTAAGTAGTTACAGAATCGCGCTACAGTATCATTAAAATCTGTTCAGAAATGTGGCCGGTTAGTGCAAGAGAAAAACACGTTTTTTTATTAATATAGATATCGTATATTTTGGTTGATTTAATAAAAATGTTCATGCCAAATTTCAAGATGGTATTTTCATGACATCATATTTAAAAAAAATTATATATATTTATTTGTTTTTTGAATTGTAAAATATATATATATATATATTTTTTTTTTTTTGGATTGTAAAAATATATATATATATATATATATATATATATATATATATATATATATATATATATATATATATATATATATATATATATATATTTATTTATATACATATATATACTTATTTATTTTTTGAATTGTAAAAAAAAAATTTTTTTCGACAGTAAAAGTTGCAATAATTCCCGAATATATTTGTAACTCTGATTTCTAAAATGGTGTCAGTTCTATTATATTGAATACAGTTTTTAAAATATAGTTTTTACATTTTTCGAAAAGTGATATATACCCCTAAGGCACGAAAACATAGCAGGAACGTTGCTGGGACATTTCACTGCAAGATTGAAATATTGCCAGAAATATCGCTGCAATGTTCCAGCAATCTATCTATGTCCGCCTCCTGGAATATTGCAGGAATATATAGCAATATTCTAGCAATATGGTAAAAAATGAGTCAGCAACGTATTTGCAATGAAAAAATAAAAAACAAAAAAATCTTTAATTTTGTTACTCTCTCTACATTTATTTATGGTTTATTGTTTAATAATTTAATTGTTTATGATATTAAATAATTTAATTTTATTTCATAATTATAGAATAATGTTTTTATTTAAGTTGCCCCAATCTGGCATCGAACTCCTGACTCCGGCGTTAAAGTCTCTCCGTTAGGCTACGCATCAACAATGTTTTTGTTAAGATATTTGCCTTCAAAACGAAATTTTTGAAATGTTCAATTTATTATTAAATGTCACAACGTTCAGACAGAATTATAAATTAACACATGGCTGCCCGAGGTATGTCGACAACTCAGGTTCCACGTTAGTGGGGCGCAGAAAACATATTTGTTTGGACAATCAACCCTTGCCCAACCAAAATATTTTGTATAGGATTGAAATCAAAACTAAATGTTTTCTGAAGCAATTTTGAATTAAATCAAGTTTTTAATTTACACCTTTATTACAATTTTTTCTGTTCGATAGATTTGTTAATTGTGGCATTATAATATAATATTGTATTTTGCGCTGTTGATGATTACATTTTCTTTGCATTGCATTTTGGCCGATTTTATATTATATATTTTTTTGGGAAATTTGGAAAATTGTATCAAATACCAAAAAATTGCGAGTATTAATTTACGTTATTCAAGTTTTTTAAATCATTAAAAGATAACTCCATAGAGAATATTAGAAAAATGTCAACAACATAAACACATGAAGAGTTGCGATTTCCCACATTAGTCCCACTATGCCCTTCTAAAATGTTTTATAAAAACAATTTAATGTCGAACATTTTTAAGCAAAATTTAGAAATTATTTTGGGTTAATAAAAAATAGCATTGCATTAATTTAATGAAAAAAGAATATGATTTATCATTCGCTTGATTTTAACATTCAAAGCGAATTCAATTTAGGTAAAGAGCTAACTGTAGCCGCGGTAGCTCAGTGGTTAGTGCGTTGGACTGCGAGCCGAAAGGTCCCCGGTTCAAGACTGGACTGGGGCTAACAACATCTTTTCATAGAAACATTTTCTATACCGCGCTACCTCTCGTCAGTAAATGGCAAACCTACGAGAGTAAAACCATTGCCTATGAAAAAGCTCTCACCCGCCGTTCGGATTCGGCAATAAACTGTAGGTCCCACCACTTTGAGTACAAATATAACACGCACAGCTCAAAATGGTGAGAGAGCTCGGCCGAAGTTCTATACAGGACTGTAGCGCCAAACTATTATTATTAAAGAACTAGCAATGTTGAATGTTTTTACGAATTTATAGTATTATTGTATACCAATGAATTTATGAGCACTTTTCACATAATGTGGAATTTATAACTGCAGCCCTGTGTCATGTGCTAACGATATTTTCAATCACTACTTGATTTTTTATTTGAGACTGATAGCGTATCGGTGAGAACTCGGGACTTATAACACGGAAATGCCGGTTCAAACTCCACCATGTATATAATTTTTTTTTATTTGCTTTATTTTAACATGATTTTTTTTAACTTTTATAGAAGGTAATGTGGTTGCATTGACGTCTCATATTGTTGAAAAAAGTATTAAATCTATTATTTTTAATAAAAAGGTATATTTGATATTTTTTTTTATATATTTTTAATTTATTGGTAAAATATGTCTGAATAATTTTTCAAATAAATACTTTTTGTCTTGCTGGAATATTGCAGAAAGATTTTTGTACAATATTGCGTTTTATATATTGCTACAATATTACTGAAATATTGTATGCGCAATATAATATAATGCAATGTAGCAATATTACTGCAAGATTGCAGCAACAGTTTGTGCTGTAGGGGTTAATCAGCTTTATCGTGAACACTTGGGGTATCAGAATTATCGTGAACAACAGGTAAATCGTCAATCTCCCAGGAACAGCAATTCCTCCGGAATTTTGTTCGAAATTCGAATGCAGTTTTACAATACGGCCAGATTTTTTTAATGCGTTTTTTTTTTTGGTTATCTTTATCATTTCAGATAGTAAAGTTGTTAAATAATAGTTCAGATATAAAATATGTATACAGATCTTTATTATTTGCAGTTAACTATACTTTTATGCACAAATTTCACATTTTTTAACTCAATAAAAGTTTAATTTGCAATTAGAACTGAACATCAGGCAACGCAAAATCAGCTGTTTTGCCAAATATCAAACAGTGTTGGATAAAATTGCGTTGTGTTGTGAAAATATATATTGAAGTTAAAATTATGTTAAACTGCAATTAAATGACTATATAAAATGACTATATAAAATGACTCTTAATTGTAGTTTTTCATTTAAGAAAATGTTGTGATTAGATTGCGTTCATTTTTCAAGAGAAATTAAGATATTCCCCTGTCGGTGAAGTTTTTGCAGTGGTTGAATATATCTGTAATTTATTTGTGTAGAAATATGTAAATAACTTTTTATACCCTACACTAAGAGTGAAAGGGTATATTCAGTTTGGTACGCCGTTTGTAACACCCAGAAGGAAGCATCTCCGGTATGGAAAAGTATATATATTCTTGATCAGCATGACCTCCTGAGTCGATTTAGCGATGTCCGTCTGTCCGTCTGTCTGTCTGTTGAAATCCCTTCTACTTTTAAAATTGAAGAGCTAGATAAATGAAACTTATAACTTAGATTACTAATATACCTACGCTGTATGTAAATTGGCGAGATCGGTCCATTGTGACCTATGATCCGACCACTTATGTTCAAATATCTCATATAAAATGTACATATAAAGATCAATTTTCATGTATACGTGCTTAGGTAAACTATTTGGTCAAATATATATTGATATCATGCTCAAATATATGATAATAATGTTTTCCGGCGAAAAGACTTGTGGTTCACAAAAAAAAAATCGAAATTCGGTACACCTACCCATTTGTAAATATGGGTATCAAATGAATGGAAATTCTTCAGCGATTGAATGTTTGTAGTTATTTTCAGGATTCGAATTCCCTGGTGACCTATATATCACTTTGAATGGTAACCACACATATGTGTAGGGTATTTATAGTCGGCTTAGACCGACTATAATTTTGATAATCCTAACTATCATAATTACACCTACTTTAAAATATCCCATGTGATCTAACCTTCCCAACTGGTTTTTAAATAATTTTGGTGCTATCCATAGATATTTGTTAACATATGATAAATAAAAGTATAGTTAATTAAAGTGTGTTATGTTTTTATTTAAATTTTTTCCCAACACTTTTTCCGATGAAAAAGTGTTGTTCATGATACGCAGTTTTTTTAGGGAAACATTTTTCCCTTTTCGAATATTGTTCACGATACCTATTTTCCACCAAGGGTAAAAATTCCCTGAGGAATTTTATTCACGATAAGACTGAATAAATTAATTAACTTTATTTAATTCAAAATTGCTTCAGAAGAACATTTATAAATTTATAAACTATAGTTTTGATTTCAATCTATAACAAAATATGTTGGTTGGGCAAGGGTTGATTGTCCAAACAAATTTGTTTTCTGCGCCCCACTAGCGTGGAACCTGAGTGGTCGACATACTTCGGGCAGCCATCTGTTAATTTATAATTCTGTCTGAACGTTGTGACATTTAATAATAAATTGATCATTTCAAAATGTTGTTTTGAAGACAAATATCTAAACAAAAACATTGTTGATGCTTAGCCTAACGGAGATAGCAGTGCACTTCAACGCCGGAGTCAGGAGTTTGATGCCAGCTTGGGGCAACTTAAATAAAAACATTTTTGTATAATTATGAAACTAAATTATTAAATACCGTACCATAAACAATAAACCATTAATAAAGGTAGAGAGAGGAACAAAATTAAAGAATTTTTTTTATTTTCATTGCTAATACATTGCAAATACGTTTCTGACTCATTTCTTAATATATTGCTGAAATATTGCTATATATTCCTGCAATATTCCAGGAGGCGGACATGCTGGAACATTGCAGCGATATTTCTGGCAAAATATTTCATTCTTGCAGTGCAATGTCCCAGCAACGTTCTTGCAATATTTTCGTGCTGTAGGGGTATTGGCATTCTCAGCATAGTAACTGTGTAGATGAACTAACCTGTATATACTTCAACCATGGTGTATATTTGATATATTTATTATATTGAATAAAAAGCATAATTTTCTTTTCTAGAATTTATTGAACAAATTTTAAAATATAGTCTTGTTATGAGACTAGAGCTCTCGATTAGCCGGATGCCCGTAATGCACGGATATTAACTTTTCGAACTACCTGGATAGTTCTTTTGTGTTTCGTCCGTTTGCTTAATGTCGGAAAGTGAAAAAAGTACCGTCCACTCATTTCTAAACAACTCCAAAACTAAACAAAACGAACTACGGATGGTTCGAATTGTTAATACCTGGATATTACGGGTATTTTAACTACTGTGACGGACAAATTTTGTGGTAAATTTGTCCCACACATTTAGCGCAGAAACAAGACAAACAAGGGAACAAACGCCGGCCAGTAGGCAACACTGGCGAGGGGACAGCCGATAAATTATAGCAACGACAGAAATGGCGGCGTGGTGAATTGCGAAAACGAGTGATCGAGGCGACAACGAAGGTCAGAAAGAGACAACGAGTGTCATGCATGAACATGGGGAAAAGCCGACGGTTCAAAGTAAGCCGATGAACGAAGTTCAAGTCAGTTCTTGGGTAGCCGTCGTCAAGGAAAGTGGAGTTGGATCTCCGCTGTGGTTTTGGTACAGTAAGCTCTTCCTGGGAGGAAAAGCCTGCTATACCAAGGAAAGGGATTCGACAGGTACGTGGCAAGTGATACTCTTATAGACAAGTAATCGGTTTAGAGGAGTATCATTTGTTTCCACGCTCAGGTTGAATTCTTTGGCAACGATCGTCGGACAAGTGGAGATATGTAAACGCTTTCCACTTGGGTCGACACGCTGCACCACCGAGACCAAAGCACGATATCCGGAAGCAAAGCTACATTGAGACGTGTCGTAATAAGTATTGTTAAACGCAGGCGAACAACCAACTAAGCAACGGGAAATTTAACAAGAGGAATCTCGGACAGACGAGGGTGCGCAAAGTCAAAAGCACGCACCTCGTGGTAAGTCGCCATTTTTGTCAAAACCAACGAGCGCCAGTGGAGCGCCCGCGAAGCGTCAGTCACGCGCATAACCAGCGAGTTGCGCACGACGAGACAACGAGTAAAGCCAGCGAGCCGGGACGAAGAAACCGAAAACACCCGAAACACCAGCGACACGAACTCATCGCATCAGTAGCAAGCACCTCGTGGTAAGTCGCCATTTTGTAATTCATATAACCTGACGAGTGCTAGCGGAGCACCCGCAGTGAGCATCAGTTGCACGTCACGCCAGCGAGTTAAGCATAACGCTACAACGAGTAATCCCACGAACAGCGGCCACGAACCGAAGGCACCCGAGTTACCGAACGCGAGAACGAGTCGCAGTAGCCGTAGCAGTAGCAGCGGCAACGAGCCGAAGACACCCGAGTTACCGAACGCGAGAACGAGTTGCAGTAGCAGTAGCAGCGGCCACGACCCGAAGACACCCGAGTTACCGAACGCGAGAACGAGTCGCAGTAGCCGTAGCAGCGGCCACGAGCCGAAGACACCCGAGTTACCGACCGTGCGAAGGAGTCGCAGTAGCCGTCAACGAGCAGCGGCAACGGGCCGAAGACACCGAGTTACCGACCGCGCGAACGAGTCGCAGTAGCAGTCAACGAGCAGCGGTAACGAGCCGAAGACACCCGAGTTACCGATCGCGAGATTGAGTCGCATTAGCAGCAGAGTTGGGCATTATCAATTAAATTTTCAGTCAACGAGCAGCGGCCACGAGCCGAAGACACCCGAGTTACCGATCGCAAGAACGAGTCGCAGTAGCAGTCAACGAGCCGAAGACACCCGAGTTACCAACCACGCAAACGAGTCGCAGTAGCATTCAACGAGGAGCGGATACGAGCCGAAGACACCCGAGTTATCTACGACACGAACGAGTCGCAGTAGTGGTCAACGAGCAGCGGCCACGAACCGAAGGGACCCGAGTCGAAGCCAACCGAATAGCCGACAGCACGAACGAGTCACAGCAGCAACAGCGAACGAGTTGCGGACGACACGAACGAGTCATAGCAGCAGCGAAACGAGTCGCCGACGACACGAATGGGTCATAGCAGTAGCAGCGGCCACGAGTCAAAGATATATGAGTAGACGACACGAACGAGTCACAGCAGCAACAGCGAACGAGTTGCCGACGACACGAACGAGTCATAGCAGCAGCGAAACGAGTCGCCGACGACACGAATGGGTCATAGCAGTAGCAGCGGCCACGAGTCAAAGATATATGAGTAGACGACACGAACGAGTTACAGCAGCAACAACGAACGAGACATAGCAGTAGCAGCGGCCACGAGTCGCAGATGTACGAGTAGCCGACACGAACGAGTTACAGCAGCGGCAGCGAACGAGTTGCGGACGACACGAACGAATCATAGCAGTAGCAGCGGCCACGAGTCGCAGATATACGAGTAGCAATCAACGAGTCGGCGAGTGACGACAACCAACGAAGATCGGCAGCGAGCCGAAGAGACCCGAGTCATTGATCGAACTACCTAGTAGTGACCGCCCGAGGCGAAGCAACAAGGAGCCGGGGACAGAGGAGGGACCACGGGCGGTACCGATACGCCGTGACGCAACCAACAGCGGCACGCGCCCGATAAGCAGACGGTTGCGCCGAAAATAGCGTAGACCGAAGAAACCAGCCAGAACATCGTAACCCGAGGGTTCAGCGTCGGCAGAATATTTCCGGCGGGGATCCGCTTATTTCATTTATTATCATTAAATCACCAATATTATTATTTATTAGTTTAAGACCTTTTAATCTATTAAACCCAACTATTGAAATTAAAAACGTGGGTGTTTCACTGAATTAACTAGGCTACGAGTTGAGTTTATCTTGCAAGGTACCCCTGACACAAATAAATAATTTGTCGACCTACCCCTGGACCACCGCTGAGGTTACCCCAGCCTTTGACCGCCAGGTAGTTCGTTACAAGTGGCGCCCGAGCAGGGACCTTGAGGTGAAAATAAAACAAAATAATAGTCACAAACAACTCAACGTAGCTTAGGGTTCAGTGGAGATTCGACTACTCGCAGAATGGAAAAGCTGACCTGGATTTATGACTTGAACAAGGAGGACTTGGTTGCGTATGCCATAGAATTTGGGTTGTCAGAGTCCGGCACGGTGGAGGAGTTGCGAAGGAGCCTAGGTAGCTTCGTGGCAGAAGAAGGCCACACGAGCGAAGTCCGAGAGCGCCTCACTAAGCTGGAACTAAAACATACTTGGTGCCCGTCGCTGGTGCCATTATCACTCGTGGTCCCCATCGCCACCAACGGGACCGAGAACGCAGAGCCCATTCCTACCGAGGATGAGGACCAGACCACACCGACACCAACACAAACACAAACAGATCATCAGGCTCTCACCTCCATCAAAAATCCGGAAGCGGTGTTAGCTGCAGGCCCGAGTATTGCTTCATTTACCACGGTGGGAGCGAGCAACGCATCCCCAAGGAACGTGGAACCAACATCCAGGGGCGAATACGCCACATACGCTGTCGCCATGGACCGCGTGAGAAAATGGAAAGTTTTATTCGACGGAAGACGCGACCCAGTGGCGTTCGTAGAGCGGATCGAGGAACTGGCTGACGCATACGATGTGACTAAGGATTGGTTGCCGCACGCCATGACCCAACTACTGGTGGACAGGGCTCTCACCTGGTTCCGCAATAATCAAATCCGATGGAGCGGATGGGACGCGTTTAAGTCGGATTTTCTGAAATTCTTCTTGCCACCCAGATACCTGGAAGACCTGGAGGACGATATTCGCCAGAGGATACAGCGTCCCGGAGAGTCATTTAAGGACTATACGCTTGCGGTTCAAAACTTGATGCGACACGCCCACTACACACGTGCGCAGCAGCTGGAGCGGATTTATAAGAACTGCCGGCAGGAGTACCAGTTGTACGTCAAGCGCCGGGAGTTCGCTACGTTGGACGAATTAATACAACTGGCAAACGACTTCGACGTCATCCAGACAATGCTGGACGTCCGCAAGAGAGGACCACCACGGGTTCAGGAGGAACAACACCGGATCGTGCAACCACAACAGGGCGAGGCAGTCGATCGCAGGAGGATCGGTTGGTGCTGCGGAGGCGAAGGACATTTTCAAAAGGAGTGCAGGGCGTCAGAAAAGTTTTCCTCCGCGGCCGAGAAACGACTCGGGGGACCGTCCGCCGTAGGAGGCGATGGTTCACCCGATAAATACGCTTCCTATCCAACAGTTGCGCTCAAATATGACGCGCAACACGTCTACGCGATAGTGACCATAGGAATAGACCTGGTAATAGCCACCATTGACACTGGAGCCACCAGGAGCTTTGTGAGCCCCCACTATGCCAGCATGCTGGGCACCAAGGAGAACCATGAGCGGGTCGATATCAGTGTGCGCATGGCCGACGGCGGGGCTAAACGAATAACGGAGGCCTTGCGGATGTACATCCGACTAGGGACCCAGGGCTGCGAGCTACTCCTCTTAGTTCTACCGGATGCGGTAGATCACCTAATATTGGGGATGGATTTTCTTATGCGTGTCGGCACCACCATGAGCTGCGGAGGACAGACCATCGAGTTACGAGAGCCGGATACTCACAGTGCTTGGGGACGAGCACCGATCTGTACGGTGGTGCGCGAACAACACGACACCGATGCGGACGGTCCGCGGAGCAGGACCATCCTGCATACCGAGCCTACCAACGAGGGGGCAACGGACGAGAGAAAGGAGACGAGGCAGATAGAGAGCCAGCACGGCAAGGCGAAGCCACAGCGACAGCGGCAACGGCCCCGCACGGCCCAGGGCATGACGGCCCAGGGCGTGACCCAGAGACCACCCCCGCGATCCGACGAACAGGAAATCATCGACGCGTTCATCCAGTCGGAACTCAAGAAATTCGAGGGGATTCAGGGCCCCACGGACATCGCCCAACACCGCATCACCATGCGGGATGATCGCCCACTGAAGCAACGGTATTTTCCGAAAAACCCCGCTATGCAGGCCATCATCAAGCAGGAAGTGGACGAGCTGATCGCCAAGGGATGCATCGAGCCCTCACGGAGCCCGCATAGTGCACCCATCGTCATCGTTAAGAAGAAGACCGGAAACTGGAGGTTGTGCATCGACTATCGGCAACTGAACGCGCACTCGATCCCTGACGCATACCCGCTACCTCGGATTCAACACATTCTGGATCGGCTGCGCCACGCCAATTACATAAGCAGCCTCGACCTGAAGAACGGGTATTGGCAGGTCCCGATGGAAGAAGAGAGTAAGCCATACACTGCCTTTACCGTACCGGGACGCGGGCTATTTCAGTGGCGCGTGATGCCGTTTGGACTGCATTCGGCACCGGCAACTTTTCAACGGGCATTGGACAGCGTAATCGGCGCAGACATGGAGCCGAAAGCCTTCGCGTACCTAGACGATATCATAGTCACCGGGGCGACGCTAGAGGAGCACATGGACACCTTGAAGGAAGTCTTCAGGCGGTTGCGCCACGCCAAACTCCGATTAAACGAAGACAAGTGTGAATTTTTCAAAAAGGAGATCAAATATCTCGGTCACGTCATCAGCGAGCGCGGCATTCAAACGGACCCGGACAAGGTGGCTGCCATCCATGAGTTAAAGCCGCCCACCAATGTACGTGAAGTCCGCCAATGCTTGGGGATCGCCTCCTGGTACCGACGGTTCGTACCAGAGTTTTCCGACATAGTCCACCCGCTAACGAAGTTGCTGCGCAAGGGTAAACATTTTGTGTGGGCAGCGGAGCAGCAGGACGCCTTCGAGCAACTGAAAGCGAAGTTGACCCAGGCACCGGTACTGATTTGCCCCGATTTTGAGAAACCGTTTACACTTCAGACCGACGCGAGTAGCTATGGATTGGGAGCCGTCTTGACACAGGACGTTGATGGACAGGAGGGAGTCGTGGCCTACGCCAGCCGACGGTTAAACAAGGCGGAGGAGAACTACTCGCCGACGGAGAAGGAGTGTCTGGCCATAGTCTGGGGCATCCGGAAGATGCGGCCATATCTCGAAGGATACCGCTTCAATGTCATCACCGACCACCTCTCGTTGAAATGGCTCAATTCGATTGAGAGTCCAGCGGGACGCATCGCGAGGTGGGCCCTGGAGCTGCAACAATATACGTTTGACGTGCAGTACCGCAGAGGGAAGTTAAACGTGGTTGCCGATGCGCTTTCCAGGCAACCAGTGGAAGTGCTGGGGAGAGCGGAGGTGGACACCCCATACGATCTCGAGTGCCCGTGGATTAAACAGAAGATGGCCGACATAAGGGCGCAGCCAGATAAGTTTCCTGATTACACAATCGAGGGAGGAAGGCTGTACCGACACATTCCGCGGCAATCAGATGAGGAGGGATGCGCAGCGTGGAAATTGTGTGTACCAAGCGGACAGAGGCAACGGGTGCTCCACGAGAATCATGATGACGCTACCGCCGGTCACATGGGGGCACGAAAGACCCTCGCTAGAATCTCTAATCGGTATTTTTGGCCAGGTATGGGCCGCACCATACGGGCACATGTGCGAAACTGCGAGTCATGCCAGAAGTTTAAGCCTAGCCAGGAGAGACCCGCTGGCCAAATGCTTACCCAGAATGCGGAGGAACCCTGGTCCTGGCTATGCGCCGATTTCGTGGGACCCCTTCCCCGGTCTAAACACGGAAACACCATGCTACTTGTGTTTTTCGACAAATTTTCGAAGTGGACAGAGATGGTGCCACTGCGGCGGGCAACGAGCGAGAGTGTCCAGCGAGCACTACGGGAGCGCATCATAGGGAGATATGGCGTCCCGCGAGTGCTGATAACGGATAATGGGGCTCAATTTACAAGTCGCGCATTTAGGAAGTTCTTGCTAGACATGGGGATTCGCCAACAATTCACAGCACCATATACGCCGCAGGAGAACCCGACGGAGCGGGCTAATCGCACACTGAAGACGATCATCGCACAGATCACCGGACTACAACAACAGCGTTGGGACGAACACCTGCCGGAGATTTCGCTGGCGATTAACTCGAGTCCGTCGGACACGACTGGTTACAGTCCGGCTTATCTCACTCAGTGCCGTGAACCCCGGTTGCCGAAGGCCCTGTATGACGAGGAGACGTTGGGACCAGGTGTTCGCCCCCCATCGCCAGACGAACGAGCGACTCAACTACGGGAAGTGTTTGACATCGTCCGTCGCAACCTGGCCCGAGCGGCCCAGGACCAGGCGCGACATTATAACTTGCGGCGGCGCTCCTGGAAGCCGACGGTCGGCGACATGGTCCTGGTGAAGCAACATCACCTTTCTAAAGCAGTAGATAATTTTGCGGCAAAGCTAGCCCCGCGATATGACGGGCCATATAGGATTATGAACTTCGTGTCGCCAGTGATAGTCGTCATTCAGCCGGTGGGCCAAGGCCGTACCCGGACCGCGCATGTGGGAGAAATCAAACTTTTTCATCAGGAGGACGCGCCGTCACAAACCCCGGGGACGGCGGCGGATCTGCAACCCACCATTAGCAAGCAACCCGCTGAGGTAGCGAACGCTGAGGGTCAGCCAGCAGGAGTAGTGGTGAGCAAAGCCAAGAAGGGATCGCGGACAGAGCGCAGTGTATCACGTACTACGATAGAGGACCAGTTAGAGACGCCTGCCAGGAATCTGGTGGCGGAGGCCAATAACCCATTTCGTAAGACACCCTGCAGTCTGACCCCTATTTTCCCGAGCAACAGAGAACTCGCCAGCGTGCCAGCCACAGTGACAGCCAGCCAACAAGAGACACCGGCTAGGAATTTAAGTGCGGAAGCAAATAATCCGTTCCGCAAGGCACCCCGTCGACTGTTTCACAGCGCCACCTACAACACAAACGCACCAAGCCCAAAGTATGCGCTACGGTCGCGCGGGGCATTGATCGCGCAAAAGTAACGATTAAATATTTCGATGCGCGTCGTCTCCTTCGCGAAACACATCGGCCCCGAGCAAAAGCTGGGGAAAGTTACGAATGCGGTCGGCCAAAATATTTAGCACGAACGCGAAGGGAACACGACGATAAACGACGAGTACGCAACGATCGACAAATCGTTTACCGACATGCGCGAAGGCAACGGCACAGATAGTAACAACGAATCAGTCAATCGTGAATTAGCAAACAAGTGACATTGTGCAAATTTCCTTATCGATTATTTTAATTTTTATTTATCTTTCGAGCAAGAAAAAAATATAATGAATCCACAGCAAGACGCGGAGATGGAGGGGAGCCAGAGATCCTTTCGACTCCAGCTACTGACGGAACTGAAATCGCGTCATCGAAACGGTCTATGGGAACCAGAACCAGTGCCCCGTGGAACTGGTGGAATGCACCCAAGCACGCCGTGGATAAGAGGCCAAACTTTATCCGCACCGTCGAGGGAAAGACGTACCGGGTCCGAGTGACACGAAGCGGGGCGATAACCATCACCGTGTTGCCGCCGCGAGCCCCGCCGAAGTAAGGGGGAGGTGTGACGGACAAATTTTGTGGTAAATTTGTCCCACACATTTAGCGCAGAAACAAGACAAACAAGGGAACAAACGCCGGCCAGTAGGCAAACACTGGCGAGGGGACAGCCGATAAATTATAGCAACGACAGAAATGGCGGCGTGGTGAATTGCGAAAACGAGTGATCGAGGCGACAACGAAGGTCAGAAAGAGACAACGAGTGTCATGCATGAACATGGGGAAAAGCCGACGGTTCAAAGTAAGCCGATGAACGAAGTTCAAGTCAGTTCTTGGGTAGCCGTCGTCAAGGAAAGTGGAGTTGGATCTCCGCTGTGGTTTTGGTACAGTAAGCTCTTCCTGGGAGGAAAAGCCTGCTATACCAAGGAAAGGGATTCGACAGGTACGTGGCAAGTGATACTCTTATAGACAAGTAATCGGTTTAGAGGAGTATCATTTGTTTCCACGCTCAGGTTGAATTCTTTGGCAACGATCGTCGGACAAGTGGAGATATGTAAACGCTTTCCACTTGGGTCGACACGCTGCACCACCGAGACCAAAGCACGATATCCGGAAGCAAAGCTACATTGAGACGTGTCGTAATAAGTATTGTTAAACGCAGGCGAACAACCAACTAAGCAACGGGAAATTTAACAAGAGGAATCTCGGACAGACGAGGGTGCGCAAAGTCAAAAGCACGCACCTCGTGGTAAGTCGCCATTTTTGTCAAAACCAACGAGCGCCAGTGGAGCGCCCGCGAAGCGTCAGTCACGCGCATAACCAGCGAGTTGCGCACGACGAGACAACAAGTAAAGCCAGCGAGCCGGGACGAAGAAACCGAAAACACCCGAAACACCAGCGACACGAACTCATCGCATCAGTAGCAAGCACCTCGTGGTAAGTCGCCATTTTGTAATTCATATAACCTGACGAGTGCTAGCGGAGCACCCGCAGTGAGCATCAGTTGCACGTCACGCCAGCGAGTTAAGCATAACGCTACAACGAGTAATCCCACGAACAGCGGCCACGAACCGAAGGCACCCGAGTTACCGAACGCGAGAACGAGTCGCAGTAGCCGTAGCAGTAGCAGCGGCAACGAGCCGAAGACACCCGAGTTACCGAACGCGAGAACGAGTTGCAGTAGCAGTAGCAGCGGCCACGACCCGAAGACACCCGAGTTACCGAACGCGAGAACGAGTCGCAGTAGCCGTAGCAGCGGCCACGAGCCGAAGACACCCGAGTTACCGACCGTGCGAAGGAGTCGCAGTAGCCGTCAACGAGCAGCGGCAACGGGCCGAAGACACCGAGTTACCGACCGCGCGAACGAGTCGCAGTAGCAGTCAACGAGCAGCGGCAACGAGCCGAAGACACCCGAGTTACCGATCGCGAGATTGAGTCGCATTAGCAGCAGAGTTGGGCATTATCAATTAAATTTTCAGTCAACGAGCAGCGGCCACGAGCCGAAGACACCCGAGTTACCGATCGCAAGAACGAGTCGCAGTAGCAGTCAACGAGCCGAAGACACCCGAGTTACCAACCACGCAAACGAGTCGCAGTAGCATTCAACGAGGAGCGGATACGAGCCGAAGACACCCGAGTTATCTACGACACGAACGAGTCGCAGTAGTGGTCAACGAGCAGCGGCCACGAACCGAAGGGACCCGAGTCGAAGCCAACCGAATAGCCGACAGCACGAACGAGTCACAGCAGCAACAGCGAACGAGTTGCCGACGACACGAACGAGTCATAGCAGCAGCGAAACGAGTCGCCGACGACACGAATGGGTCATAGCAGTAGCAGCGGCCACGAGTCAAAGATATATGAGTAGACGACACGAACGAGTCACAGCAGCAACAGCGAACGAGTTGCCGACGACACGAACGAGTCATAGCAGCAGCGAAACGAGTCGCCGACGACACGAATGGGTCATAGCAGTAGCAGCGGCCACGAGTCAAAGATATATGAGTAGACGACACGAACGAGTTACAGCAGCAACAACGAACGAGACATAGCAGTAGCAGCGGCCACGAGTCGCAGATGTACGAGTAGCCGACACGAACGAGTTACAGCAGCGGCAGCGAACGAGTTGCGGACGACACGAACGAATCATAGCAGTAGCAGCGGCCACGAGTCGCAGATATACGAGTAGCAATCAACGAGTCGGCGAGTGACGACAACCAACGAAGATCGGCAGCGAGCCGAAGAGACCCGAGTCATTGATCGAACTACCTAGTAGTGACCGCCCGAGGCGAAGCAACAAGGAGCCGGGGACAGAGGAGGGACCACGGGCGGTACCGATACGCCGTGACGCAACCAACAGCGGCACGCGCCCGATAAGCAGACGGTTGCGCCGAAAATAGCGTAGACCGAAGAAACCAGCCAGAACATCGTAACCCGAGGGTTCAGCGTCGGCAGAATATTTCCGGCGGGGATCCGCTTATTTCATTTATTATCATTAAATCACCAATATTATTATTTATTAGTTTAAGACCTTTTAATCTATTAAACCCAACTATTGAAATTAAAAACGTGGGTGTTTCACTGAATTAACTAGGCTACGAGTTGAGTTTATCTTGCAAGGTACCCCTGACACAAATAAATAATTTGTCGACCTACCCCTGGACCACCGCTGAGGTTACCCCAGCCTTTGACCGCCAGGTAGTTCGTTACACTACCCGGGTATTACACGGAAATACTCTTATGAAATTGAGAGCTCTGCATGTAACAGCCGGATGATTTATTGTTTACTTTTTATTTAATTATTTTTCCATGTGACAGTGTCACATTCTTATTTTTTTTTTTAAATCTATTTATATTAACAGGAAGATATCTTACCCAACAAACATTTTGTGTCACCATTTGAATCAAAACTGAGAATATACGCAATGTAAACACTTCAATTTAAGTTTCACTTTTGTTTCACTCAGGTAGACCAGCCTTCGACAATCCCACTTGCGTATATCTTTCGGGTAACCCGGCGATACAATTTACATATAATGCGGGAGTTTCATAAGCGAATATTTGCGAGCATTCATGCGTCCGACGAACTGTCAAAAGTAGAAATACATGCAAATATATGAGAGCGAGTACTTGCATGGACGCAATCGCCGCACAAAAGTACTCATATCTTCGCTTATGGAACTTCCGCATTATCGCAAGGATAGCCATTGCGATTAATCTTAGTATTTACGTAAAGAGTCGTACTGCTGCAAAATATGTCCAAAACAATGTTTAATACAATTGTTTTTTTTAATACAAACTAAATTGTTTGAATCAATTTTCATTTTTATATAACATTCTAATTATATAATTTTTTAATAAAAGAAATTACGAGGATTTTTCCAAAAACAAAAATCTCGAAAATTAGTTTGTCACTGTCTGCATTGAGTTAATTTTCAATTATAAATAAAAATACGGTCTTTGAAAAATATGTTTAAAAATTCCGTTCCAAAGAGCAAACAGTACTGCAATTACAGTATTTAAAGGGTTATATGCGCAAGTGCCATTCGCTGAAATACTCGGGTTGCGTCTGCCGGAGCTGCTGTTAGTGTCGGTTGTGCCAAAGTCGGCTGTCCACTCTGTGTACAGATGCAGAATGTGTAAGTGTGCAAATGTTTTATTAAGACACCTTTTAATTTCCTATTGTAGGTTTAAATTAAATGCACCACACTCTTCGGTTTCTATTCGGCATTTTTGTTTGCTTCGTGATTTCGTAGTACCTTTTCTCGTACACTCCTTTTGGAAATACGTGGGCTTCTCTATATACAGGAACTGTAGCAGCGACATATCAACAAACGCGTTGTTATCAGATGCTATGTGCTGGGTCTCATCGGTTGGGTGTTACTGCAAATTTAATACATGTCCGAAATATGCAACTAACGGTCATGAAGACTTATTGTACATATCGACGCCCCTTGCGAAAACTATTATATTAAAATTGTCTTACGAAAAAAAGTATATATCATTTTTAAACGAATACAATTTTATTTTTACTTAAATGACGAATATTAAAATGCTCTCAAAATTTCACAGAAAATTAGTATAACAAATAGTTTTCTGTGGAAAATTATTATGTCTCAAATTTTTAGACGAAAATTGGAGCTTTTTATTAAAATAGATTTTTTTCAAAATCATATTGCGTTGCTTTTATGTTTTGATATATGTCATTTGTTAAATTTGTTTGACAAAGTTCAAAATAAATACGCTATAATGATATAAAATATGCATTACCAGATACTTTGTAGTTGACTCAGAAGGTCTGTGTGTTGGAATACAAGCCGAAACGTCGCTGGTTCAAACACCAGCGAATGCAACATCAAAAAATAAATAGACAATGTTTTTTTTCACCGCGCTACCTCTTGGTAGATAACCTTCGAGAGTAAAAACATCACCCATGAAAAGTTATGATTCGGCGTTAAACTGTAGGTTCCGCTATTTGAGTACAAATATAACATGTTTAAATGGTGAGACTGTTCAGCCTAGGTTCTTCGGAACTGTATTTCTTAACTAGTATTATTGTAATTATTATTAGGGCCGTCCTTTTTTTGGATTTCCGAGGTCATTTGTTATTGTCTCCTAAGATATCTAGACTGTTAGATTATATTTAGGTTTAAGTTCAGGACTGATATAAGTGTCCAATAGTCTGTGATCTTTATTAAACGATTACATATATGTATTACAATGCTGTCTTATGTACAGGTTTTATATGAAGGCTCCAATCATAAATACATTTTTCATGTTCAACAAAAGCTTCCAATCTTCGTCGCAAAATTTGAATCATTTTTATATTAGTAGATACACGGATTTACATATGTATATTCTCGGAAATATCAAAAACATAATAGAGTTCCTGAGAAAATCATAAAACGTATTATTTTTCTAATCAAAAACAATAACATACTTTTATTCTGAACCTCAAAAAATAACGTATTTATTTTCGTATGGGAAAAAATATATAATAGTTTTCGTAAGGGGCGTCTATATATATTATATAAACTGTTTATGGTCCTTTTAAATTATGGTACACCGTATCATATTTTTGCTATATTTAGTGTTAAATATTTAAGAGTTTTTATACCAATAAAAATCAGAAAATTGCAATAAATTTGAGTTAGTCTTTATATAATATTATGAAAAGTGCTAGGTTTGCTTGAGTACAGATTTGAGTTAAACTAGCTTCATACTTTTTGCGATAATAGCCAGGACTACTTGCGACAAACTTTGCGTTGGTGACAAAGTTAAGTCAAGTGTAAACTTGTGATTAACTCATGTTCAATTTTTTGCGTTAACCTCAACTTTTTGAGATAAATCTGCGAGTACTTTGCGGATTTTCTCAATGTTTGTTGGGTTAGCATTATAAATGATGTTGTATTTCAACAAGACTACCAGCGTTAACAATAATTAAAAAATAATGTACAGTTTTAACAAATAGTCAGCTTTTTGGCAAATCTTCCATATAAAATTATGTCAAAAGTAGACTACTGTCTTAAGTTGGATATTATTTTTTGTTTTTTGGTAACGCTGTACACCCAAAAAAATATTGTTGTACTATTAACAAGATCAGCTTTGTTAAATATCTCTTAAAAAATATTTGTATTATAAAAACATTCATGTTGTTGCAACAAGATTCTTATTAATTGAAAAACATTTATTCTTGTTGAATTACAACAGCATTTATAATGCTAAGATATTCATCTCCGGTTGGAACTCATCTTCTTCGATTTCAATGAAATTTGTGCAACTGATAAAGGTTATTATGCACTGATCAATTTTTTTTTACTAATTACATAGATATAGTGGTTCAAAGTTGCAAAAAATGGGACAGAAATCACATTTCTATGGTTGTTCATATTTCAATATCTCTTAAAGTAGAAATGATAGAAACTCCGTTGATGGTTCGTTTTAAAGCTAATAGAACAATCTTTTATACCAATTAAGATGTAACTTCTAAACTTAAACATGTGGCCCGTGGTAATTATCCATGCATTTCAAAATTGATGTCTTTAAAAAGTACCCTTTTTAAAATTCTGAAAAAAATCACGTATTTTGTTTGTATTAATGTAAATGTGCATGCCAAATTAAATTTGGTATTTTAATCGCATCGTATTTTAAAAATTAATTTTCTAAATTTTTACATATTTTTTGTATTGAAATTTTTTTTTTAATTTTTTAATGCATTTGTAACACTGAATTCGAAAATAGCGTTAGTTTCACCAAATTGTCTCTAGTTTTTGAGATATATATATACAATTTTTCGAAAATCGTAAAAAATTATATACCGTAATCAATATCTCAAAAACTAGAGTCAATATAATAAAACTGACGCTATTTTAGAAATCAGAGTTAGAAATAGATTCAAGAATTATTGCAACTTTTACTGTCGAAAAAAAAATTTTTTTTTTTCAATACAAAAAATAAATAAAAATTTAGAAAATTATTTTTTAATATATGATGCCATCAAAATAAAATCTTGAAATTTGGCATGAGCATTTATATTAAATCAACCAAATTACACGTTTTTTTTTCAGAATTTTAAAAATGGTTCTTTTTAAGGACATCTATTTTGAAGTGCAAGGATAATGACCGGGGGCTATGGGGGCGATTATCACAAGGCAACGTGTCTGAGTGCTTCAACATGGCGAAGCCAACGCAATCCTTGTCGGTGTCGTCTCAAGTCAACTCACTGGACACCAGAATTGGCAAATTGTCAAATGGTGACACCTCCACTACATTGGAAGTCCTCCTCGTGGAAGTCCCTGCAAACGGCGCTCTACACCACCCGGTGTAGAAGTCGGCTAATGTGAGTGGCGAGCATCACGCTCAGAGTGAGGGTTCTTGCGTTGGGTCTGGGTCCCACCACGGGTCCCACCACCAAAAAAAAAAAACGCGAAACTAAATTGATCACGTTGTGATTGACGGAAGGCACGCTTCGAGCGTGATGGACGTACGCACTATCCGAGGTGCCAATATGGACTCGGATCATTACCTTGTAGCAGCCAAGGTCCGCACGCGCTTAAGCGCTGCGAAGAAAGTACGGAACCAAACGCAGAGAAAGCAAGACGTCCGAAAGCTGCAATCACAACAGACAACGCAAGCCTTTTCCACTCGACTCTCACACCTGCTTAGACAAAGCACTCCTCCTCTCGATGATATAAGCGCGCAGTGGAATCATATCTCCTGCTCTATGCGTACGGCTGCCGAAGAGGTGCTTGGATTCCAACGTCCCCTGATGAATCAGTAGTATGACTAAAAGTGTCGCGCGGCCACTGCAGAAAAAGACGCTGCGTACAAATCCACCCTGCAGTCAGTAGCTACGCGAGCTGCGAAGGAGCGATACAAAGAGAAGAGAAGAGAAGAGAGTCTTTTCAGGCGTTTAAAAAAAGCGAGACAGAAAAACGTGAGTGTGAGGAGATTGAGATGCATGGGGACAGGAATGAGGCTCGAAAATTCTTCGAGAAAATAAGACGCCTAGCCGGAGGTTCAAAATCCGTAGCCTCTTCTTGTAAAGATGAGAACGGGAATCTAGTGACAGATATCCAGAGCACACTGAAGATATGGAGGGATCACTTCTCTATACTGCTGACCGCTGAGGATGACCGTAATTCCACCGATAGAGAAGTAACCCCGGCAACCCCAGTACTTGATGACGACGTTGAGATTCCGCCACCCGAGGTCAGAACAGCTATCGCTCGGTTAAAAAACAACAAAGCCGAAGGTGCTGATGCCTGCCTGCTGAATTGTTTAAGACCGGAGGCGAAGAGCTAATAGAGAGCATGCACGAGCTCGTAAGCAGAATATGGTCGGATGAAAGCATGACAAGTGCCTGGAACCTCAGTGTACTCTTCCCAATCCTTAAAAAAAAGGGATCCCACTATCTGCACCAACTACCGTGGGATCAGCCTCCTCAATATCGCATACAAGGTTCTATCGTGCGTACTATGTGAAAGACTGATTGGACCTTATCAGTGCAGCTTCAGACCTGGAAAGTCCACCATAGACCAGGTTTTCACATTGCGCCTAATCCAGAAAAAGACCCTAGAAAAACAGATCGACACCTACCACCTATTAGTCGACTATAAAGTCGCCTTCGACACTCCGATAAGAGAACGATTATACGCCGCAATGTCTGAGTTCGGTATACCTGCGAAACTTATAAGGCTTTGCAGGATGACCCTTAGCAACACACGTTGCTCAGTGAGAATAGGAAAAGACCTCTCTCGAGCTGCCGAACTCCGTCAAAGCGGCACTATCCTCAACAAAAGTGTCATGCTGCTCGCATATGCCGACGATATTGATATCATTGGCAGGAGCACACGAGCAGTCAGCGCAGCATTCTCCTGATTGGAGAAAGAGTCGCGTCGAATGGGTCTAGCGGTGGACGAGGACAAGACGAAGTTCCTTGTGTCAACAAGCAAAAAAGAGTCCGTGCGTCTTCGACAAAAAGCAGATTTTGACACCCACAAGTTCGACATGGTGAAGGACTTCGTCTATCTGGGGTTCAGCGTAAACAGCAACAACGGCGTCAGCCTAGAGATCAAACGGAGAATAACACTTGCCAACAGGTGATACTTTGGGCTCAGTAGGCAATTGAGAAGTAGAGCCCTCTCTCGCCGTACATAAATAACGCTCTACAAGTCACTCATCATGCGCGTCCTACTGTATGGTGCAGAAACATGGACGCTGACCTCCACCGATGAGAGAGTACTGGGAGCGTTCGAGAGAAAGATTCTCCGTAAAATCTTTGGCCCTATCTGCTTTGCTAACGAGTATCGAATCAGGATGAACCATGAGCTGTACAAGTTATTCGATGACATTGACATAGTCAAGCGCATCAAGATCCAGCGGCTTCGCTGGCTAGGTCATGTAGAACGAATGGATGAAAACACTCCAGCCAAGAAGGTGCTTGAATCGAAACTCGAAGGTGGACAGCGTATAAGAGGGCGTCCAAATCTGCGTTGGAAAGACCAAGTTGAGGACAACCTGGCAATGCTTGGTATTTCTAAACGGCGTCAGCGAGCGCAAAGCAGAACCGACTGGCGCGGCTTCATCTCAGCGGCCAAAACCGACCCACGGTTGTAAGGGCCATTTCAGTAAGTAAGGATAATGACCACGGGCCACGTGTTCACGTTTAGAATTTACAACTTATTTTTTTTTTTAATATTCTGTTAGCTATAAAACGAGCCATCAGCGGAGTTTCCAGCATTTCTAGTTTAAGGGATATTTAAATATGAACCACCATACAAAAGTGATTTTTGGCCCATTTTTTGTAAATTTGAGACACAGTATCTCTGAAAGTAGTTTACGAAAAAATAACAAAAAAAATTGGTCAGTACATATCTAGGTACGCTTTATTTTATTGAAATCGAAAAGGTAAAATTTCAAATTTGACTTTTTTTGGTCGATTTGGTGTGGAATGGCCCTAATAAAAATAGATTTTTTTATTTTTAAGCATGTGAGGCTGTCACATTGAAAATTAATTAAATATAATATAAATAAATCAAAACATTTGAAGAAAAAACAGGTAACGATTAATATAAAATATGTATGATTCTGCTAATATATTTGCATGTTATATTTGCATGTTATATTTGCATGTGTATGGAAGAATCAAGCCATTCAGCAACAAGGATCACAAACAACATGCGGCAACAATGACCAAAAGAATTTAAAATTTCGAGAGGCAACGGCTGTTTCATCCAGAGTTCTCGACGAGTATTTCGGATTATCGGACGCTTGGAAGAACTTGTAATACCCGTGTAGTTAAAATACCTGTAATATCCAGGTATTGACGGTTTGAACTACCCGTAGATCATTTCTTCGTCTGATCGTTTGTTCATGTCTGTCCGTCCTTTAGAAGAACTACCCGGGTAGTTCGAAAAGTTAATACCCGTGTATTACGGGAACCGGGATAATCGAGAGCTCTGGTTTCATTACAACACTATTTTTTCCAATTTTTTTAATAAATTCTAGAAATGATAATTACGCTTTTTATTCAATATATTAAATTGAAAGGATAGCGTTATTATTCCAACGACCATTATTTTTAAAGTGACTTGATTTTCTTGTTAATATAAATACATTTTCGTTTATATATAACAGAATGTTTCTTGATATTAACAACACTTTGTTGTGTGTCAATTTAAAATATCTGAAAGTTTTACAATACTATTGTTTTTCTGTTAACAAGATATCTCTTTGGACGTAAATTAAAAATATGTCTTGTTATATTAAATACATTTTTTTAATAATACATGATTTTTGTTTGGGTGTATATGTGTTTGAATTAATAAAAATCTTGCTGCAATATCAGGAATGTTTTTATAACACACATATTTTTTAAGAGAAATTTTACAAAGCTGTGGGTCAATTCTGTAACTAGTTCGCGATATCGTTGTCGTTACTTTGCGATAATTATTGTTAAAGTTATTCACGAACTCATATTTAACAATTTGTATTGATAAGCTAACGTTGATTTTAAAATCGTTGTTAAGCTTTGCTACAATCGCAATCATGACATCGATTATAACGAGTACTCAATGTACTCGTTATACCCTGTGTCATGTTTTGATTTATTGTTTATTTTTTAAAATATTGTATTTGTTACAAAAATTAATTAATCATTTTTTTATGATTTAGTCCATTATCTTAAATGAACGTATTAAATAAACAATAAACTGCTTTAAATAAATGATTTTATATTGCAAAAATGAAAACCACCTACAACGTGGTTAAAAATATGAATTTTGTTTTATATTCTTCACGCTTATTCCACTCATCCACGGCCAACTCCAATCCTTCATTGGTGAAGGAGATTACGTCCTCATCGTTGGTTTCTGTTATAAAGACGAACTTAAACCCACGGGCCCTGCAGCACTCAATAAAGGCGTACTGCCGGTGGCGAAATATATGTGTTTTTTTCTCTGTTCTTCATGCGCGCCACGTTGTCGGCAACTAGCAATAAATATTTCTGGATGCTGCGGTGTGAAGACTCCAATTTGGCATGATTATTTGTGGCCTCGTGCTCGCCCAATATCAGGTTCTTGCTGAACTTGTCATATACTTTTTTGTAATTAAAAAAAAGTTTAAATTTTTAATTTATTTGAAGTTTGGAACATGTAGTGCTGCCATATGTTTGAACGTTTTACTCGTTACTCGTTTACTCGTTAATTAACAATATCGCAAACTAGTTACTGAATCACCCCACTGATCTTGTTAATAGTACAACAAAAATAATAGAAACAAATATTGCGCAGAACGTTGTCCAAATCTTGAATCTTGTGCGCATGTACTTAATTTTTTCATTGTGTCAAAATGTTGTTGCTAAGAAAACAATAATTTTTTGAAATAATTGTATGTGCAGTTTTGCAAACTTGTGCACTTAATCTGCCACCACAAATAAAATATTAGAAACCACACACGAACGGCGCTAAAAACAAAATAGTACAACAGCATTTGTGTCGCTCTGGTCCCTCAGGGTCATAAATATATGTTGTAGATTTTAATTTTTAATTAGCTGCCATCAACCCATCCCCATGTGCAGAAATGTCTTCATCAGCACGATATTTGATGCACCCACTGAGCAAACTGCCGGAAGATTCAAAGATATGTTTTAGATTTAAATTTATCTTTCAAATTCAGGCTCCATTTTCTTTTTTTTTTTTTGAAAACTGTTTGAAAGATTCAACATTTGTTTACGAAAAATTTAAAACAAAACATCAATGCTTTGTTTACAACCCAGCAATACATGTCTTCCCAGTGACGTGTTCGCATGGAATTAGCTCCTCTCTGCTTGGAATTCTGTTTTGATTAGCCCCTGCAGACGACTCGATGCTCTAAACGCAGCAGTGCAGAAAACACCAACAAAAGCTATAATATAATAATAATAGTTTGGCGCTACAGTCCTGTGTAGAACTTCGGCCGAGCTCTCTCACCATTTTGAGCTGTGCGTGTTATATTTGTACTCAAAGTGGTGGGACCTACAGTTTATTGCCGAATCCGAACGGCGGGTGAGAGCATTTTCATAGGCAATGGTTTTACTCTCGTAGGTTTGCCATTTACTGACGAGAGGTAGCGCGGTATAGAAAAATGTTTCTATGAAAAGATGTTGTTAGCCCCAGTCCAGGCTTGAACCGGGGACCTTTCGGCTCGCAGTCCAACGCACTAACCACTGAGCTACCGCGGCTACAACAAAAGCTATGCTGCAATTAATTTAAAATGTCCATAATCTTGTATAATGCCTGCACCCAAAATAATGATGCATTCAAAATGAATAAAATTGTAGTTAAATTTAACTAAATTTTAGTTTCTGACCGTCCTAATAAAAATTTATTCATTTTTAAATAAATGGTGTAGTTGTTTTTTCTGCATCATTTTTACTAAACAATTTAATTGACAATGTAGTTGAAAAAAAAATACACATTGCATTTATCCACATTTAAATGATTAGATTTTTATATTCTATTAAAATAACTGCAATTAATGAAAAAAAAATTTAAGATATGTACATATTATAATTTTGATTTGTAATATCTTAAAATTACAATTTTACATATCGTCATGTTGCACCCAAGCACCACACGCCATGCCCAGTTACTCGTCTGAATATTGTTTAGCCGGCGGTTCTGGATGTTCAGTCTTCGATTCGACGCCAAGGAAGCCACGCTACACAGATGTACCAAATACGCAGTAGCCCTCTCGCGTTAGAATCAGAATGTGCGACTTCACAAAGCCCAGCAGAATTATCTGAGAAGAGTTTAAATTTAGTCCTTGGTGCTCAGGCTGAATTATGGTTTTGCTCACCTTCAATGACGAAGTTGCCAATAGTTGTGTTAAGCGGAGGAGCTCCTCTACGGCGCGCTACCACATCATAGGCCATAAAAAGCCCGCTATGACAGACAATCCATAGAGGCCTCTTATGCCGATTGCATAGTTCCTATTTCTGCAAAAATTAGTTTTGAAACCAATTCAATTGAAATTTAAAGAAATTTGTCTATACTTACACACATATTTTTCATTTACTTAAAAATGGTTGCAAACAGTAATAACCAGTTTATTTATATTTTGCACAATTGCCAGAAATGCCACTTTATAAAATAAATAATTGAATGAAATATTTAGTTAAATCATTTAAAATTAATAAAAATGTAGTAAAAATTAATAATACTGTAAACCATAAAAATAAGTACACCGAATGCAGTTTTTTTACTGCTGTAATTTTTTGAGTGTAAATGTCCTTGAAATTATAATAAATTTAAAGTAATAATAATATTGTAATACTTACAAATAGTTGCATTTTGCTGATCGCAGTAAGGCAGAGAAGAGCTAACTTGTCACTGGGCTACCCAAACTCCAAAACCAAGACATACTTTTTTTTCTCACTCATACATAACTAATTTAAAATACATCCCTGCAGGACCAATGATTGATAAATGACCCATAATTTCATTAGTAATAAAAACTAATATTTTTTGAGCACTGGTTTGGTACCATTTTTTATTTGTAGGTTATTCTTTACATTTGCTTTTTTCTTCGAACAGCCGCTACAGCGGAACTTGATAAAAAGTTTTGGCTTAAATTATAATCAATTGATAAACATTGAAATAAAGTTTGCTTATTGCTTATTTATCTATTTATATTATAGATGTCATCAAAGTGGAAGGGTCGTTTGCATTAAACAAATGCATCGAGCGAAGAAAAACAGGGGCAAACAATAGGTTTTAACAGTGAAAAGCAAATATTACATTTAACGCAATAAAAACTATAGAATTTTGTTTTTTTTTTTGTTGTTGTTGTATTTGGTATAATTTTGAATAGTTTATTAGTTATTTAACCATCACTAACTCAAAGTTATAATAGTTTATGCTAATTAAAATATTTCAAAAATTTGTTAGTAATTTAATCGTCACTTAATACCAGATAAACAGTAAACCAGTTGGGAAAGTTAGATCACATGGGAAATTTTAAAGTAGGTGTAATTATGATAGTTAAGATTATCAAAATTATAGTCGGTCTAAGCCGACTATAAATACCCTACACATATGTGTGGTTACCATTCAAAGTGATATATAGGTCACCAGGGTATACGAATCCTGAAAATAACTACAAACATTCAATCGCTGAAGAATTTCCATTCATTTGATACCCATATTTACAAATGGGTAGGTGTACCGAATTTCGATTTATTTTTGTGAACCACAAGTCTTTTCGCCGGAAAACATTATTATCATATATTTGAGCATGATATCAATATATATTTGACCAAAAAAGTTTACCTAAGCACGTATACATGCAAATTGATCTTTATATGTACATTTTATATGAGGTATTTGAACATAAGTGGTCGGATCATAGGTCACAATGGACCGATCTCGCCGATTTTCGCACATACAGCGTAGGTATATTAGTAATCTAAGTTATAAGTTTCATTTATCTAGCTCTTCAATTTTAAAAGTAGTAGGGATTTCAACAGACAGACGGACAGACGGACATCCTTAAATCGACTCAGGAGGTCATGCTGATCAAGAATATATATACTTTTCCATACCGGAGATGCTTCCTTCTGGGTGTTACAAACGGCGTACCAAACTGAATATACCCTTTCACTCTTAGTGTAGGGTATAAAAATTTACGAATGGTTCGAGTTGACGAGTTGACTTTGTCTCTTTGTCAGTGCAGGTCGTTGTTACAAGTGCATGTAGTGATGTATGTGATTTAAATAGTGTATTGAATATTAAATATACTTATAGTGAGTTTTCGTCAAAGTTCTGTTTCTTGTCGTTAAGTGTCGTTGTTTTTATAAAATATTAAATATTTGTTATAATACATTTATATTTAAATAAATTTAAGAAATATATTTGTCTATTTCTGTGTAATATTACTGCGGCATGCATTGTTATTGTTATCTGTGATTTTCTATTCTTCTTTGTGCGATATTTGTTTACGTCGTTTTTCTATTGTGTTGTTAGTGCGTATTTTAATTAGTAACAGCTGTAAGCATTTAACCCTTGAGTGATCCAATTTTTTTTATTCGGCACTAAATTTTTAAATTTTTAAAATTTATAATTTTTTTTAATTTTGTACTTTTGTTATTTTCAAAAGTTATAATAAATGGAATTCTTATCAGTAGAAAATTTAGCTGCCTGTTCTTTGAGGGATAAGTGCAAGAGTCAAAACATATTAAATTCTATGTTTTCTTGTTCCGGTCCCTGCGGACAGCTTTATCATGCTCCATGTGCCAATATTTCTATGGCGTGTACAGAATTTTTAAGTTCAGTGCACTCAGGTTTGCAATGGTATTGTCCTACTTGCAGACCTCTCTCTCCATCAGTTTTTTTTTTGTTAAAATTAAAAACTTTGGAGATAGGCTAAATACTTTAAACATCTATTATACAGAAATTTTAAATTCATTAAATGAATTTAATTCATTGGTACATGCAAGTGATACTGAGCATTTGGCGGATTGTTTTGATAATCATACAGCAATTATCGACGATTCTGCCTCATCTGATATTGTTCCTCCACCTAAAAAAGTGGTCAAAAAGTGCAAACGAGTTAATAGTAATAACTCACTCACTATCACTCCTCCCCCTCAACCTCCTAATGCAGCGCCATTACTAGTAGCAGTAAGCATGCCCGAAAATAGCACTAATAATATTATCAATATTAATAATGAAAATTCTGGATTGAAGGCAATACCTAAATTAAAAAGAATTTTTATTTCCAGATTAATGCCTGACACGACTACTGACAATATAATCAGCTTTTTAAAAACAAATAATCTAGTACCTGCTGACACCTACATATCATGTAAGAAAATTGGTAACAGGCCATCTTATGCATCATTCACTGTATCAATCGCTACAGAATATGCTGCGGATGTTATTCGCTCAAATCTTTGGGCAGACAATATTTTTGTTTCCGAATTCAAACAAAAACCAGTTGGGAAGGTTAGATCACATGGGAAATTTTAAAGTAGGTGTAATTATGATAGTTAGGATTATCAAAATTATAGTCGGTCTAAGCCGACTATAAATACCCTACACATATGTGTGGTTACCATTCAAAGTGATATATAGGTCACCAGGGTATACGAATACTGAAAATAACTACAAACATTCAATCGCTGAAGAATTTCCATTCATTTTATACCCATATTTACAAATGGGTATGTGTACCGAATTTCGATTTTTTTTTTTTGTGAACCACAAGTCTTTTCGCCGGAAAACATTATTATCATGTATTTGAGCATGATGTCAATATATATTTGACCAAAAAAGTTTACCTAAGCACGTATACATAAAAATTGATCTTTATATGTACATTTTATATGAGGTATTTGAACATAAGTGGTCGGATCATAGGTCACTATGGACCGATCTCACCGATTTTCGCACATACAGCGTAGGTATATTAGTAATCTAAGTTATAAGTTTAATTTATCTAGCTCTTCAATTTCAAAAGTAGTAGGGATTTCAACAGACAGACAGACAGACGGGCATCGCTAAATCGACTCAGGAGGTCATGCTGATCAAGTATATATATACTTTTCCATACCGGAGATGCTTCCTTCTGGGTGTTACAAACGGCGTACCAAACTGAATATACCCTTCCCAAAATTTGGGGTGGATCTCAAATTGAGACGTTTTCGTATTTTGCCAGAAAATTGAGATGATGAGAGGCTCACAACAATTGGGAAACTTGTGAGGCACAAAATAGCAGATCACTACGTATAAACAACACATAAACATCTTATATATTTTATAAGGGCTATTAGATTATTAATTGTAGCTTAATTAGAAGCTTCCACATATTAAAGAAATACAAAAACACAATTGGCGGGTAAAAGTAAAATACTTAATGCAATCTCATGAAAAGATGCTGCGTTAACACTTAAAACACTTTGCACATAATTGAAACTGCATTTCACGAATTAAAAATATTTTATTACCACTATTTTAATTATTTGAATGCATTTATTATTTGCAAATGTTCTAAAAACTGCACATAAAAGAAATTATATTATTTTGATTTTGTTTGTTTACTTTTATTCACAATTAATTAAGATCGAAAACTTCAAAATATGACGTGAAACTCTCTTCCCCACAGTGTGGAGTATTTCTTGAGAGTTTTTTTGCCAGAATACGAATTTGAGATTTTGATCACAATTATTCCACCAAGAAAAACGGCTCTCATTGAGTTGTGACCTGTGAGTGCTCACAATGCCAGAATAGAGCTATAAATTTCAACATTTTGGCCTTTTTCAAGCTATCTATGTGCTCCGGAGTGTGTAAATATCCTAAATTTTAATAAATTTAAAGTAATTATAATATTGTAATACTTACAAATTTTTCCGAAGACGTGAATGCCAAACGACCATTTTGAATGAAATGAAAATTTTCCGCAGTTGACAACTTACCTAACGAACAACAAAAGAAAACAAAATACTCTCTCAGAATAGAAGATGAAAACGGAAAAAATTGATTTGATATTACGCATTTTGCTGATCTCAGTAAGGCAGAGCGGAGCTAACTTGTCACTGGGCTACCGAAACTCCAACACAAAGACATAATTTTTTTCCTCATTCATACATAACTAATTTAAAATACATCCCTACAGGACCAATGCCTACAGGCAAACAATAGGCGTTTTAACAATGAAAAGCATATATTAAATTTAACGCAATAAAAATGAAAACCATAGAATTTTGTTTTTGTAGTATTTGGTATAATTTTGAATAGTTTATTTGTTATATAACCGTCACTAACCTCAAGTTATAACAGTTTATGTTACTTAAAATATTTCAAAAATTTACTAGTAATTTAATCGTCACTTAATAGCAAATAAACAGTGGCACATATATTCAATTGTAGGTGAGTCAGAATGATAAATAAATAAAAATCAGAAAATTGCAATTAATTTGAGTTAGTCTTTATATAATATTATGAAAAGTGCTAGGTTTGCTTGAGTACAGATTTGAGTTAACCTTGAGTTAAACTAGCTTCATACTTTTTGCGATAATCGCCAGGACTACCTTCGACAAACTTTGCGTTGGTGACAAAGTTAAGCTCAAGTGAAAACTTTTGATTAACTCATGTTTAATTTTTGCGTTAACCTCAACTTTTTGAGATAAATCTGCGAGTACTTGCGGATTTTCTCAATGTTTGTTGGGTTAGCATTATAAATGATGTTGTAATTCAACAAGACTACCAGCGTTATCAATAATTAAAATATAATGTACAGTTTTAACAAATAGTCAGCTTTTTGACAAATCTTCATATAAAATTATGTCAAAAGTCGACTACTATCTTAAGTTGGATATTATTTTTTGTTTTTTTGCTGTACGTTTGACTGATTCAAAAACCAAAAATCTTAAAATGTTTCGCTTCGCGTCGACTTTCTGAAACTAGGACCTCCAAAACGGCTTTTTAAACCCAAAAAAAAATGATCCTGTTATGTTGCGCAAAGAGCTTAAAGGACATTTTTGAACTTTTAACGAATATTTTCAATAAAATTTTTATTATTCCAAGTGTTTACAGATATCACAAAATTTTCTATATTTATTTAATTACTTACTGAAATTATTTCTTAAAGTAGAAATGCTAGAAACTCCGTGGAAGGCTCGTTTTAAAGCTAATAGAACAAGTTTTTAGAGCAATTAAGTTGTAGCTTCTAAACTTGAACATGTCGCCCGTGGTCATTATCCTTGCATTTCAAAATGAATGTCCTCAAAAAGGATCCTTTTTAAAATTATGAAAAATAGTAAAAACCATCCAGCTAGCTGAAAATTTCAAAAAAAAATCTAAATATAAAGGAAAAACAAGATTATATGAAGATATTTTATATTCATTGGGCCTGTGTCAATCGGTAACTTTTTACTCGATGAAATTAAGTTAAATAAAATTTTTGTCTGGTGAAACAAAATTTTCATTTATGCTGTGCCAAATGAAATGAAATTTTGGCAGAACAAAATTTTGACAACCATTGAAAAATTATTTAGAAAATGTTTGAATTTTATTTAATAATTGAATAAAATTAATTTTAATGGTTTTGACTGCGCAATTGTTGCGACATATATTCAGTTGGCCTTTGTCTCGAAACACTATGCGAATAATAGGGAATTCGAACACCCGTGACTGCACCATCAACAAATATAAATATGTATGTGGTGAAGTGCACTGTCGTCTGAACCAAAGATTTGAAATGCCCTCTCGCGCAGTTCTTTCAATGTCCCTAAAATTGGTTAACATAGCTCTTGCACACGTGCAATACATTTTTTTTTCAACTAAGGCCGACGTACTATTCTCGGGCTAACATATATAAAAGACCGTGTTGCAGCCGTACCCCGAAAATACAAACTGCATCACGAGCCCTCATGCAATATGAAAACATGCATGTATGCGGTGGTAGCGAAATTGCACGCGCTGGCTCTGAATTTTTGGTCCGCGTTTGAAAGTGGAATATGTCGGTACCCCGGTGGAATATGTCTGTACCCCGACTATAAAATGTTCGCTGGCTCGTAATATTTGGTAGTGCTGTGTCCAAAGAACTGGCCCAGTCAATATTTGTCCGCGCACTTGTCCGACTTGGTTGTTTGATGTCACATTCCTGGTGCTGCAGTTTGTATTTTCAGAGCATTTATGCAGCTAGGTCCTTCAAATTTCGCGACGCCGAGTGTATTGTACATTTTTTTTAATGAAGGTTAGGCCAAAACAACATTTGCTTATTAAATTTGTTTTAAAAATTTTCAAGCTTCATTATTTTGTATTTGTCAGAATTTCATGTAGCCCCTTGGGCTACACAAAATTTTGACAGTTTATATTCACCTCAATAGCTTCAGAATTTTAGATTTACTTGTCAAAATTTCATGTTTCGAGTAAAAAGTTACCGATTGGCATAGGCCCATACATGTAAATCCAATATGTTGTTTTTATAATTTAATCTTAAAATGTTTCGCTTCGCGTCGACTTTCTGAAACTAGGACCTCCAAAACGGCTTTTTAAACCCAAAAAAAAATGATCCTGTTATGTTGCGCAAAGAGCTTAAAGGACATTTTTGAACTTTTAACGAATATTTTCAATAAAATTTTTATTATTCCAAGTGTTTACAGATATCACAAAATTTTCTATATTTATTTAATTTCTTACTGAAATTATAAATTTTTAGTTAACCGTTACAGTTTCATGGCATGGCAAACACGTAAAATGTAGACTTTTTTTTTACTAAAGTAATTTTAACGGTCGAAATTTTTCTAATTTTATTCTAACGAGTTTGAGATAACATTTTTGTATTATTGCACATACAATTATCTGTAGAATGATATGTCACTCTTATATTTTTAGATATCGTATTATTAGTAAATAATAAAAGTATTCGCACCTAGCCTAAAAATAATATATTTTGATTCAATTAACAAATAAAAATATTTAAAGGGTTAATTTCTGGGTCAATATCTTTGATAATATCCACGACAGGACTTAGATTTTTATTCATGAATGTAGCTAATAGAGCCTACTTTTAGAAAACGTGGTTCAATAAGAATATTGATGAGTTTAAACTTCATTATTTATGGTTTACTAAAATCTTCAACTATTTTAGACTAAATTTTCACAAAAATTGGATTTTGAATTGTAATATCTCTTCAACTTTAGAAGTTAACTGATTTATTTTTTTTTGTTTGGTAAATATTTGTATACACGTTATTCTATGTAAGAACAACTTAAGGATATAATGCTAATTAAAGTACTATTTTTGAAATAAACAATTTTACCACTTTTGTTACTATTTATTATGAACCATAATGGTGGACAAATTATGTAAAACTTTTCTAAGTTTTTTATAGTGTAAAAACTTAATAGTTTAGGAAAAAAAAACTTATTATTAAAAAAAAATCAAAAAACCCCAAAGAGCGGAAGAAGAAATAGTTTTAGATTTTTCATACAAATTTGAATCAGTCTACTGTACATGTGTTTGAATTAATAAAAATCTTGCTGCAATAACAGGAATATTTTTATAACACACATATTTTTTAAGATAAAATAAACAAAGCTGATCTGTTTATAGTACAACAAAAATAATAGAAACAAAAATTGTGCAGAACGTTGTTCAAAACTTGAATCTTCTGCGCATGTACGTAATTTTATCATTGTGTCAAAATGTTGTTGCAAAGAAAACAACACATTTTAATAATTTTTGAAATAATTGTGTGTGCAGTTTTGCAAACATGTGCATACTTAATCTGCCCCCACAAATAAAAAATAAGAAACCACCATCGAATGGCGCTAAAAACAAAATAGTACAACAGCATTTGTGTCGCTCTGTTCCCTCAGGGTCACAAATAAATGTTTTAGATTTTAATTTTTTCCGACCACTACTTCCAAAGAGATACAAAGTTACAAAAATGGGTAAAAAAACTCTTTTGTATGGTTGTTCATATTTCAAAATCTCTTAAAGTAGAAATGCTAAAAACTAAGTGGATGGCTCGTTTTAAAGCTAATAGAACAAGTTTTTAGAGCAATTAAGTTGTAACTTCTAAACTTGAACATGTGGCGCGTGGTCAATATCCTTGCACTTCAAAATGAATGTCCTTAAAAAGAATCCTTTTTAAAATTATGAAAAATAGTAAAATCCAGCTAGCTGAAAATTTCAAAAAAATTTCTAAATATAAAGGAAAAACAAAGATTATATGAAGATATTTTATATTCAAACGTGTAAATCCAATATGTTGTTTTTATAATTTCATCTAATAATTTTAAATATATTTTCTGAATGCCATAATTGAAACTCTTTTTCGAGGAGACTTCTGGTTTTTTTTTGCAACTCTGTTTGTTGTGTAAAACCAACAACAACAAAAAACCATGCGAAAGAGTTGTTCTTTTGTGTGAAATTCTTTATGAAAGAGTGTGATGCACTGCACTAAGCACAGTGAGTTCAGGTAACTGCAGTACTCATTTTCATATGGTTGTAATTTAGTTTTCACGTTTTCCTAGCTTTTTCTGTTCTAATATTATAAAAACTAGATTAATACGTATCGTTTGATACCAGTATCATTAAAATCTGTTCAGAAATGTTGCCGGTTAGTGCAAGAGAAAAACACGTTTTTTTTTATTAATATAGATATTGTATATTTTGGTTGATTTAATAAAAATGTTCATGCCAAATTTCAAGATGGTATTTTGATGGCATCATATTTAAAAAAAAATTATATATATTTATTAATTTTTTAATTGCAAAAAATATATATATTTATTTATTGAAATGTAAAAAAAAAAAATGTCGACAGTAAAAGTTGCAATAATTCTCGAATATATTTGTAACTCTGATTTCAAAAATGGTGTCAGTTCTATTATATTGAACCCAGTTCTTAAAATATAGTTTTTACATTTTTCGAAAAGTGGTATATACCTCTACAGCACGTTGCTGGTACATTGCACTGCAAGATTAAAATATTGCCAGAAATATCGCTGCAATGTTCTATCTATGTCCGCCTCCTGGAATATTGCAGGAACAAATAGCAATATTCCAGCAATATGGTAAGAAATGAGTCAGCAACGTATTTGCAATGTATTAGCAATGAAAAAATAAGAAACAAAAAAAATCTTTAATTTTGTTCCTCTCTCTACATTTATTTATGGTTTATTGTTCAATAAATTAATTGTTTATGAACAATAAATGTTTATTGTTTATTATGAAAACAATTGTGTTTGGACAATGAAACCCATGCGCAATGTAAATTTTAAATACGTTTATGATATCCAAAAATAACTGTTTACAGTTTTGACTATTTGGAACAATTCTTCTACAAGTTTATGTACATCTTTTTATAGAATTGAAATTAAAACATGTTTTTCTGAAGCAATTTTGAATTAAATTAAGTAAATTAATTTATTCATTTACACCTTTAATACAAATATTTTTTTCTGTTCGATAGATTTGTTAATTGTGGCATTATAATACAATATTGTATTTTGCGCTGTAGATGATTACTATTTCTTTGCATTGCATTTTGGGGATTTTATATTATATATTTTTTTGTGAAATTTGGAAAATTGTATCAAATATCAAAAAATTTCGAGTATTAATTCATGTTATTCAAGTTATTTAAATTATAAAAAGATAACTCCATTGAGAATATTTGAAAAATATCAACAACATAAACACATGAAGATTTTCGATTTCCCACATTTGTCCCACTATGCCCCAAGTCCTCCTACTAATATGTTTTATAAAAACCATTTAAAGTCGAACATTTTTAAGCAAAATTTAGGAATTATTTTGGGTTAATAAAAATAGTCGTTTTTGCATTAATTTCATAAAAAAAGAATTTGATTTATCATTGGCTTGATTGTGACATTCTTAGCGAATTCAATTTAGGTGAAGAGCTAGCAATGTTGTATAGAAACGAATTTATGGGCCCTTTTCAGATAATGGGGAATTTATTACTACATGTAATAACAATATGTCATGTAATAACAATATTTTCAATCACTACTTGATTGTTTTATTTTCTTGCCGTTTCAACTCAAATATTTTATTTGTATTGATATTGTGAATAAATGCTTCGTGAAAAATGAGACTGATAGCGTAACGGTGAGAACTCGGGACTTGTAATCCGGCAACCCCACTCGTGCATATATTATTTTTTTATTTTTTTTTTATTTGCTTATTTTTTAACTTTAATGGTAGGTAACGTCTCATATTTAAAAAAAAATATAACAAAATTAAATATATTATTTTGTATATGTATATTTGATATTTTTTTTATATATTTAAGTAATTGGTAAAATATGTCTGAATAATTTTTCAAATAAACACTTTGTCTTGCTGGAATATTGCAGAGAGATTTTTTGTACAATATTGCGTTTTATATATTGCTACAATATTCCAGAAATATGGTATGCGCAATATAAAATAATGCAATGTAGCAATATTACTGCAAGATTGCTGCAACAGCTTGTGCTGTAGGGGTATTTAAAAAACTAGAAACTATGTTAATGCCTGGATATAACGGTATTTTAACTACCTGGGTATTACACGTAAATACTCGTATGAAATCAAAAGCTCTGCATTTAATTATTTTTCCATGTGACAGTGTCACATTCTTATTTTTTTTGAAATCTATTTATATTAACAGGAAGATATCTTACCCAACAAACATTTTGAGTCACCATTTGAATCAAAACTGAGAATATACGCAATGCGAACAATTCAATTTAAGTATCACTCAGGTAGACCCGCCTGCGACAATCCCACTTGCGTATATCTTTCGGGTAACCCTGCGATAACAATTTACATGTAATGCGGGAGTTCCATAAGCGAATATGTGCGTGCATTCATGCGTCCGACGAACTGTCAAAGATAGAAATAGATGCATGGACGCAATCGCCGCACAAAAGTTCAAGTAATTTCAACTTTTGTGCGGCGATTTGACAGTTGGGACGCATGAATGCACGCCTATGGAACTTCCGCATTATCGGAAGGATAGCCATTGCGATTAATCTTAGTATTTACGTAAAGAGTCGTACTGCTGCAAAATATGTCCAAAATCATGTTTAATACAATTGTTTTTTTTTAATACAAACTAAATTGTTTGAATCAATTTTCATTTTTATATAAAATGCTAATTATATAATTTTTTTAATAAAACAAATTACGCGAAATTTTTCAAAAATAAAAATCTCGAAAATTAGTTTGTCACTGTCTGCATTGAGTTAATTTTCAATTATAAATAAAAATACGGTCTTTGAAAAATATGTTTAAAAATTCCGTTCCAAAGATCAAACAGTACTGCAATTAGAGTATTTAAAGAGTTATAAGCGCAAGTGCCATTTGCTGAAATACTCGGGTTGCGTCTACCGGAACTGCTGTTGGTGTCGTTTGTGCCAAAGTCGGCTGTCCACTCTGTGTACAGATGCAGAATGTGTAAGTGTGCAAATGTTTTATTAAGAAACCTTTTAATTTCCTATTGTATGTTTAAATTAAATGCACCACACTCTTCGGTTTCTATTTGGCATTTTTGTTTGCTTCGTGTTTTCGTAGCACCTTTTCTCATACACTCCTTTTGGATATACGTTGTCTTCTCTTTCGACAGGAACTGTAGCAGCAACATATCAACAAACACGTTGTTATCAGATGCTATGTGCTGGGTCTCATCGGTTGGGTGTTACTGCAAATTTAATACATGTCCGAAATATGCAACTAACGTTCATGAAGACTTATTGTACATATATATTATATAAACTCACCATTACTCTTTATGGTCCTTTTAAATTATGTTACACCGTATCAAATTTTTGCTATATTTAGTGTTAAATATTTAAGATTTTTTATACCAATAAAAATCAGAAAATTACAATAAATTTGAGTTAGTCTTTATATAATATTATGAAAAGTGCTAAGTTTGCTTGAGTACAGATTTGAGTTAAACTAGCTTCATACTTTTTGCGATAATCGCCAGCACTACTTGCGACACACTTTGCGTTGGTGACAAAGTTAAGCTCAAGTGTAAACTTTTGATTAACTCATGTTTAATTTTTTGCGTTAACCTCAACTTTTTGAGATAAATCTGCGAGTACTTTGCGGATTTTCTCAATGTTTGTTGGGTTAGCATTATAAATGATGTAGTATTTCAACAAGACTACCAGCGTTATCAATAATTAAAAAATAATGTACAGTTTTAACAAATAGTCAGCTTTTTGGCAAATCTTCCATATAAAATTATGTCAAAAGTCGACTACTGTCTTAAGTTGGATATTATTTTTTGTTTTTTGGTAACGATGCACACCCAAAAAAATATTGTTGTACTATTAACAAGATCAGCTTTGTTAAATATCTCTTTAAAAATATTTGTATTATAAAAACATTCATGTTGTTGCAACAAGATTCTTATTAATTGAAAAACATTTATTCTTGTTGAATTACAACAGCATTTATAATGCTAAGATATTCATCTTCGGTTGGAACTCATCTTCTTCGATTTCAATTAAATTTGTTCATCTGATAAAGGTTATTATGCACTGATCAATTTTTTTTACTAACTTCAGAGATATAGTGGTTCAAAGTTGCAAAAAATGGGACAGAAATCACATTTCTATGGTTGAAACTCCGTTGATGGTTCGTTTTAAAGCTAATAGAACAATATTTTATACCAATTAAGATGTAACTTCTAAACTTAAACTTGTGGCCCGTGGTAATTATCCATGCACTTGATGTCCTTAAAAAGTACCCTTTTTAAAATTCTGAAAAAATCACATATTTTGCTTGTATTAATGTAAATGTGCATGCCAAATTTGGTATTTTGATCGCATCGTATTTTAAAAATTAATTTTCTAAATTTTTACATATATTTTGTATTGAATTTTTTTAATGTATTTGTAACTCTGAATTCGAAAATAGCGTCCGTTTCACCAAATTGTCTCTAGTTTTTGAAATATATATACCATTTTTCCAAAAATCGTAAAAAACTTTATCCCGAAATCAATATCTCAAAAACTAGAGTCAATATGATAAAACTGACGTCATTTTAGTAATCAGAGCTAGAAATAGATTCAAGAATTATTGCAACTTTTACTGTCGAAAAAAAAAATGTTTTTTTCTATACAAAAAATAAATAAATATTTTGAAAATTAATTTTTAAAATATGATACCATCAAAATACCATCTTGAAATTTGGCATGAACATTTATATTAAATCAACCAAATTAATCGTTTTTTTCAGAATTTTAAAAAGGGTTCTTTTTAAGGACATCTATTTTGAAGTGCAAGGATAATGACCGGGGGCTATGGGGGCGATTATCACAAGGCAACGTGTCTGAGTGCTTCAACATGGCGAAGCCAACGCAATCCTTGTCGGTGTCGTCTCAAGTCAACTCACTGGACACCAGAATTGGCAAATTGTCAAATGGTGACACCTCCACTTCGGTGGAAGTCCTCCTCGTGGAAGTCCCTGGAAACGGCGCTCTACACCACCCGGTGTAGAAGTCGGCTAAAGTGAGTGGCGAGCATCACGCTCAGAGTGAGGGTTCTTGCATTGGGTTTGGGTCCCACCACGGAAAAAACCTATGCGCCCAATGATAACAAAAAAGAAGACTCGGATAACGACCGATTACAACGATGACGACCCACGCAAACGTTTTAAGGTCAATGATTTACGGATATGCATCTGGAATGTCCGGACCCTTTATAGGGAAGGTGCCTCTATCCAGCTGGCAGATGTCCTCGAAAAATATAAGGCTGCCATCACCACTATCCAGGAGATGCGATGGACGGGACAGGGCTGTTCGAAACAAACGTCATGTGTTATTACAGCTGCTATGCGGAGAGACATGTATTTGGATGTGGATTTGTGGTTGGCAAGAGACTCCGCCACCTTGTCTCTGGTTCACGCCCGTAGACTAAAGGCTGGCAACAATCCTCATCAAGGTTTCTACATCAGCCTAATTTGTGCACACGCTCCGACGAACGAGAAAGATGACGAGACAAAAGAGCGCTTCTACGAGCGCTGCCCCCGCCACGATATCAAAATCGTGCTAGGCGATTTTAACGCCAAGGTGGGCAGAGAAGCCATCTATTGTCCCACAATCGGAAAATTTATCCTCCATGCCAACACTTCCGATAACGGAACGAGGCTAATCGACTTCGCCGAAACATGGTAGTTAGTAGCACTAGATTCGAATATTTCTATATTCACAAGGCCACATGGTTGTCGCCCGATCAAAAAACGCGAAACCAAATTGATCACGTTGTGATTGACGGAAGGCACGCATCGAGCGTGATGGAAGTACGCACTATCCGAGGTGCCAATATGGACTCGGATCATTACCTTGTAGCAGCCAAGGTCCGCACGCGCTTACGCGCTGCGAAGAACGTACGGAACCAAACGCAGAGAAAGCTTGACGTCGGAAAGCTGCCATCACAACAGACAACGCAAGCCTTTGCCACTCGACTCTCACATCTGCTTAGACAAAGCACTCCTCCTCTCGATGATATAAATGGGCAGTGGAACCATATCTCCTGCTCTATGCGTACGGCTGCCGAAGAGGTGCTTGGATTTCAACGTCCCCTGAGGAATCAGTGGTATGACCAAGAGTGTCGCGCAGCCACTGCAGAGAAAGACGCTGTGTGAGGAGATTGAGATGCATGGGGACAGGAATGAGGCTCGAAAATTCTTCGAGAAAATAAGACGCCTAGCCGGAGGTTCAAAATCCGTAGCCTCTTCTTGTAAAGATGAGAACGGGAATCTAGTGACAGATATCCAGAGCACACTGAAGGTATGGAGGGATCACTTCTCTAAACTGCTGATCGCTGATGATGACCGCAAATTCCACCGATAGAGAAGTAAATCCGGCAACCCCAGTACTTGATGACGACGTTGAGATTCCGCCACCCGACCATGACGAAGTCAGAACAGCTATCGATCGGCTGAAAAACAACAAAGCCGTAGGTGCTGATGGCCTGCCTGCTGAATTGTTTAAGATCGGCGAAGAGCTAATAGAGAGCATGCACGAGCTCGTAAGCAGAATATGGTCGGATGAAAGCATGCCAAGTGACTGGAACCTCAGTGTACTCTGTCCAATCCTTAAGAAAGGGGATCCCACTATCTGCGCCAACTACCGTGGGATCAGCCTACTCAATGTCGCATACAAGGTTTTATCGAGCGTATTATGTGAAAGACTGAAGCCCATCGTCAACAGACTGATTGGACCTTATCAGTGCGGCTTCAGACCTGGAAAGTCCACCATAGACCAGATTTTCACATTGCGCCTAATTCAGGAAAAGACCCTAGAAAAACAGATCGACACCTACCACCTATTAGTCGACTATAAAGCCGCCTTCGCCACATCGATAAGAGAACGATTATACGCCGCAATTATAAGGCTTTGCAGGATGACCTTGAGCAACACACGTTGCTCAGTGAGAATAGGAAAAGACCTCTCCGAGCCATTTCATACCGAACGAGGTTTCAGACATGGTGACTCCCTATCGTGCGACTTTTTTAACTTATTGAAGGAGAAAATAGTTCGAGCTGCCGAACTCCGTCTAAGCGGCACTATCCTCAACAAAAGTGTCATGCTGCTCGCATATGCCGACGATATTGATATCATTGGCAGGAACACACGAGCAGTCAGCGCAGCATTCTCCAGATTGGAGAAAGAGTCGCGTCGAATGGGTCTAGCGGTGAACGAGGACAAGACGAAGTTCCTTGTGTCAACAAGCAAAAAAGAGTCCGTGCGTCTTGGACAAAAAGCTGATTTTGACACCCACAAGTTCGACTTGGTGAAGGACTTCGTCTATCTGGGATTCAGCGTAAACAGCAACAACGACGTCAGCATAGAGATCAAGGGGAGAATAACTCTTGCCAACAGGTGCTACTTTGGGCTCGCCGTACAAAAATAACGCTCTACAAGTCACTCATCATGCGCGTCCTACTGTATCGTGCAGAAACATGGACGCTGGCCTCAACCGATGAGAGAGTACTGGGAGCGTTCGAGAGAAAGATTCTCCGTAAAATCTTTGGCCCTATCTGCTTTGCTAACGAGTATCGAATCGTTCATCCTGATTCGATACTGGTGCAGCTCATGGGTTATTCGACGACATTGACATAGTCAAGCGCATCAAGATCCAGCGGCTTCACTGGCTAGGTCATGTCGAACGAATGGATATAAACACTCCAGCCAAGAAGGTGCTTGAATCGAAACTCGAAGGTAGAACCGACTGGCGCGGCTTCATCTCAGCGGCCAAAACCGACCCACGGTTGTAAGGGCCATTTAAGTAAGTAAGGATAATGACCACGGGCCACGTGTTCACGTTTAGAAGTTACAACTTATTTTTTCTAAAATATTCTATTAGCTTTAAAACGAGCCATCAGCGGAGTTTCCAGCATTTCTAGTTTAAGAGATCTTTAAATATGAACCACCATACAAAAGTGATTTTTGGCCCATTTTTTGTAACTTTGAGACACTGTATCTCTGGAAGTAGTTGACGAAAAAATAACAAAAAAATTGGTCAGTACATATCTAGGTACCCTTTATTTTATTGAAATCGAAAAGGTAAAATCTCAAATTTGACTTTTCTTGGTCGATTTGGTGATGAATGGCAAAACATTTGAAGAAAAAAACAGGTAATATAAAATATGTATGATTCTGCTAATATATTTGAATGTTATATTTGCATGTGTATGAAAGAATCAAGCAATTCAGCAACAAGGATCACAAATAACATGCGGCAACAATGACCAAAATGGATTTAAATTTTCGAGAGGCAACGGCTGTTTCATCCAGTGTTCTCGATTTCATACGAGTATTTCGAATTATCGGACGCTTGGAAGAACTTGTAATACCCGTGTAGTTAAAATACCTGTAATACCCGTGTAGTTAAAATACCTGTAATATCCAGGTATTGACGGTTTGAACTACCCGTAGATCATTTCTTCGTCTGATCGTTTGTTCATGTCTGTCCGTCCTTTAGAAGAACTACTCGGGTAGTTCGAAAAGTTAATACCCGTGTATACGGGAACCCGGATAATCGAGAGCTCTGGTTTCATTACAACACTATTCTTTCCAATTTTTTTAATAAATTCTAGAAATGATAATTACGCTTTTTATTCAATATATTAAATTGAAAGGATAGCGTTATTATTCCAACGACCATTATTTTTAAAGTGACTTGATTTTCTTGTTAATATAAATACATTTTCGTTTATATATAACATAATGTCTCTTGATATTAACAACACTTTGTTGTGTGTCAATTTAAAATATATGAAAGTTTTACAATACTATTGTTTTTCTGTTAACAAGATATCTCTTTGGACGTAAATTAAAAATATGTCTTGTTATATTAAATACATTTTTTTTAAATAGTACAAGATTTTTTTTGGGTGTATATGTGTTTGAATTAATAAAAATCTTGCTGCAATATCAGGAATGTTTTTATAACACACATATTTTTAAGAGAAATTTAACAAAGCTGTGGCTCAATTCTGTAACTAGTTTGCGACATCGTTGTCGTTAGTTTGCGATAATTATGGTTAAATTTATTCACGACTCATATTTAACAATTTGTATTGATAAGATATCGTTGATTTTAAAATCGTTGTTAAGCTTTGCTACAATCGCAATCATGACATCGATTATAACGAGTACTCAATATACTCGTTATACCCTGTGTCATGTTTTGATTTTTTGTTTATTTTTTAAAATATTGTATTTGTTACAAAAATTAATTAATCATTTTTTTAATGATTTAGTCTACTATCTTAAATGAACGTATTAAATAAACAATAAACTGCTTTAAATAAATGATTTTTTACTGCAAAAATGAAAACCACCTACAACGTGGTTAAAAATATGAATTTTGTTTTATATTCTTCACGCTTATTCCACTAATCCACGGCCAACTCCAATCCTTCATTGGTGAAGGAGATTACGTCCTCATCGTTGGATTCTGTTATAAAGACGAACTTAAACCCACGGGCCCTGCAGCACTCAATAAAGGCGTACTGCGGTGGCGAAATATATGTGTTTTTTTTGTCTGTTCTTCATGCGCGTCACGTTGTCGACAACTAGCAATAAATATTTCTGGATGCTGCGGTGTGGAGACTCCAATTTGGTGTGATTATTGGTGGCCTCGTGCTCGCCCAAGATCAGGTTTGCCCAAGATCAGGCTTGCTGAACTTGTCATATACTTTTTTGTAATTTAAAAAAAATGTTTGAAGTTTTAATTTATTTGAAGTTTGGAACATGTGGTGCTGCCATATGTTTGAACGTTTTACTCGTTGAATTACTAACGAATTTTTCGTTGTTAAAGCTATGTTGCAAAATCACTAAATCGTTACTAGAAGCTACAATTCTCGTTAATTAACAACATGGCAAACTAGTTACTGAATCGCCACACTGATCTTGTTAATAGTACAACAAAAATAATAGAAACAAAGATTGCGCAGAACGTTGTTCAAAACTTGAATCTTGTGCGCATGTACTTAATTTTTTCATTGTGTCAAAATGTTGTTGCAAAGAAAACAACACATTTTAATAATTTTTGAAATAATTGTGTGTGCAGTTTTGCAAACATGTGCACTTAATCTGCCACCACAAATAAAATATAAGAAACCACACACGAACGGCGCTAAAAACAAAATACTACAACAGCATTTGTGGCGCTCTGGTCCCTCAGGGTCACAAATATATGTTTTAGATTTTAATTTTTAATTAGCTGCCATCAACCCATCCCCATGTGCAGAAATGTCTTGATCAGCACGATAGTTGATGCACCCACTGAGGAAACTGCTGGAAGATTCAAAGATATATTTTAGATTTAAATTTATCTTTCAAATGCAGGCGCCATTTTCTTTTTTTTTTGAAAACTGTTTGAAAGATTCAACATTTGTTTACGAAAAATTTAAAACAAAACATCAATGCTTTGTTTACAACCCAGCAAGACATGTCTTCCCAGTGACGTGTTCCCATGGAATTAGCTCCTCTCTGCTTGGAATTCTGTTTTGATTAGCCCCTGCAGACGACTAAAGGTGACATCGATTTCCAACGGAATTTCCGCTCTCTTTTTACACTATTTGAAGCAGCCAAATCTCCCCATAACAAAAATTGAAGGAAACTCTTTTTTCGTTTCCTTTCTCAAATTCTGACGTAAATTGAACCGGGATAGAATGTCAGAAACAACCGCCAATTCCGAGTTAATTCCAATGGAATGAAGGAATTATAAATGACAAGAAACGTTCAAACGTTATGATTTTTCGAATGCATTTATTTTTACTTGTTTTATTTAACTTTAAACTGTTTTAAAAACTATTAACCAGATAGCATATACATAATAACTGATATTTAATTACATACATAATATTTTGTGCAGACGTAACTCGATGCTCTAAACGCAGCAGTGCAGAAAACACCAACAAAAGCTGCCACTAGTAACTACATAGTGACAGCATTTAAACTAACAATTTATATACGTATACGCAGTGCAGAAAGTACCACCAAAAGCTGCCAGTAGTAACTACATAATGACAGCATTTAAACTAAGAATTTATATACGTATTTATTTTGGCAATTATGGCAAAACATCGAGTTACAGCTGCATAACAAACAAAATAAATAAACCCACAAAGTTAAAACCGACGTGCACGATGGTCAGTAATTTTGCACGGATGACGGTGAAAATTTGATGATAACGCAGAATCTTCCAGTTGATTCGCTGCCCTCGTCATGCTGAGCTTAATTGTCGAGCGCCATCTCCAAAGAAAACATTAGTTGTGTGTAAATGTTTTCCTAGATAATAAAATTATAACTATTTAATGGTTATAAAAATGGAAAAAAATACCATTTTCAAACAGCGGGCGCAGCCAAAATGCAATAATACAAGTCAAAGAGCAAACAAATTCTCTTGTGTGTCATTGCATCGATGAGTATCTATGCTGCAATTAATTTAAAATGTCCATAATCTTGTATAATGCCTGCACCCAAAAAAATAATGCATACAAAATGAATAAAATTGTAGTAGAATTTAACTAAATTTTAGTTGCTGACCGTCCTAATAAAAATTTATTCATTTTTGAATAAATGGTGTAGTTGTTTTTATTGCATCATTTTTATTAAACAATTTAACTGACAATGTAGTAGAAACGAGTTGGGAAAGTTAGATCACATGCGTAAGTTCGGTCACATGGGGCGGATTTTTATAGTCGGTCGGGCCCGACTATGGAATACCCTACACCTTCGGTGGGGATATTAACCCTCAGAATATTATTCATATATTAGAAATTTACGTCTTATATCCCCAAAATTTAAAAAATTTATATAAAGTATAAAAAACAAAAAAAAAAAATTGAAAAATATAATTGGGCGGACCACGCCTATATTTAAAATTTTGAAAGGCTAATATTTCATAGATTTGATTTTAATAATTTACGGATCAAATTTCCACTATGAAAACCCGGGAAATAATGAAAAAAAAAAGTAGGCGGATCACGCCCATTTTTGGACCACATATTTTTAGGTGACCGTTGACCAATTTGGCTCATTTTCAAACTCAGTTCCTACTTTTGGTTAAAATATATTGAGACGAAATTTCATCGCATTCTGATCAGTATTTCTCAAGTTATTCTGTATTCGGACAGCAAGACAGACAGACAGACAGACGGACATGGCTAAACGGACTCGGGTAGTGATGCTGATCAAGAATATATATACTTTTCCATACCGGACACGCCTCCTAAGGGGCGTTACAATATATGCACAAAGTTAATATACCCTGTACCTCATAGGTGTAGGGTATAAAAACACATTGTATTTATTCACATTTAAATGATTAGGTTTTTATATTCTATTAAAATAACTGCAATTAATGAAAAAATTGAAGATATGTACATATTATAATTTTTATTTGTAATATCTTAAAATTACAATTTTACATATCGTCATGTTGCACCCAAGCACAACATTGATACCACTTCCTGCTCAATCCAGAACGGCACAGCGCGTTTCATTTTGTCTTGATTAGCGGCCGTCTGCTTTTGGTCACGTTCCGTTTGCGACGATGCCATGCCAAGTTACTGGTCTGAATATCGTAATATGCAGTAGCCCTCTCGCGTTAGAATCAGAATGTGCGACTTCTCAAAGCCCAGCAGAATTATCTGAGAAGAGTTTAAATTTAGTCCTTGGTGCGTCATTGAAGGTGGTTTTGCTCACCTTCAATGAAGAAGTTACCAATAGTTGTGTTAAGTGGAGGAGCTCCTCTACGGCGCGCTACCACATCATAGGCCATAAAAAGCCCGCTATGACAGACAATCCATAGAGGCCTTATGCCGATTGCGTAGTTCCTCTTTCTGCAAAAATTAGTTTTAAAACCAATTCAATTGTTTTAACTTAAAGAAATTTGTCTTTACTTACACACAGGTTTTTCATTTTCTTTAAAATGGTTGCAAAATAGTGTTACCAGTTTATTTATAATTTGAACAATTGCATGAGATGCCACTTTATAAATTAAAATAATTGAATGAAAAATTTAGTTAAATCATTAAAAATTAATAAAAATGTAGTAAAAATTAATAATACTGTAAACCATAAAAATAAGTACAACGAATGCAGTTTTTTTACTGCTGTAATTTTTTCCGCAGTTGACAACTTACTTAACGAACAACAAAAGAAAATAACAAAAATACTCTGTCAGAATAGAAGATGAAAACGGAAAAATTTGATTTAACATTACATAGTTGCATTTTGCTGATCGCAGTAAGGCAGAGCGGAGCTAACTTGTCACTGGGCTACCAACACAAAGACATAATTTTTTTCTCACTCATACATAATAACTAATTTAAAATACATCCCTGCAGGACCAATGATTGATAAATGACCCATAATTTTATTAGTAACAAAAACTAATATTTTTTGAGCGCTGGTTTGGCACCATTTTTTATTTGTAGGTTATTCTTTACGTTTGCTTTTTTCTTCGAACAGCCGCTACAGCGGAAGGTGATAAAAAGTTTTGGTTTAAATTATAATCAATTGATAAACATTGAAATAAAGTTTGTTTATTGATTTTTTATCTATTTATATTATAGATGTCATCAAAGTGGAAGGGTCGTTTGCATTAAAAAATGCATCGAGCGAAACAAAACAAGGGCAAACAATTGGCGTTTTAACAGTGAAAAGCAAATGTTACATTTAACGCAATAAAAATGAAAACTATAGAATTTTTTTTTGTTGTATTTGGTATAATTTTGAATAGTTTATTTATTATTTAACCATCACTAACCTCAAAGTTATAACAGTTTATGTTACTTAAAATATTTCAAAAATTTACTAATAATTTAATCGTCACTTAATACCAAATAAACAGTATATTCCAATATAGGTGAGTCAGAAAGATAAACAAATAAAAATCAGAAAATTGCAATAAATTTGAGTTAGTCTTTATATAATATTATGAAAATTGCTAGGTTTGCTTGAGTACAGATTTGAGTTAACCTTGAGTTAAACTAGCTACATACTTTTTGCGATAATCGCCAGGACTACTTGCGACAAACTTTACGTTGGTGACAAAGTTAAGCTTAAGTGAAAACTTTTGATTAATTCATGTTTAATTTATGCGTTAACCTCAACTTTTTGAGTTAAATCTGCGAGTACTTTGCGGATTTTCTCAATGTTTGTTGGGTTAGCATTATAAATGATGTTGTAATTCAACAAGACTACCAGCGTTATCAATAATTAAAAAATAATGTACAGTTTTAACAAATAATCAGCTTTTTGACAAATCTTCCATATAAAATTATGTCAAAAGACGACTACTATCTTAAGTTGGATATTATTTTTTGTTTTTTGGTAACGCAATAACAGGAATGTTTTTATAACACACACATTTTTTAAGAGAAATTTAACAAAGCTGATCTTGTTTATAGTACAACAAAAATAATAGAAACAAAGATTGTGCAGAACGTTGTTCAAAACTTGAATCTTCTGCGCATATACGTAATTTTTTCATTGTGTCAAAATGTTGTTGCAAAGAAAACAACACATTTTAATAATTTTTGAAATAATTGTGTGTGCAGTTTTGCAAACATGTGCACTTAATCTGCCACCACAAATAAAATATAAGAAACCACACACGAACGGCGCTAAAAACAAAATAGTACAACAGCATTTGTGTCGCTCTGGTCCCTCAGGGTCACAAATATATGTTTTAGATTTTAATTTTTAATTAGCTGCCATCAACCCATCCGCATGTGCAGAAATGTCTTGATCAGCACGATAGTTGATGCACCCACTGAGGAAACTGCTGGAAGATTCGATATATTTTAGATTTAAATTTATCTTTCAAATGCAGGCGCCATTTTCTTTTTTTTTTTTGAAAACTGTTTGAAAGATTAAACATTTGTTTACGAAAAATTTAAAACAAAACATCAATGCTTTGTTTACAACCCAGCAAGACATGTCTTCCCAGTGACGTGTTCCCATGGAATTAGCTCCTCTCTGCTTGGAATTCTGTTTTGATTAGCCCCTGCAGACGACTAAAGGTGACATCGATTTCCAACGGAATTTCCGCTCTCTTTTTACACTATTTGAAGCAGCCAAATCTCCCCATAACAAAAATTGAAGGAAACTCTTTTTTCGTTTCCTTTCTCAAATTCTGACGTAAATTGAACCGGGATAGAATGTCAGAAACAACCGCCAATTCCGAGTTAATTCCAATGGAATGAAGGAATTATAAATGACAAGAAACGTTCAAACGTTATGATTTTTCGAATGCATTTATTTTTACTTGTTTTATTTAACTTTAAACTGTTTTAAAAACTATTAACTAGATAGCATATACATAATAACAGATATTTAATTACATACATAATATTTTGTGGAGACCTAACTCGATGCTCTAAACGCAGCAGTGCAGAAAACACCAACAAAAGCTGCCACTAGTAACTACATAATGACAGCATTTAAACTAACAATTTATATACGTATACGCAGTGCAGAAAATACCACCAAAAGCTGCCAGTAGTAACTACATAATGACAGCATTTAAACTAACAATTTATATACGTATTTATTTTGGCAATTATGGCAAAACATCGAGTTACAGCTGCATAACAAACAAAATAAATAAACCCACAAAGTTAAAACCGACGTGCACGATGGTCAGTAATTTTGCACGGATGACGGTGAAAATTTGATGATAACGCAGAATCTTCCAGTTGATTCGCTGCCCTCGTCATGCTGCGCTTAATTGTCGAGCGCCATCTCCAAAGAAAACATTAGTTTTGGTAAATGTTTTCTAGATAAAAAAAACTATAACGATTTAATGGTTATAAAAATGGAAAAAATACCATTTTCAAACAGCGGGCGCAGCCAAAATGCATTGTTACAAGTCAAAGTTAGCAGCAGCCCCTTCGCTATTCGAATTTGTCTTGTGTGTCATTGCATCGATGCGTATCTATGCTGCAATTAATTTAAAATGTCCATAATCTTGTATAATGCCTGCACCCAAAAAAATAATTCATTCAAAATGAATAAAATTGTAGTTGAATTTAACTAAATTTTAGTTGCTGACCGTCCTAATAAAAATTTATTCATTTTTGAATAAATGGTGTAGTTGTTTTTATTGCATCATTTTTATTAAACAATTTAACTGACAATGTAGTAGAAAAAACACATTGCATTTATTCACATTTAAATGATTAGGTTTTTATATTCTATTAAAATAACTGCAATTACTGAAAAAAATGAAGATATGTACATATTATAATTTTTATTTGTAATATCTTAAAATTACAATTTTACATATCGTCATGTTGCCACCAAAGCACCACATGCACCACATTTTGTCTTGATTAGCGGCCGTCTGCTTTTGGTCACATTCCGTTTGCGACGATGCCATGCCCAGTTACTGGTCTGAATATTGTTTAGCCGGCGGTTCTGGATGTTCAGTCTCCGATTCGACGCCATGGAAGCCACGCTACAAAGATGTACCAAATACGCAGTTAGAATCAGAATGTGCGACTTCTCAAAGCCCAGCAGAATTATCTGAGAAGAGTTTAAATTTAGTCCTTGGTGCTCAGGCTGAATTATGGTTTTGCTCACCTTCAATTACGAAGTTGCCAATAGTTGAGTTAAGCGGAGAGAGCTCCTCTACGACGCGCTACCACATCATAGGCCATAAAAAGCCCGCTATGACAGACAGTCCATAGAGGCCTTATGCCGATTGCGTAGTTCCTCTTTCTGCAAAAATTAGTTTTAAAACCAATTCAATTGAAAGTTAAAGAAATTTGTCCTTAATTACACACATATTTTTCATTTTCTTAAAAATGGTTGCAAAACAGTGTTACAAGTTTATTTATTTTTTGCACAATTGCCAGAGTTACCACTTTATAAATTAAAATAATTGAATGAAAAATTTAGTTAAATCATTAAAAATTAATAAAAATCTAGAAAATAAATAATACTGTAAACCACAAAAATAAGTACACCGAATGCAGTTTTTTTTACTGCAGTAATTTTTTGAGTGTGTAAATGTCCTTGAAAGTTTAATAAATTTAAAGTAATTATAATATTGTAATACTTACAAATTTTTCCGAAGACGTGAACGCCAAACGACCATTTTGAATGAAATGAAATTTTTCCGCAGTTGACAACTTACTTAACGAACAACAAAAGAAAACAACAAAAATGCTCTCTCAGAATAGAAGATGAAAACGGAAAAATTTAATTTGAAATTAAATAGTTGCATTTTGCTGATCGCAGTAAGGCAGAGCGGAGTTAACTTGTCACTGGGCTACCGAAACTTCAACACAAAGACATAATTTTTTTCTCACTCATACATAACTAATTTAAAATACATCCCTGCAGGACCAATGATTGATAAATGACCCATAATTTTATTAGTAATAAAAACTAATATTTTTTGTCATTATATATGTCATCAAAGTGGAAGTGTCGTCGCATTAAATAAATGCATCGAGCAAAGCAAAACAAGGACAAACAATAGGCGTTTAATAGTGAAAAGCAACTATTACATTTAACGCAATAAAAATGAAAACTTTAGAATATTGTTTTTTTTTTGTTGTATTTGGTATAATTTTAAAAAATTTATTTGTTATTTAACCGTCACTAACCTCAAAGTTATAACAGTTTATGTTAATTGAAATATTTCAAAAATATACTAGTAATTTAATCGCCACTTAATACCAAATAAACAGTGGCACATATATTCAATTGTAGTTGAGTGAGAAAGATAAATAAATAAAAATCAGAAAATTGCAATAAATTTGAGATAATATTATGAAAATGTTATGAACATTGCTAGGTTTTCTTGAGTACAGATTTGAGTTAACTTTGATTTAAACTAGCTTCATACTTTTTGCGATAATCGCCAAGACTACTTGCGACAAACTTTGCGTTGGTGACAAAGTTAAGCTCAAGTGTAAACTTTTGATTAAGTCACACTAAGAAAACAAGATGTTTATGAAAGTCTTGCTGCAACTATCTGTTTAAATTTACGCCTTGTAGCAAATATTCAAACATCCCATAAGTTTCAATAAAGTTGCAGCAAAACTATTAATATTTTTTAAATATTACATATATGCAGATAGTTACGAGATGTTTGCCACAACAGCAATGATAATTGAGATATCTACAGTTGACTGATAGCAAACAACTTGATTTCATGGACATTTGCAACAAAAATCTTAAGTTATTTTGACATTTGACTACCATAAAAAAGGAAAATGGCGTACTTTTTCCTTACTTTCGATTCATCCACAACAATTAAGTAAATTCAATGGTGTAAAATATTACATTTTAATGGTAAAAGTGAAAATAAAATACCCTGTGATTTAAATTTTCAACACGTGATGGAAAATATTTCTTTTCAGAGTTTACTTTGATGATGGCGTCGCCGGTCGGACTTGGTTCTTCCGCGAAGAAATCTCAAGTCGTTGTACAAATTTGCCTTCGAAGGATTTAAAAAGACGATGGCAATGTATACCAGGATGTACCATGTACCAGGATACTGTTTTAATTCTAGAATAAATAAAAATACATTTGATTCATTTTCTTTCAATTCAATAAAAATTACTCCGCGAATTCTAATGGAGTACCTTTTTCAAATATTCATCAACTATCTTCCTATTTGTCAGATGTTTAATTGATGGTTGCTATACATAATCGTAAATTTGAAATTTGAATTAGCAAGAGAGATGGTTGTCTCAAATACGATTTAAATAATTTGTAAATAACTGGATATTTAGGGCTGTGATATTTCTGGCAATCATCTTTGGTTCCTTAGTGTAACCCTCAACTCTACCATTTGAAAATAATGATAGATTTCAAAGCATTCGCAAGTAAATATTAAGTGCAATGCCATAATGGGTAATGTATATCTACAAATGTTTCGGGAGTACCTTTATAAAAAACTTATGAGTGCAAATTTTCGTGCTACGACGACTCCCCAATAAGTAATGAGTTTAAGGTTCGATAAATTTGGATAATTTGATTTATAACCAGTGAGGATTTAAAATCATAATCAAGCCGAATAAATGAATTTTATTCCAACGTTGTTTTTCCAAGTTATAAAACTTGAGACGAAATTCACTACACAAAATTACCAGTGGCAACCCAGTGACGTGATAAGTTAAATGTCCACAAGAATAATTTTCAATTTTTCTCCATTGTGCGTTGCAAAAATTTGGTAAGTATTTAAATAAAATTGAATTTTCTTATAAATATATTTAAATTCATTTTGTTTACAGATGTCGCTGTGTAATGCATATAGCCCGTGATGCAATGGTTTGTTGCATCTGTATATTAGAGTACTAAACAGAAATCTAAAGTCGTACGACTGACAATATTTGCATTTCCCATCTTCACACACCCATATTCATCTCTTGCGAAACCGACCAACTTACTGTTTACAGACATGTCAATCAGGGACTCTAGTGACAGCAAGCAAAAGGCCACCGGGCCAGAGAATGAATATCTGGCACACTACAATTGCAGGCTACTATATGCGCCACTGCATTCGCACAATCAGTAAGATCATTGTTTTTCTTTTGAATAAGAAAACAAACAAATCAATTAGCGTATTCACAATTCATCGTATTTTAGTATGGTATTCCTACTATGTAGTATATATACGATACAAAAACACAGAAACGTCAATTTGTTGCTGCATCCCTGATAAAGGTGAAATACCACATAGCCCTGAGGCATGTTCCCAGCAAGAACACAGTCGGTCAGTTTATTGATCATTTTAGGGGTGGAAATGATTAAAATTTCGATCATAATTTCGGTCACATGTAGAATAGCGTCGTGAAAAAATGATAAAACTTTTGTATATACATTACATCCCTCTCTTACGCACGTTAACACAACGTTTTCTTACATGTAAAAGTGTGTTTGCATTTGTGTTGAAGTTTCAGTCAGCAGTGTCTTCCTGGGTTTTTGGTGTCGTATTTTGTGAAATGAAGAAAAATTGTGAATATAAAATAGTGCACATAAAATGTTAATTTAATTGTTTTTCTTTTGAAATCGAGGAATATTTATGATAATATCAAAAAATCTAAATTTTGTATGAATCAGCTGCATTTATTTGAGGAAATATTTTAACAGGCAGAAAAAGGGTGCTCACAGTTCCATTGTTGTACTGTCGTAAACTGTAAATACGCTAAGCTAATATATTTCTGCAGGTTTAAAAACTAAAGTCATCCTGAGAATTCTACTGCACGTAAACTTAGCAGCATTAGTTTTGTGCTGGAACGTTGTGACGAACTTTACTAAGAATTGCACGACTAGCTGATATACAATGTAAGTGACCAAGGTTTACAAAGACGTTTATGAAATATTAATATATTTTCATTCATACGCAGACACCTTTGCTATTTTGCGCGAACCTGGTAATGTTATGCATCGCAGTGGCGCAATTGAATTCACTGGTTTGATCTTCGCGGCACGTCGTGGATTTTACAGGGAGTTCCTGTACACTGCCACCGGTGCAGGTGCGGTTGCAGCGGTCTGTTATCTCACAGAAGCGAGAATCTATTGCACATACTTTAATTCCATTTAATATGTAGTGTTAAAACGTATGCGTTTTCTTTAATTTTATAATTAAACCTTTAATTAAGCAAATATATGCGCTTAAACTCAAGTGTAATTTGAATGTCGATTTCAAGTTCAAAATTAAGTTAAACATCATGTGAAGAACCACATTTTATTAAGCTAAACATGCAATTCAATTAAGCTAAAACTCGAATGCATATTGAATATCGATTTCAAGTTTAAGAAAAGGCTAGATTCAATTGGAAAAAAGCTACCAGTAATGCTGGAGAACGCTATGGTTTTCGAGCTTACAATTACAAAAATATGAACGCTTTTCTCCAGTGAAAGCTTCGATATCCATGTTCAATATAGATTCGAAAATCACTTAATATCCAGGTTTTTGATTGATTGGGTTCTTGGTATTTTTTTTTGTCTAAACTATCGATAAAAATAACTAAACTTCTGGTAGTTTTCTATATTTTGAAATCTGATATTTTAACCAGTTTTTTTCGAAAAACAAAATAAATTACATATTGTGAGTTTTATACACAAGATAGTCTATCAGATTTCTTCTTAAAAAGTTACGAAAAAGAAACAATAAGTAAGCAATAATAATTAATAATAATTTTGTTGCATTATGTTTATAAAAAAAAAACTGAACACAAATTAGGTAAAGGGACCGAATATGTAAAAGTACAACCGATAAAAAAAGTTTGTAATATCAGTTGTGAGTTTGACTATGTTCAAACCCCCATAAACTATTTATATTATGATATCCTAAATACAAACAAAATATTTCAAAAATGGTCTAAAAATTTTCGAATTTATTTCCAAATATGTATTTAAAAACTTATTTAAATTTTAGCATTTTTGTATATATTAAAATTTGTCTACACAGTAAAATTACAATTGGGTCAAATGATTTTATTTTTTATAAAATTATAATAAATCGAATCAAATAAAACGTATAATAATGCAATGTCAAACTTTCTCTAAGTAATTATCTAGTACCTAATTTTTTAATCTCATTGATTTATCTCGTATATAAGACTTTGGTTTTAGCTTTTCAAAATTGGGATAAATTAAATTCATTGATTTTATACCAAATTTTATATCGTGTCGTTTGCAGTACTATTACAAAATAGTGATTTTTTGGCAATCCCGAAAGTAACATGCATATGTTATTGTACTTTTAGATTTGTAAATAGTAAAAATAAAAAAAAAAAAAACGTTTCTGATTCATAACATTCTTCCCCCCTTATTTTGAGAAAAAATATTATTAAAAAATAAAAGTTTTTCTTTTACATCATTAATATTCCAATATACTTTTTAAATTTCATCTAAATATTCAAATGTAAATTATTGTAACCTTTTCAATGCAAAATCAATAAATAGTTGGGAATTTATTTTTCTTATTTTGTTTAAAGAATCATATAATTGTTTGTTTTCGTTTTCAAATAATTCTACTAAATGGTCGCAGTTTCAGCGATATTCATTTTTTTTTAATATATATTTTTTATAATATTTCTTTAATTATACTTTTTTTTGTTTTTCTAAATTTTTCTTTACTTATTATAAAAAAAATTGTATTTTCTACTAATTTTAAAATGTAGTAAAAAACTGCTTTTGGTACCGTTACTTTCTGCTTACGTGCTTATGTTGGCTGCATTTTATTTGTTGCTACCCCTTTCGACAAACATTGATATCACCATTTAATTTCTTGATTTTCTGAGCATTTTGAAAATATTATGTCTTTTTTAGTTGCGTTGTTTTTCAGCCAAATTGAATCGTATTTTGTTTAGAGCAGATACTAAAATTGATAATTTTTTTATTTTATTTTTCTGGATATTAATACGGATTAGTCTTCTTTAAATGTTTTGATATTTTTTTTTTTCTTATAGCAAGTTTTCCTAGCGGAATTGTCATCCTCAGTTTTTGTCATCTTTTAATTGATCATGGATGTTGTTGTTTTAGTTGGACGATGTTTTTCTATTATATTTCACTTGTTGTAACAATATTGGAATACGTATATTTTTGGTTCTTAATGTTTTTAATTTTCGTCTTCTCCAAAAGTTTTTAAGAAATTATGTTCTTTTGTTGAAGAAATTTCAGCATAATATGTGAAACTTTGTTGATTTAGTATAATTGAGGTAACTTTGTTGATATGTAAAATTGATTTTTTTAAAATTGTTGTTTGTTTTTCGACCTAAAAAAGAGTTATTGCAAAAATATTGTTTTTGCGGGCTCAAGGTCTTGCCAGATACAAAGTGCTATGTACTGGGTAGAGCCACAGGGTAAGCGTTTGAAAATATACTCATAATTGCCTTTAAGGTCTAGTGTGTTTTTCAAATCAGTTTCAAAGAGTGCTATTTTTAGCGCTTACTCTGAATTTGAAAATGATTTGATAAGAACATTACCAAAAAGGGCAGTGAAAATTAGGAGCAAAAATGTAGTGACGCTAAAAACAGTATGTTTTTTATGATTGCAATTGAAACCCTCACAAAATATATAACATCCCAATAAACCAAAAACCTGGATATTAAGTGATTATCGAATGTATATTGAACATGGATATCAAAGCTTTCACTGGAGAAAAGCGTTCAACTTTTTGTAATTGTAAGCTTGAAAACCATAGCGTTCTCCAGCAAAACTGCTAGCTTTTTATCCAATTGAATCTAGCCTTTACCTAAACTTAAATTCCGACGTTCAATATACATTCGAGGTTTAACTTAATTGCAAGCTATACATAAAATGTGATGTGACCTTCTAATTACACTTGAATTCAAGCGCATATATTTCCCTAATTAAAGGTTTAAATATAAAATAAAAGAAAACGCATATAAGTTATAATACTTTATATTAAAAGGAATTAAAGTATGTTCTACTGCTGCAACAGCACATGCACCGGTGGCAGTGTACAGGAACTTCTTGTAAAATCCACGACGTGCCTCGAAGATCAAACCAGTGAATCCAATTGCGCCACTGCGATAACATTGCCAGGTTCACGTAAAATATCAATGTTGTCTGCGTATGAATGAAAATATATTTATATTTCATAAACGTATTCGTAAACTTTGGCTACTTACATTGTATATTGTGATTGTGCAAATGCAGTGGCACATATGTAGTGGTAAAACGAGTTGGGAAAGTTAGGACACATGGGGCTGATTTTTATAGTCGGTCGGGCCCGACTATGGAATACCCTACACCTTTGGTGGGGATATTAATGTGGGATATTTAATTGCATACCTTAATTTTAAAGTTTTTAATTATGCTGAACCTCCCCACCGTCAGAATATCCCCATAAATTAAAAAATGTATATAAAAGTATAAAAAAATAAAATAAAAAAATTTAAAATATAATTGGGCGGACCACGCCTATATTTAAAATTTTGAAAGGCTAATATTTCATAGATTTGATTTTAATAATTTACGGATCAAATTTCCACTATGAAAACCGGGGAAATAATGAAAAAAAAAGTGGACGTATCCGCCCATTTTTGGACCACATATTTTTAGGTGAATTCTAATAATACTTTTTAAATTTTATAACTATACCTTGAATACTTTTCGAGTTATTAGTTCCGAAAGAGTTATATAACAATGACTTGTATGGAAGGTGGGCGTGTCCGTCGACCGATTTGGCTCATTTTCAAACTTAGTACCTACTTTTGGCTTAAATATTTTGAGACGAAATTTCATCGCATTCTGATCAGTATTTCTCAAGTTATTCTGTATTCGGACAGCAAGACGGACAGACAGACGGACATGGCTAAACGGACTCGGGTAGTGATGCTGATCAAGAATATATATACTTTTCCATACCGGACATACCGGACCTCCTAAGAGGCGTTACTATATTTGCACAAAGTTAATATACCCTGTACCTCATAGGTGTAGAGTATAAAAATGAAATCTTGTTGACATTTAATTTATCACGTTGCCACTAAATAATTTTGTGTAGTGAATTTCGTGTAAAGTGTTTTTAACTTCGAAAAACAACGTTGGATAACGTTAATATCTTCGGCTTGATCATGACATTACATCCACACTGGTTGTAAAAGAAAATTCTCCAAATTTATCACACCTTAAACTCATTGCTTATTGGGATAACCCAAGGTAAGACATCCCTGACAAAAGTGTGCGACACTTGTTCAGATTTACGAACTAAATAGGTGCTGTATCAGACTTAACGCGACATAGACATCTAACGTATTTTCTGAAGTATGTCTGAGAGAAATTACCTTCAAAAACAGAGAGAGCAAATAAGACAAATATTCAAAAATCAGCCAATCAGAAACGAGGTGAAGCAAAGCTCAACATTTTAGTCAGACTTTTAGATCAGACATTCAAAGCAATGTCGGACGAAATCTGAGACCCAAAGGAAAATTGATGACAAATAAAACGATTTAGTACAACTGTTTATATTATATTTGAAATTAAATATTTTAAACATATTTTTAATATAAATATTTCTACCTATGTAAATATATTTACGATCTATTAATATATATATATATATATATTTATATATATATATATATATATATATATATATATATATATATATATATATAATTATATATATATATATATATATATATATATATATATATATATATATATATATATATATATATACGAAGCTTGGGTCCACAAAGCGACTAGAGTTATTTTATGTAAATAATTACATCAAAAAAAACTTAAATATTAGAATAATTAATAAAACTAAAGTTAAATAAGTACAGTCGCTGTTTTTGTTGCAAAATATCATTAAGCATGTTCGTCGGTGTTCAATGCTCTAGTCGCGTGTCGCGTGTGACTTGAGATTATTATTAAATTAGTTTTGCATATGAAAATTGTGAAAATACAAAGTTTATCTACCTTGGTTACAAACATTTTATTGCTCCTTGTATATGCTTAACGCCGTCACCGCTTGCGTCGACACATTTTCTTGCATCTCTGCAAGAATCCTTGTGGCCAGTGGTTCTGCGCTTCCACCAATAAGCGACTAATTACGACAATGGTCTCGAATTCACAATGTTCTTTGTCTGCGTCTCTTCTCGTGTTAACTAAGAATGTTATTGAATTAGTTTAGTATATAAAAATTATATATAGATTTCTAGTTATATATAGATTTTAAATACAAAATATTAATTTTTTGTACAATTTATAAAAATAAATATTTTTGAATATTTTAGTTAAAATTTATATTTTTTAATAAAAATTTCAATTTTTAGTGATTATTTTTATTTTATTGTACAAATTTAAATTTTTAGTAAAAATTTTAATTTACAAACCAAAAAAAATAATTAGAATTATTACTAAATTTATAGTACAAATTTAAATTTTTATGAACTTTTAAAAAAAAAAATATTTTATAAAAATTAAAATTACTTATTAAACAATTTTTAGTAAATATTTGACTTTTCGTAACAATAAAAATCATTAGTAAATATTTAATTTAAAAAGTTTTATTTACAAACAAAAATTAAATATTTTGTAAAAATACGATTATATTAGGGCTGTGCTATTAATAGAATAATCAAATTATTTGATTAATCAATTTCTGATTAATTGATTTATCAAAAAAAATAATTTTTGACTAAAATTCAAATTATTATTCATATTCAAAGTTGTTAGTAAAAATTTTACTTTACAAAATAAAAATTGAAAATTTAATAATAATTTCACCCAGGGAAATAGTATATCGAAAATTATACTACGTTTCATATGCTTTTATTATGAACAATAACAGTTTGTGATTTGTTAACATTTCTAGTAAATTTACTATGAATTGGATTGATCATTAATATTTATAGTAAATTGTGTGTCAAATCTTTTTCAACTGTCACAGAGAACATTTTTACAATCATTTTTTTACATCATTTTTCAACAGCGGCGGTCGACTGCGGGTATGCTATCACAAATTAAATTAAATATTTTTAATTTATTATAACTTTTTGTAGCTGCTGTTATTTGTACAACATGCAGCAGCACGGCGCCAGTGTTTTGCACGCCTTGGGAGGCGATATCGGCATTTTTGTTCCTTGAAATGCAGCGGAATCTCCTGTCAAGTTTGCTCAGCGTCTGCGCCTGGTGTGGCTCCTTCGAACATGGAGTTGGGTAATTGTAGCAAACATGTTGCTGGCGGCCCTTGCGACCGTTTGAAGTCCGTGGCACAGTTCACAGGAGCGGAAGGAAAGCGACAGAATCGACCTGCTGCGTTTGCAGCTGACACAGCGCAGTCACAAAGTTGTGCGAGACTGCGCCACAATGTAGGAGGTGCTATTTAATTAGTTTTTTTATTTTATTTAAATATAATAAATACGATATTATTTAAAATTTCAATTTTTCAATTCATTTGTGTCAGAAGTAAATATGTTATCAATCATAGTAAATTTATATGCAGCAGATTGTGAACAAAAAACATTATAACACATAGTAAATTTGTGACATTTGATAATTTTAAAAAATTACTATGAAAAATAATGTTTTTACTATAACTAAATTTGACTTCATATCGTTAAAATGTATAACAAATTTACTATGAATCACAACGGATTTACAATGTTTTTTCCCTGGGTGTTTAATTTGGAGTAAACATTTTGATTTAATTAAAAATTGGAATTTCAGTAAAAATTTGAATTTGAGTAAAAATCTTAATTTTTGTTAAAAATCGAATTTATTACAGATTTTACTTCTTTATTAAAATTTAAATTTTTTAATAAACATTTTAATTTTTAATAAAAAATTTAAAATTTTAGTAAATATTTAAATTTTAGTAAACATTTTGATTTCAAGTATATTTTTTTTGTTAAAATTTGAATATTTAGTTAAAAGAATTTTTTTAATATTTTGGTTTTATAGTACAAATCGTCACTGTCATGCCAATGGGGCGATTGTGCATTTTTAAAAATGTTGGGAAATGAAATTTTGAAATCAAATAACAAATGGCAAATTAATGTTTTGCAAAATATTTTTAATTAATGATAGAGATCAATATTTGCTTTGAAAACAAATAATAAATGCTTTAACACTACTATTTTATCTTATACCAATAAAAAGTTATGGCGAAAAAACGAAAAAGATTCGCCCTTTTTGGTTGATAAGATTTTCAATTTTTCAAATTCGCCCTTTTGTCTGTTGTGGCTAGAAATATCCAACAAAATGACACGCGATTTTGGCACAGCATACTTGAGGATAAACTACATTCAAAAATGTAAAAAAACGCAAATGTCAAAAATTGCACATTCACCCCTTTGGCATGATAGTGACGAAATATGTATATGATAAATAAGTTTCTAATAATAATAATAGTTTGGCGCTACAGTCCTGTATAGAACTTCGGCCGAGCTCTCTCACCATTTTGAGCTGTGCGTGTTATATTTGTACTCAAAGTGGTATGACCTACAGTTTATTGCCGAATCCGAACGCTGGGTGATAGCTTTTTCATAGGCAATGGTTTTACTCTCGTAGGTTTGCCATTTACTGACGAGAGGTAGCGCGGTATAGAAAAATGTTTCCATGAAAAGATGTTGTTAGCCCCAGTCCAGGCTTGAACCGGGGACCTTTCGGCTCGCAGTCCAACACACTAACTACTGAGCTACCGCGGCTACAGTTTCTACTTACGGTTATATTAGAGCCAGCCACTTTAAAACTCTAAATATATCTTGATGTGCAAGACCATTACCGCCATTTCACTTGCATATGTCCTTCACATAACGACCATCATCGGACGGCGTGCCAAGAGTGCGCACTCTCGATAAAGATGGTGTGCGTTGCTGCTGTGTGTTGGGAGTCACGTGTGAGTTTAGCGTAACTGGTAACGAGTCGGGCTTGACGCGAGTTTGAGTGGCGCGAAAGGCAGTTGCTGTGGGTTTTTGGTTCCGGGGCATGACGGACTTTTCGCGTGATCTGGTGCACTCACGCCGAGGCGGCTGCCACTGCTATTCAATTAACCGGAAATTGTTGCACTGTTGGCGTTAGCAGAGGGATTACGTTCTTTACGTTAAAAAATACAAAATAAGTAGGTAAAGTAGCTTGCATTAATACCAACCTTTATCTCTGGTCATTCGTCCAGGCGGCGACACATGTGGCTCAAACATGACCACGCTTTTCGTGATGCTATTCATCAGATAGCCACGGCCGCCCACTTGCGAGGTACCACCTAACACGGAGGAACTTTCGCTGCCGTTCTCGCTGCAGCACTCATAATTGTTGTTTCCGTTGTGCGTATGTCCCAGTTCGGTGTTTGCCGCAACCGCTGCTGCAGGTGCCTTTAGTTTACACAAATCGGAGCTGTAGCTGATCATGCTGGAGTCGCAGGACATATTGGCTCCATTAAGGTAACAGACAGAGGTTGTTTCGTCCAGACCGGCACATGTGCTGCTGGCGTAACCGCCGCTGTTGTTGCTCAGTGCGCGCTGCAGTGATATACTCATGGTTCCCGCGATGTCTACGCCACTGTCGCTGCCGTCGCTGAATTGGGACTGATTTTGTTGCTGTTGACACTTTATGCAGACATCGTTTAATTCCAGAGCGCTTATTTTGCTGCACAGCAACTCTTCACTCTTCGTCCATGCAGCGGTTGTAAATTAGTTCTGAAATTAAATGGTGTAAAACAATTTGAAAAATACTATAACTGACCTACGATTTTCTGATTCCAATTGAAACCTCTTCCACGAACATCATGGTTACGTACATATACTGAAAATAATTAAAATATAATTTATATAAATACAAGAGAAAATATCTTACTTCAACAACTGATTTTCACTTCGTTCTCTTTGTACTAAAGTTGATTCCGCCTCGTTCTACTAAATTTCCACAGTCAGTGCGCAGAGTGGCCAAATTAATAATCTTGATTTTTGCCATTGTAATAATCGATAGAGATACGATTATTTTATTATTATTTAAAGCTTTTGTAAAACAAATTAAAACCTTTTACTGTTTGAAATTTAATATAGTTTGAAAACAACATTTTTCAATGTTTCACTTTTTCACTATTTAGAGAGGCCTGTATGATTGAAATAATATTCAAAATACATAGGTAATAAATTCGTACATATATACTGTGTAAAGACGACGGATACTCAAATACTTCAATCACGTAGCGATTCGTACCGCTACAGAACTTTTATATGATTGCCATCGAATTGCAGTAGGCGATAGTGTTTTGTATATATATATATATATATATATATATATATATATATTTATATATATATATATATATATATATATATATATATATATATACATATATATATATATATATATATATATATACATATATATATATATATATATATATATATATATATATATATATATATATATATATATATATATATATATATATATATATATATATATATATATATATCTGAAAATATTTTTGAAACTCTTACAATTTTTCTTTTGTAGTATAATTTTATGTGATTCTAAATTACACAATAATTAAATTGCACAAAAAATACACAAAGAGATCAAAATGCACTGTTTTTGTGGAATTACACAAAAAGTGGCAACACTGACACAACTACACTTCTGTACAAAAAGAACGAAGTGAAAATCAGATATGCCTACTCTTGGTGGCAGATGTTGATTCCACCCGTTCCTGTTGTTGAAGTCGTGTTGTTAACTTCACGCATATACATAACAACGCGCGTCCAAATCTAATTCCCGGTTTTCACTATGTCATTTTTTGTCAGTTTCATGGTTGAAAATTTCTCTAATTTTTCGGCATTGCAACGATTTAAAAAATGCCAACATGTTTGCCTTTTGATTTCGTTTGACATGGATAATGAAAATTTTAATTTTGGGCAGTATCTGCGACACAATCACAATGTAAAGAAAACAAAAATGACACAAACTGACATAGTGAAAACCCGGCATAATAGCTTACCGAAATCTATTAGTGTTTGGACTTCTGTAAATATTTATAACAATATACCGACCGGCCCCGCAAACCTTGAATAGGCTCCATAATTACGCAGCCAACGCAAGAACTCCGAAAAGATTGTTTTCACAATCTTTTACCTGAGCCTGAGCGCTCATGTTCCATTCAGAAAAGAGTCTTGAAATATATATTTTCTGATAAAAATGCGTCATTCAGACCTGAGCATAGTTAGAAGGCTCTTTTAGGAGTCTTGTATCGGAGCCTAAAAACTAACTAGCAGGGGAGCCTAAAAATAATCCGAAAATGCTTTTGTATAAGATGCATTTTATATCGAAAAAAGCTTTCGAAATTGCTCACAAAAGAGTCTTTATGTAGCGGAAAAATGCATGCGCTTGTCGTGCAGTAAAACAAAATCAAATAGAATTAAAAACACAATACATATATTTTTTAATTAAAAATAACGCCGAATGTAGCATTTAAAATTTAAGGTTTGCATCATCGCACCTCACTGCACATGTGATGCTGCAGCAGGGACTTTGTCTGAAGTAACAAATAATGCACAGATAACAGTCATGGCTGCAAACATCCAGCATTCCCATATTAAAACATATTTCTCGACTTCAAACTCCTGTAATGCAGTGGTACATTGTTCAGTCGTCATCTGTATTGTATTAGGTGTCTGCGGGAGTAAATGTAATAAAGTTTAAGCTTAATTTTCAGTTAATTACTCACCCAATTAAGTTTTTCGTCATGCTTTTTTTTTTCTTCTATACAATATTTTTTGGTTGCCAAAGTGTTTGGCATTTGTCATTTTAATTTAATTTTTGAATGAGAAAAAGGGTTTCAAAAAAAAAAATTGGTACTAAAATACTTGTATACTAAAATCAAAACATTCAAGTAAGATTCAAGATACTAGAGCCTGAGTGTAACTTGAATTCTGGCGTTAGCTGGGTATATTCGAGAGTTCGAAACATACAAGCTTAGAAAAACACGTCTACCACATTTTGGATGATGGCATCGATTTTCTGAAGTTGTCTTGGTGCTCGGGCTTAAAGTGTACGATATTGGTTGGATGGTATATAACGGGATAATGAATTGAAAAATGTCCTTTTTGTTGTCCTATATGAGGATCACCCTTTTTTTACTTATTTTTCAGGATTAAGTCAATAGTTAAAAAAAAACTAAATGTAGGTTAATTTAATATCGAGTTGAAAATAAGGCTAAATCTTGATTTGAAGTAAACGTTGAAATCAATTTAGGAATTAGTGTTAATATTGGTTTTAAAATAATAGAATTTTCAAGTTAAGGTTAAGCTACAAGCATAGGGTGCATTCAGCGACCTCAGCAGTTTTGGAGCTGTTGAGCAATTTGAGCTTGAATGGCATGCTACCATTAACATGTTTAGTGATCGGTCGCCATTTTTTCCAACATGAAATTTTAACGTTACATTTGCGCTGCCTTTGTTATCGATGACATTTTATTTCAAATATTTATAAACAAAAATGGAATTTAGATTGGAAATATGTTTGTGATCAATTAAAGAGTTGTGTGTTACTTTAATAAAATATTAATAATAAATTAATTTGTAAATTGACAGCTGAGATAGCGGTGCATTCAGTAACAGTGAGCGATTAGTTAATAAGCAGTTTGGCAACTGCTGAGGTCGCTGAATGCAGCAATAGAAAAATATTGTTAGATCCGACAATAAAATAACTATAGGCATGTTCTAAACAGGGGCGGATCCAGAAGTATGATTTGGGGGGGGGAGATGGATTTTTTTGCGCCTTTTTTCCAATTTTTTCTAAAATGCGCCCCTGAAATTTATTTTGCGCCCTTTTTTTTATATTTTCTCATCAAATACAGTAAATAATGTATTAAACACAACTGTACTTCTTTAAACTAACTTTTTTTCTTTATATCAACCGTTTTATTTGCTTAAAAAACAAAACAATATAGGGTGCGGTGGGATCCGTGGTACCCTAGAAAAAATGATATCCGGTGCATCTACATATTTGATCATATAGGTACTCAAATGAAAGGTAATAATGTCACATTTGTAATTATATGGTTATTTTTATGATCTAATAACCATAGCGATTAGGATTTGTAATTATGTAAAAAATAAAATTAAAATGAAATGCTGATTTTTGAGAAAAATATTTAATTATTTATCAAAATGACGAAGAAAATTTTGAAATGAATAGGTAACGCTGAAGCGCTTTTTTAAAATTTTCTAGAAGTGGCCCACCAGTTAATTATAATATAACTTGCCAACGAAATATTATAATTAATTATAAAATATTAAATTTTTTATAACATAAATACAAAAGTGAATAATAGACCCCTGATTAAATTTCTTTTCGTTTGGGTACCCACACTTGTATCTATATATTATTCGTGTATAAAATGAACTCAGTTGTTAAAACTAAAAAGGGTCCTGAGGTTACTGTGGTTATTGGATCATGATCATAATAACATATTAATCGAGAGATCATATTTCAGTACCTACATGTTCATATAGGTAGGTGTATAATGTTTCGATTTATCTGGGGTGCCACAAGTCCGACCGAGCCCCAATTGTTTGTTTGGAGATTTTTTAGTAGGAGTAACGACTTTTTTTCCATTATATATATATATATATATATATATATATATATATATATATATATATATATATATATATATATATAGGAGTAACGACTTTTTTTCCATATATATATATATACATATATATATATATATATATATATATATATATATATATATATATATATATACATATATATATATATATATATATATATATATATAGATATATATATATATATATATATATATATATATATATATATATATATATATATATATATATATATATATATATCACAAATAATAATAAATTTAGATTTTAAAAAATATGTATCTAAAATAAAAATTATAGTTGAATTTTGAAAGTATTTATCAAAAATAATTATTTTTAACTTTAATAATATTAACTTTTATTTTTATTTCTCAAATATAATTATTAAAAAATATTTTAAAATTTAACAGTCCTATGATAAAAAAAAGACCATAAATTAAAAATGTTCATCGAATGTTATCTAATGGTACCCATTGTTTTACAGTGCCATCATTTCTTACAATGACTTTTTACATATAAATTTGAAAAAATTAATTATTTTTGGTCTCTGATTTTAGGAAGGTGCACCCAAAGAACGAATCAATTGGGGCAACCGTCTTTTTTTGCCATCCAAATTATTTAGTTCTGTCAACATTCGACTAATTCAGCTGTTGCAACACCGCGTATCAGTTCACACAACTAATGAATACAATTGACACAACCAATTTGTTTAGTTGTGGTAGCCAATTTAATTATAAGAAATCGGCCATTTTACCTAGCGCTCCAACGTGTTGCAAACACGAAGTCAGCGTCACAACAGCGTTCCCGAGATCGAACATTGCCGACGATTCGTTGTGCTGTTGACTTCGTGTTTCAACACGTTGGAGCGCTAAGCTGCATATATAAATACAACATATAGAAACACAATAGCAAGTACTCTGTAGAATAGTATGTCTCTGGTTGAAGAAAGTATGTTTGAGCATGAAAAAACCGAACAGTAAAAACGAACAAGCCTTAAAACAATTCCAAATTTTGTTTAAGACGTGTCACGCGCTGTCCGCAAAACAAAACGAGTGAAAAATGTAAAGCTTGCGCGACTGGTGTTGTCCTGCTTTGGCATCGCTATTATACAAGACAACTGATTTCACAGTTGAATCAAATAAATATTGGTTGCTACAAATTAATGTTATATAGTTATCTGTTAAGTCAACTAAATATTGGTTAGGTCTCATTTTGAATTTAGTTGCCGTGGCAATGGAAACAAAAAAATTGAAAATGGATAAAAAGTTTGTTTCCCCAATCAATGTTGCAGTTGCTTCAACTAATAGTTGGTTACGTTTCATACTATTGTTTACCACAAATGAATTTCAGTTGAAACTGACTAAATTTGGTAGATGCAAATGAATATTCGTTGAAACAACTGCACGTCAAGCAATTATTTTTTTGTGTGTGTACATATCTCAGTACCCTTTGGAAACAAAATTCAATTTGTGTATTATACTAAAGGTGATCAATACCGACATATCGTTGGAAAACTACTTTAGATATACACAATGTATTTTTAATGATTATTTTCACTTACTTTAATTTGATTTTTTTTTTAAGTATAACATTTGACCCCAATTGTACCATTTGTATCAAATTTAAGTTTGATATTTAACCTAGATTTTTGTTATTCAAGAAATAAAAGGTAATAGTTACTTCACCAATTATTAAATTAATTTACAACAGTTTTTTTTAATTTCAAAAATACTAAAAATGTAAAAATCGGATTAAAAATCGTCGTTATAGAACTAAAAGTCATCAAATAAATTTTGTTTCAATATAGATTTTTTTTGTTAATAACTTCTTCAATTAGAATTTCAAACAATCATAACCTTTTAGCGCAGTGCCGATTGGCATACTTAAAAACTATATTTTGTGAATATTTGATTTCTAATTATGAAAAAGACACCAACACATATAAAACTATGAATTGTCGAACTTTTATCAAACTTTCAAAAATGGTATTTAGACTTATAGTTGTACAACGAAGATATACAAAAAAATATGTATATTTTTTAAAAACTAAAAATTGTCTATGGTTATGCGCTTATAATATTTAAATTCGATTTAATATTGATACCCCGAGACAAAATTTATGTCATTTTTCAGGAATATTTCCGGCCAACACACAGATAAATGGACTATTTTGGGAAGTGTATAGCAGGTTGTAAAATTTTGTGGAATTTTAATGACAGACAGCTTGTGATACAAACTCCGCCTATCTCTTTTTAAAATATGTCGAAAAAATGTTTCTAAACTGCCTCGACCCTGCCTAAAATTTTTGTCTTGGGACATTTTGATATAGATCTCAAAATATTTAAAACTCGAATTGTGTATTCTTCAGAATCTTTGTCAAAATACAATGGCGCATATTCGTAGATAATTTAAAGTCAACTTTAAAATAAAAGTTACCCGCTATTTTGGTCAAAAAAATTTTTTTAAGTAGCAAAATTAAAAAAAAGCAAACAATTAAAAACGAAATTTACAAAATATTAGTAATCTGGAGATAGTTAGTAATTTTTACACAAAGGCGCAATGTAGGGAGAAAAGCTCAAAAAGTCGTAAACTATTCAAATAACAATCAAAATTAAAACTGCGCATAACTTACAGAATTTTATCGTCTTTACAAGCTCAAAATTATCAAAACAAACACAAAATGAAAATGAAACATATTTATGCTCGGTTTTCACTATGTCATTTTGTGTCAGTTTCTTGCTCGAAAATTTCTCAAATTCATTGTTTTTCTACATGGCAAAGATTTAAAAAAATGCACATGTTGGCATTTTGAATTCAATTGACATGGACAATGAATATTTTAATTTTGGACAGTTTCTGCCTCGCAATCACAATGTAAAGAAAACAAATATGACACAAAATGACATAATGAAAACCAGGCATAACTCTGTAAATTAATTGTGTTTTTTTTTGAAAACTTGGCGCCTTTTTCTATATTTTGTGATCTTTCTAAAAGCCGTAAACATTCTGCATTTTAGGCGCTTTTTCCATTTTGAGTTTATTTTTTTGAAAATTAAGCGCGTTTATCTGTAGTTTCCGGTCTTTAAAAAAGGCGCATTTGCAATTTTATGATTTTTTTTGAAAATATTGCGCCCTTATATAGAGGCGCAAACATTTTGTAAATTAAGCACATTTGCAATTTTATGCTTTTTTGAAAATTTTGCACCTTTCTCTATATTTTGCGCCCTTCTGTAGAGCCGCAAAAATTTTGTAAATAAGGCGCATTTAATATTTTATACTTTTTAGAAAATTTTGCGTCTTTCTGTATATTTTGCGCCCTTCTATAGAGGCGCAAACATTTTGTAAATAAGGCGCATTTGCAATGTTATGCTTTTTTGCAAATTTTTCGCCTTTCTCTATAGTTTCCGCTCATTTAAAAAGGCGCAAAATTCTGAATATACACACAAAAAAATAATTGCTTGGTGTGCAGTTGTTTCAACGAATATTCATTTGCATCTACCAAATTTAGTCGGCCTCAACTGAAATTCATCTGTGGTAAACAATAGTATGAAGCGTAACCAACTATTAGTTGAAGCAACTGCAACATTGATTGGGGAAACAAAATTTTTATCCATTTTCAATTTTTTTATTTCCATTGCTACGGCAACTAAATTCAAAATGAGACATAACCAATATTTAGTTGAATAGATAGTTAGTTATATTAGGTTGTAGCAACCAATATTTATATGATTCAACTGCGGAATGAGTTGTCTTGTATAAAAGCGATGCCAAAGCAGGACAACCCCAGTCGCGCAAGCTTTATATTTTTCACTCATTTTGTTTTGTGCTGCGGACTGCTTGTTCGTTTTTACTGTTCGGTTTTATGCATGCTCAAATATACTTTCTTCAATAACGGTCATACTGTTTTACAGAGTTCTTGCTATTTTGTTTCTATATGCTATTTTGCCAAAATAGAGCTTGGTTCAAAATAGATCCCATTATTATATTGTCATTTCATTGTCGGTTTTGAAAATTTGATTGTGAAATTTAAAAATTATTCATTGTTACTGGTGACATTGGATATTGTCATTTTCAAATTAAATAAAATTGTAATTTATAATATTTGATTGTCCAATAGAAATAAATTAAACAATATTTTTATGTTTTTATATTTTATTTAATCATCGGATAGCAGCCCACTGCCGCCACCGTAGATGTGGGCATGCGCGGACTTTGTGAGTTATTGTGAGCCTCTAGGACCTGGAACGGCGACTGGACCAGTTCGAATAGTTGGGGTTTGGGGCATTCATGATATTGTCCAATGTTGTTTCCAAAAACGGACTTGTAACTAAAATACCCAGCAAGAACACTACCGGTCATATAAGCAGTAATATTACAAGTATCAAAACTGAAAGTTTCAGTAAAAGTTTCTATAACATTGTTAAGAGCGTCGGGATAAAATTAACCAAAACTTTTGTGTGCGTGTGAATTTTTATCTCTTTCTCACTCATATGAAATGAGATACAATTGAATATATGTTTATCACTGTTCTTTTGGTAATAAGTGACGATTAAATTACTTGTAAATTTACGAAGTATTTTACATAACATAAACTCTTTTAATTTTGAGCTTAGGGACGGTTAAATTAATAGTAAACTAACCAAAATTAGACCAAATAAAATCAAAATACACAAAATTCTATAGTTCTCATATTTATTGAGTTGAATATACTGCGCATTTCATTCAATATGTTTGCATTACAAAATTGTCTATTAAAACGACTTTTGTTTGTCGTTGTTTTGCTTCCTTCCATGCATTTGTTTAATGCAGATGACCCTTCCACTTTCATGATATCTATAATATGAATAGATAAATAAGCAATATATACAAATACTCTTTTCAATATACTTTCTTTTAGTGTTTATCAATTGTTTATAATTTAAGTGACATCTTTTTTCAACTCCTGCTGTAGCGGCTACTGTTGCAAACGTAATAAATAACCTACAAAAAAAAATGGTGGCAAACCGACGCGCAAAAATATTAGTTATCATTACTAGTATAGTTACGGGTCATATATCTATCAATGATCCTGCAGGGATGTATTTCAAATTATTTATGTATGAGTGAGAAAAAATAATATTGTCTTTGTGTTGGAGTTTCGGTAAGGCATGTCTTGCTGGGTAAGCAATATAAAACAAAACTAATTTAATTATAGAATATATTTATTAATTTTAAATTTTACTTACAATATTATTTGAGCTCTGCCTCTGCACAACGACATAAAAACAATAACAAAATTCAGATGTCAATTTGAATTGTTTTAGAAAACAGAGCTGCCACATTATTTTATATAGAATTTCAAATGACAATCGTATATTGTGAAAAATAACAATATATTTCTATGCGTGTAACAGATTTTATTGAAAAAGCTATGATTTTTAAATTTAGGTTAAAGGTGTTTCAAACGTTAACCTCAACTCTACGATTTGAAAGTAATGATTGATTTCAAAGCATTCGCAAGTCAATATTAAGTGCAATGGCATATTGGTTTAGGACGGAACAAATTATTTTGGTTATTCAAAAAATATACCGAGTAATTGATAATTAAAAATACTTCTTCATCACTATCAGCAGTTATAAGAATGGCAGCCGGTCCAATCGCGGAAAGAAATCAAGGTAAATATATAATTTATTAAATGGAATTGCTTTTTTAAAAATTACTTGAAATTACTTTCTATAGATGCTACAATATATGTTGGAGGCCTTGATGATAAAGTATCGGAAACACTACTTTGGGAATTATTTGTACAAGCTGGACCTGTTGGTATGCAGTACCAAATGTATATATATATATTCCTTCCTAATTTATTTTTTTTAATTAGTAAATGTTCATATGCCAAAGGACAGAGTAACGCAAATGCATCAAGGGTACGGTTTTGTTGAGTTTTTAAGTGAAGATGACGCCGATTACGCCATAAAAATAATGAATATGATCAAACTTTATGGAAAGCCGATTCGAGTCAACAAAGCATCAGCTCATCAGAAAAATTTAGATGTTGGTGCAAATATATTTATTGGAAATCTTGATCCAGAAGTTGATGAAAAGCTTTTATACGATACATTTTCTGCATTTGGAGTGATATTGCAAACACCAAAAATTATGCGTGATCCTGAAACTGGAAACTCTAAAGGCTTTGCATTTATTAATTTTGCCAGTTTTGAAGCATCGGATGCTGCTATGGATGCTATGAATGGGCAATATTTATGCAACAGACCAATTTCAGTCTCGTACGCATTTAAGAAAGATTCAAAAGGGGAACGGCATGGATCAGCCGCAGAACGGCTTTTAGCTGCTCAAAACCCATCAGCACATGCAGATCGTCCACATCAACTGTTTGCCGATGCACCAGTTCCGAGTTTAATTACTTTACCAGGACATGTGATTCCACCTCCATTAATGGCACCACCACCACCTCCAACAACACAAGTCTCTGCTGGAGTAGGACCACTTCCGCCTCCTCCACCTGTACCACCACCTCAAGCAGCTGCATTTCCGTCAAGTATACCACCACCACCGCTTCCCCCAATACCATCAAATCAGCCACCATTACCACCTCCAGTGGGAATTCCACCACCACCAAGAATGATACCTGCCCCAACTGGTTGGCAACCTGGTAATCCAGTTCCACCACACTTTCCTACGGCAATCGCTTCAACACCACAACCTTGCTGGAGACCTCCTGTTTACCCTCCAGGAGGATTTCCTACAAGGTCATATAATGGTGATTCAACAGTTAATTATCAATATTAATGTAACATTTATGTAAAATGAATTAACTAGTTTAGTTTTAAAATAAATACCTCTTGCGTACTGTAGGTAGAGAGTAAAGTTTCCATACAGTTTCCTTACATCGCTGCCACTTTTGTCAAATAAATTCAAACATTGGTTATGTCTAAATTGAAACGAAAATGTTGTAAACAGACTCATTTTCAAATCAATCAGAGCAATCATGAAGCCCATCGTAGCAATAACCCGAATCTGCTACGAATACGAATTTTTGGGCCTGTGCCAATCGGTAACTTTTTACTTGATGAAAATAAGTTGAATAAAACTTTTGTCTGTTGAAAAAATATTTCCATTTAAGCTGTGCCAAATGAAATTTTGACAGAACAAAATTTTGACAACCATTGGAAAATGTTTGAATTTGAGATAATATTTGATGAAAATAATTTTAATGGTTTTAAATGCGCAATTGTAGCGACATAGATGCAATGCAGTTAGTTAGTGCGTAGAACTACTATGCGAAAGATCGCGATTCGAACACTCGTGACCAAAACATAAAAAATATAACTTTTTTTTTAATGCGTAAACTCTCGGTGAACAATACAAATGTGCTTAACAGTTTATTCTAAGCCCAAGTTTAGTAGTGAACTGAAGATTTAACGGCAGTCTGGACCAAAAATTTAAAATGCCTGCCGTGCAATAAATTCTTACAACTAACACCAGTTTCTCAGAACTCGGAAATGTGATCTATTTGGCACTCGTGTGGTCTACGAAATTTAAAAGATCGAGATGCATCTGTGCACTCCATCACAAGCCCTTGTGCAATATGAAAACGTGCATTGTGTGTGGTACTTGGGTACTTGTCCGATATACTTCTTTGTTTTAACATTGCTGGTGCTGATGTTTGTACGGCTGCAGCTCGAACAGTTCTTGAACTCTCTATTTCGAACAAATAGTTATTAGCATGTTAAACAATATGAAATTTATAATTTCTGAAGAAATTCTTGAAGAATGACTTTATTTTCAATTGTTGTGCTGAAAAAAATTGTTTTGTTTTCAAATTTTATAAACTTCAATATTTATTTTATGGTTGTCAAAATTTTATGTAGACCCTTGTGCTAGTGACCAGTCAAAGATAGCAACGAAAAGTTAGCAACGAAAAATGAGCACAAAGAGGACAACGAAAAATTGGGAAAATGAACAGGGTGTTTCAGAGACCGAAAAAATTGCATTTTAAATACATTTAAGATGCATTTTAGAGCCTTGTACTAAATATTAGTGGCTCTAACTAGCATTATTATGGTGCACAAAATTACCAAGCATAATACAAAAAATAGTTTGAAAAAATAAAAAATCCCGTTTAGTTAATAAAGACAACTTTCGTAAACCATACAAAAATGATCATGCTAGTTTTTCACCGTTGCTGATGGTAAAAAGCAATCGTTTACGAAAGGGGTATGTGCTATCTTGTAGCCAATTAAATTCCCCATCTAATGGTGTGGTTGTCATTTCTGGCTTTTACTTCAGAAAGGAGCTATAGAAGCCTCCATCGGAATCTTCCAGTTTCTCCAGTTTACCAAGTAGGTTTTTCGCCGTTGCTGATGGTAAAAAGCAATCGTGTAAGAAAACCAAGTATGCCATCTTAATCTACTCATTTTTCCTGATTTTTTAATACCAATTCCATGTCGGTCATGTACATGGTATAGAATCAAGTGGTGGACCCATCAACTTGGTCATGTCAGTTTTTCACCTTTGCTGATGGTAAAAAGCAATCGTTTACGAAAGGGGCATATGCTATCTTGTAGCCAATTAAATTCCTCATCTAATGGTGTGGTTGTCACTTCTGGCTTTTACTTCAGACAGGAGCTATGGACGCCTCCATGTGAATCTTCCAGTTCATCATGTGGTTTTCGCAATTGCTGATGGCCAAAAAAAAAATGTTTATTAAAACTGACTATACCATTTTCAAGAACTCATTTTTTCTGATTTTTTTATACTAACTTTGATTCTGACTGCGACATGGAATAGCTAGCAACGAATGTAAAAAATGTCTTTTCAATTTTTCACCAGGAAGATTACGAAAACCCATAAATGTGAATATATTAAATTTTAGTCAATAAAGTTCCATATCGTTTGCTAAAAATGGCAAAAATATTTATTAAAATGTGCAGTCGCATCCAGGTGAATTTTTCAGTTCATCGTTACTATTCCATTTTGTGACATGTCATGCATGTTGCCATTCGTGTGAAAAATCTCATCAGTGGGATTTATTAATACATTTTTCCCACATTTATAAAAGCATTTGCATCCGTCTACTGCGCATTGTCCGATATAGACATTTATATTTGCTCTCGAAATTCAAATGAAAAGTTCGATTAGACGAATAATTTCCTATCAGTTGGTGGAAATGGCATAGCCATTCCATGGAAGAAGTAGACGCCTCCAGAAAAATATTAAATTTCATCGCGCGTTTTTTCTCGTGTTCGCTGTGTTTGCACAGGTGTTGCCACGTACGTTAAAAATCCCACGTGTGGGATTTATTTAGGTGGTTTTTCCATATTTAATAAACCCAGCAAGACCTGCCTTACCGAAACTCCAACACAAAGACAATATTATTTTTTCTCACTCATACGTAAATAATTTGAAATACATCCCTGCAGGATCAATGATAGATATATAACCCGTAATTTTACTAGTAATGAAAACAAATATTTTTGCGCATCGGTTTGCCACCATTTTTTATTTGTAGGTTATTTATTACGTTTGCAACAGTAACCACTACAGCAGGAGTTGAAAAAAGATGTCACTTAAATTATAAACAATTGATAAACACTAAAAGAAAGTATATTGAAAAGAGTATTTGTATATATTGCTTATTTATCTATTCATATTATAGATATCATGAAAGTGGAAGGGTCATCTGCATTAAACAAATGAATGGAAGGAAGCAAAACAACGACAAACAAAAGTCGTTTTAATAGACAATTTTGTAATGCAAACATGTTGAATGTAATGCGCATTATATTCAACGCAATAAAAATGAAAACTATATAATTTTGAGTTTTTTGGTTTTATTTGGTCTAATTTTGGTTAGTTTACTATTAATTTAACCGTCCCTAACCTCAAAATTAAAACAGTTTATGTTACGTAAAATATTTCGTAAATTTACAAGTAATTTAATAGTCACTTATTACCAAAAGAACAGTGATAAACATATATTTAATTGTATCTCATTTAAGATGAGTGAGAAAGAGATAAAAATTCACACGCACACCAAAGTTTTGGTCAATTTTATCCCGACGCTCTTAACAATGTTATAGAAACTTTTACTGAAACTTTCAGTTTTGATACTTGTAATATTACTGCTTATATGACCGGTAGTGTTCTTGCTGGGAATATTTCTCTAGTGCTTAATTTTCCCACAAAAGCAATAAATATGTATTATAATATAATATAATAGTTTGGCGCTACAGTCCTGTATAGAACTTCGACCGAGCTCTCTCACCATTTTGAGCTGTGCGTGTTATATTTGTACTCAAAGTGGTGGGACCTACAGTTTATTGCCGAATCCGAACGGCGGGTGAGAGCTTTTTCATAGGCAATGGTTTTACTCTCGTAGGTTTGCCATTTACTGACGAGAGGTAGCGCGGTATAGAAAATGTTTCTATGAAAAGATGTTGTTAGCCCCAGTCCAGTCTTGAACCGGGGACCTTTCGGCTCGCAGTCCAACGCACTAACCACTGAGCTACCGCGGCTACAATAAATATGTATTGCTATTTGTTAAATGACGCATTTTTTTTTTTTAAAGTATTTTTAATATTTTAGGAATCTTTTCTTTTACATTAACATAAATATAGTAGGACACACAAATTACACTATGAAAACAAAGATGGTTATCAGAAATATCACAGCCCTAAATATCAAGTTATTTACAAATTATTTAGATCGGCTTTGCGACAAACATCTTTCAAACTTCTGACAAATACGATGAATATTGCTGGCAACCATCTTTCAAATTTACGATTATTTATAGCAACCATCAATTAAACATCTTACAAATAGGAAAATAGTTGTGGAATATTTGGAAAAGGTACTCCATTAAAATTCGCGGAGTAATTTTTATTGAATTAAACTAAAATGAACCAAATGTATTTTTATTTATTCTAAAATAGTATCCTGATTATACATCGCCATCGTGTTTATAAATCCTTCGAAGGTAAAATTGTACAACGACTTGAGACTTCTTCACGGAATAGCCAAGTTTGCCTGCGCTGCTATCATCAAAGTAAACTCTGAAAAGAATATTTTCCATTACATCTTGATAATTTCAATCTCAGGAAATTTTATTTTCACTTTTTCCTTTAAAATGTAATATTTAAGTTGACACTATTTTACACTATTGGATTTAATTGTTGTGGACAACTCAAGCGAAAGGAAAAAGTACGCCATTTTCCTTTTTTATAGAAGTGAACTGACAAAATACCTCAAAAGTTTTGTTGCAAATGTCCAAGAAATTAGGATGTTTGATATCAGTCAACTGTAAATATCTCAATTATCATTGCTGTTGTGGCAAACATCTCGTAACTATCTGCATATATGTCATATTTAAAATATATTAATAGTTTTGCTGCCACTTTATTAAAACTTACGGAATGTTTGAATATTTGCTACAAGGCGTAAAATTAAAAGAATAGTTGCAGCAAGACTTTCATAAACATCTTGTTTTCTTAGTGTAGGCAGAATTAGTTTGCTGCAAGTGAACTATTTTTAAATATATATATATTTAATATATTAGTATTTTATATTTTATTTTTAAATGTATATATATATATATATATATATATATATATATATATATATATATATATATATATATATTATATTTTATAAATATAAAATATAAAATATGAAATATAAAATATAAAATATAAAATATAAAATATAAAATATAAAATATAAAATATAAAATATAAAATATAAAATATAAAATATAAAATATAAAATATAAAATATAAAATATAAAATATAAAATATAAAATATAAAATATAAAATATAAAATATAAAATATAAAATATAAAATATAAAATATAAAATATAAAATATAAAATATAAAATATAAAATATAAAATATAAAATATAAAATATAAAATATAAAATATAAAATATAAAATATAAAATATAAAATATAAAATATAAAATATAAAATATAAAATATAAAATATAAAATATAAAATATAAAATATAAAATATAAAATATAAAATATAAAATATAAAATATAAAATATAAAATATAAAATATAAAATATAAAATATAAAATATAAAATATAAAATATAAAATATAAAATATAAAATATAAAATATAAAATATAAAATATAAAATATAAAATATAAAATATAAAATATAAAATATAAAATATAAAATATAAAATATAAAATATAAAATATAAAATATAAAATATAAAATATAAAATATAAAATATAAAATATAAAATATAAAATATAAAATATAAAATATAAAATATAAAATATAAAATATAAAATATAAAATATAAAATATAAAATATAAAATATAAAATATAAAATATAAAATATAAAATATAAAATATAAAATATAAAATATAAAATATAAAATATAAAATATAAAATATAAAATATAAAATATAAAATATAAAATATAAAATATAAAATATAAAATATAAAATATAAAATATAAAATATAAAATATAAAATATAAAATATAAAATATAAAATATAAAATATAAAATATAAAATATAAAATATAAAATATAAAATATAAAATATAAAATATAAAATATAAAATATAAAATATAAAATATAAAATATAAAATATAAAATATAAAATATAAAATATAAAATATAAAATATAAAATATAAAATATAAAATATAAAATATAAAATATAAAATATAAAATATAAAATATAAAATATAAAATATAAAATATAAAATATAAAATATAAAATATAAAATATAAAATATAAAATATAAAATATAAAATATAAAATATAAAATATAAAATATAAAATATAAAATATAAAATATAAAATATAAAATATAAAATATAAAATATAAAATATAAAATATAAAATATAAAATATAAAATATAAAATATAAAATATAAAATATAAAATATAAAATATAAAATATAAAATATAAAATATAAAATATAAAATATAAAATATAAAATATAAAATATAAAATATAAAATATAAAATATAAAATATAAAATATAAAATATAAAATATAAAATATAAAATATAAAATATAAAATATAAAATATAAAATATAAAATATAAAATATAAAATATAAAATATAAAATATAAAATATAAAATATAAAATATAAAATATAAAATATAAAATATAAAATATAAAATATAAAATATAAAATATAATATATAATATATATATATATATATATATATATATATATATATATATATATATATATATATATATATATATATATACATTTAAAAATAAAATATAAATATATTAAATATATATACAGTTAAAAAAAGTTCACATGCAACAAACTAATACTGCCTAATTTGTGTGTCCTACTATATTTATGTTATTGTAAAAGAAAAGATTACTAAAACATTAAAAATATTTATTTATTAAAAAAAATGCGTCATTTAACAAATAGCAATACATATTTATTAAATGTGGGAAAACCACCAATAAATCCCACATGTGGTATTTTTAACGTACGTGGCAACACCTGTGCAAACACAACAAACACGAGAAAAAACGCGCGAACATTTTTTTCTGGAGGCGTCTACATCTTCCATGGAATGGCTATGCTATTTGTACCAACTGATAGGAAATTATTTGTCTAATCGAACTTTTCATTTGAATTTCGAGAGCAAATATAAATGTCTATATCCGACAATGCGCAGTACACGGATGCAAATGCTTTTATAAATGTGGGAAAAATGTATTAATAAATCCCACTGATGAGATTTTTCACACGAATGGCAACATGCAGGACATGGCACAAAATGGAGTAGTAACGATGAACTGGAAAATTCACCTGGATGCGTCTGCACTTTTTAAGAAATATTTTTGTCATTTTTAGCAAACGATATGGAACTTTATTGACTAAAATTTAATATATTCACATTTATGGGTTTTCGTAATGTTCCTGGTGAAAAATTGAAAAGACATTTTTTTGCATTCGTTGCTAGCTATTCCAACGACGAACCATGTCGCTGTCAGAATCAAAGTTAGTATAAAAAAATTAGAAAAAATTAGTTCTTGAAAATGGTATAGTCAGTTTTAATAAACATTTTTTTTTGGCCATCAGCAACTGCGAAAACCACATGATGAACTGGAAAATTCACATGGAGGCGTCCATAGCTCCTATCTGAAGTAAAAGCCAGAAGTGACAACCACACCATTAGATGGGGAAATTGGCTACAAGATAGCATATACCCCTTTCATAACGATTGCTTTTTACCATCAGCAACGGTGAAAAACTGACATGACCAAGTTGGTGGGTCCACCACTAGATTCTACACGAAGTACATGACGAACATGATATTGGTATCAAAAAAATCAGGAAAAATAAGTAGATTAAGATGGCATACTTGGTTTTCTTACACGATTGCTTTTTACCATCAGCAACGGTGAAAAACCTATTTGGTAAACTGGAGAAACTGGAAGATTCCGATGGAGGCGTCTATAGCTCCTGTCTGAAGTAAAAGCCAGAAGTGACAACCACACCTTTAGATGGGGAATTTAATTGGCTATAAGATAGCATATACCTCTTTCGTAAACGATTGATTTTTACCATCAGCAACGGTGAAAAACTAGCATGACCCTGTTCATTTTCTCAATTTTTCGTCGTCCTCTTTGTGCTCATTTTTCGTTGCTAACATCTCGTTGCTATCTTTGCGCCGGTCGCTGCAGCACGTTTGATGAAAATTGCTGTGGTTATTAGTGAATTGGTTATTTTTTTCTAAAAGTGTTTAATTTAAAATGTCGTCTTGTCATCAAACCAACAATATCTATGGAAAGCTTGGATTTGCCCTATTACGAGCCACATGCGAGGCTGTTGCACGTGAATATTGTATTATCTTTAATTTATGTTTTGATTATTTATTTTGTTGTGTTATATATATGGAATGGTGCAATTATAATTCATTTGAATATGTATTATTAGTTTTGATGTTGTTAATTTTATTTGTATTTTGCATTGTACTCGTGGTGCGAGAACCCACTATAGCTAGCCGGGCTAATTTGTTTTATCAATTTTTAGCAAGCGGTCGTTACAGTGGACAGATGTTGTTTTTGGACTTGGCATCGCTTAAAGTGCATGCATTCGCTTTTTATGCTCTAGGATCGCGTCGGAACGTATCACGGGAAGTACTCCATACCGGTGAATTTGTATACTTTGTGAATGGTTTATTTGTTTCCAGGTTCCGCTTCCAGTTTTAAGATGTTTTGTGTACTGATAAGTTGGAATGGCAACATATTAACTGTTGTTGTAAGTTGACGGCACTGTCGCTGAAATGTTGTGCTATGTCGACCAGCGGTTGCTCCTGGTTTGCAAGAAAATTCCGTATGCCCCGACTATATACAGGATCGCGAAATTGTTGGCCTACTTCTGCTACTGCAGGTTAGTGATGCTATTAAGGTATTGTCGTACTGTCGTTTAACACCACAGTAGTTGCTGTTATTGGGTTCGTTTATGCGTCGTTTACTCTGCCGACATATTTTTTTTTTTTGGGACGATTGCATATCGTCGAAAATATTGTGGTGGTATCGCTATTGTTTTGTGGTGACAGCGTGTGGTTGCACAGGTAGGTTGCAATTGGTTTCGCCGAGCGACAGTGTTATTGTTGATGTCGAAATCTTTTGGTTGACGCAGCCGTCGCTGCCTTGTTGTTGCGCTGATGCTTTGCCTTGCTGTCAAATATCCTGCGGCAAGACATCACTAATTTGTGCTATTTTGGACATATATTGTGTTTCGTTGGGTAGCTGTTGCAATGCATTGCAACTGCGTGTGAGCACCTCGCTGAGCAATCGATGTCAGAGACAGCCGCCATGAGATGTTGCTACTGTTGCAGCACAAGTACTTGTGGTATTAATGAAAAATAATATTTGCAGCTTCACTGACATCATCATTGGCCACATTGTTAGCAGAAGCGCAAGCATTATTCGCATAATTATTGAAAATATACTTCGCTTTATCTTTGGCTATATCTGTTGCTAAGTTTTGTGATGCTGCTGCCTCATCTAACTGTTCTGTCAGTGACAAGTGTAGTGTTGTGCTTTCTTGTGAAATAGCAGCTGCACCAATTACAGTGGTTCTGGTGCTTGTGATTATTGAGGTTATAGTGCTTGTGATTGTTGAGGTAATGTTGTCTTTTGTTGATGTTGTGTAGCTTTTTGCTGCCGATACGTTTGTTGTTGACTATAGCCCGAATGCTAACTGTATTTCACGTTCGACATGCGTCCATTGGAAACATTACTGCGTCAGTTGTGTTTGATGCGTTTCCAAACAGCGATTGCAGAGCCTCATAACGTTGTGGATATCAAGCAGTCAGTACATAATCATGCAGCAATTGCTACGGTTATGGCGCTGCGGGACAGGCAACGCTTGCTGTTTATCATGCTGCTGTGATAACGACTGTTGCACCTGTAATAGCAATATGAGCTACTTAATGCCCAACTATCGTTTTAACCGAAATTTTGTTGCGTGCATAGCTGCAGCAGCTGCTGCAGATGTTGGGGTGTCTCAGCGCGCATATGTTTGCATCGCAATGCTGCCGACAACATCGCCCTGCATTGACGTTGCTGCTTTGGCTGTTCTGCTAATTATTGTTGTTATTGCTGGTGATGTTGCGCTGCTGATGCCGCGTAGTTGAATTGTCGCTGGAAGTGTTTAGGGTGCAGTTCTGCTGTCTTTATTGACGTATATCCTTTACGTGGAACACGCCAAGCCTTCTGCCCTTCATGTTTTCCAACCCATACATGTTGTTGCCGATCGGTTTACCAATTCGACATTTTACGAACTTAGGGCAAAGCTTGGCGTTTATATTATGCGCGAATTCGCTTAATATGAAATTTCGCATGAAGACCTCTTGCCCTGGCATGAACTTTATTATTTTTTATTGACGCGCTTGTTGTAGCCTTCTGCCGCGCGTTTGTAGGCCGTGTGCAGGTTTTCCTTCATATTAGATCGCAGCAATTCTAGTTTTAAGTTCTTTGGCAATAAATGAATTTTGCTGTCGTTTAATGCGCTCAGCTGCTTCGCCAGTCGGTACATGCTTCCGTGCATGATCATATTATGTCCAAATAGGTCAAAATATGTTGACACAGCTGTGGCTGAGTGGACGGCGCTTCTTAGTGCGCATTCGATACGGTTTACGTGTTCGGAAGCGTTGGCTTGCGGCGCATAATATGCGGTTTTTAAATGGCGAATGCTGTCGTTTTCAGTCATTTTCCCGAACTCTTTGCTAGTGAATTGTCGGCCATTATCCGTATGTATAGTTTCTGGCACTCCGAATTTGTGATAAATTTCTGATATCAGAAATTTTACAACATTTTCGCACGTGGCCTTGCTCATAGGTTTCAAGAACGTGAATTTACTCATGTTTCAGTACAATGAAAATATATCTATTTCCATTTCTCGAGCGTATGTATGGGCCCAGGAAGTCGATGTACAGTTTCTGAAATGGTCGTTCGGTTACTGTTTCGGCTCCCATCGGTGGTTTTAGAACTTTGTTAACGGACTTGTTCTCTTTACACGAATCGCATTTTGCTATGTAGTTTCGCACCTGTGTTGCCATGTTTGGCCAATAATAGAGTTGGTGTAGGCGATGCAGCGTTTTGTGAATGCCGCCGTGAGCTGTTGTTGGTGGCTCGTGAGCTTCGGCAATAAGCGTGGTTGTGAGCGACGACGGTATCCAGAGTTTCCACGTGAACTCTTCTGTTTCTGGCATCCGATTGAACAGAGTGTGCTTGTATATGTAGTTGTCTATGATTTTTACGTCTGGTAGGTTTTCTTTATTTGCGTTTATCGTTTTAATCATTTCCAAATACTCTTCACCTTCGAACTCAGTGGTGTCGAAATTCAAAATTGGAAATTCAGCGGGCGAGAGTGCTTCTATGTATGCGCGCGAGAGTGTGTCTAGTACGACGTTGAGTGTGCCCTTTCGATGCTCTATCGTGAAATCAAACGCTTGCAATTTCAAGCTCCAGCGCGCTAATCTACCAGACAAGTCCTTGAGTGTCATTAACCATTTGAGTGAGGCGTGGTCAGTGATCACTGTAAAAGGCATACCTTCGATGTATGGTCTGAACTTTTGAATTGCGGCCACGGCTGCCAGACACTCATTTCTGTGACCGTGTAGTTCACCTGCGCCTGGTTTAGCTTCTGCGAAAAGAAACTAATTATTTTTTCTGGGTCGGTGCATATCTTTCCATCGCCGTCGATGAAACCAAGGTACCGAAGATGTTTGAATCCGAACTTTGACTTTTTAGCATATATTGTTAATTTTTCTTTTTTTAAGCATTCGGCGACCTCCGTCAAATTCGTTTCCAATGACGAGCAGGTCATCCAGGTACACAAATACCTTCTGTCTTAGATGCTGCGGTATTGCCTTGTAAAAAAGACGGCACATACGTTGCGCTGTATTGCAAAGGCCGAATGGCATCACGACGAACTGGTATAGCGGTGTACCTGGAATCGTGAATGCAGTTTTATCCCTACTTTCCTTCTCTAGCGGGACCTGCCAGAACGCGTCCTTCAAGTCTATGCTCGCGATATATTTGCTCTGCTCCAAATGCTGTAGGTGACCATCTATATTTGGCAGCGGAAAAGCGTCTTTTACAGTGTAAGTGTTGACGTCCCGTGAGTCTAGGCACAGTCTGTTTTTGCCGGGTTTACGAATCAGCACTGTCCTACTTAACCACTCCGATCCTTCGCAAATTTCAATTACGCCCATGCCAATCATCCGGTCGACTTCTACTTCTAGCGCTGTTTGTACCGCTGGGGAGACCATCTGGCTTTTGTGTTTTACAGGTTTGGCACCAGCTACTATTTGTATGGAGTGTTGTTCCAAATCGGTTTTACCTAAACCATATTCGTGGAAAGAGTTAAATTGGCTAACAACCACATCCAGGAGACGCCTTTCATACGTCGTGAATTCGTGTATTTCTATTTTGTTGTTTGTTTTCATCAGGCTATTGATTTCTGGAGTTCGATATGAAAGACTCGATCCAAATATTTCGGTTGCCAGCTCAAATGTGCGCCAAAAAGGTACGCCTAATATTATCTTTGTAGTCAACGCCGGGCACAGGTAGAATTTAATTGTTTTTGTTTCATTTTGAAATATAACCTCAGCATTAATTTTCCCGACGACATCGTGGCTAACTCCGTCCGCTGTTTTAACGTGGCTTCTAAGTTGTCGCACTTCTAGACCGAGATCTCTTACCAGATCAGTGCAACCTTCTCCTAGAAAACTCAACGACGCGCCAGAGTCGAGAAGACCTGTAAGTCTTCTGTTGCCTATTTTAAAAGTTGCGTATGGTCTTACGTCATCGTTGTGACATAGTTCTGACGCGTTAATCGCCTTCCGCTCTTCTCGGCGGTCTTTGTACCATTTCCTCGCCTTTTTTATTTCAAGTGTAATCTCGCCTACATCAAAAATTCTTCGTCTCGCTTCCTGGTATTCGGCAATTCGCACGTGAATTGGTTTAATCGCTCGTTCTTTTTTATTTGAAAATTTTTTGTTGATATTTTGTAAAATTTGTATGTTTGTTTCCTTTTAAGGTGTTGGAGTTAAATTTATGGTTGCCTGTATTGATGGTGTTAGTTCGACGGAGCGTTCGCTGTTGTCGAGCGTAACTCCTCCGTGCGTGTCTCGCTCATCCGACCGTTTCCCGGATTGCACCTCGGGCACTGGGGCGTTATTACGTTCTCCAGCCCGCAGTGATAGCAAAACAGGTTTCGTTGTGGTGCTGGACATGTAAAGAAACCGTGACCCTGCTGCTTGCAGTTCCAGCACGCAAGTTCACGCCGTTGAGTGTTCTGCACTGGACGTCGTTGCTGTTGTATAGCGTCTATACGCTCTTCCTGGTAAGTGTCGTTGTCTTCCTCATTATCATACATCTACTCATATGATTTGTACACAGGTGTGCGTTGTATTCGCGGAGTTTCTCGTTGAGGAAACGCCGCTTCAATATCGAGACAGGCTTCATAAAGACGATCCAGAAGAATATAGCCTGGGGATACACCATCCGACAAATATTTTCGGCTGCATTCCTTTTTATGATCTTAATGATCTCTTCTTCGGTTAAAGGACGCACTAATTGATCACAGAGCGTTATGACGTCATCGTAGAATGACTCAAAACGTTCCCGATGTCCCTGCCGCCGATCATGGATTTCGCGCATGATGTCAAAGTCCGACTTCCTGGATTTGAATTTGTCCCGCAGCGCTTCACGCAAAGTCGTCCACTCAGGAGATGGATGCTGCTTCAGGAACCTCAAGTAAAATGCATTTGCCTCACCAACGACCAAGATGTAGAAACCTCTCAACACTGCTTCCCAGGGATGACCATATTGACGCTGGAGCGTTTCTATCCGAAAGATGAATTCGTCAACAGAGAGGCCACAACGGCCTTCAAATTTGAGTCCCCATTTGTCGACACGGATGGCTTCTGGAGGTGGATAGCATGCCTGTCTCGGTTGTATCTGCTGGTGTCTTTCAGGTCTGCATTGTTGTGGTGGCTGGTTTTGACAACCGTGCCATTGTTGTTGTTGCTGATGTGGTTGGTGAACTTCGAGTTGTGTTAGACGTTGTTGTCGTGGGGGCGGCTGTAGAGCGCTTCGATGATCTTGGTGATGATGCGTCCACAATGGTTGTCGAGACGAGAATTGCTGCACCGGTCTCTGAGTTTGTGGAATAAAGTTTCCAGCCATGTGGTTTAGAGTTGATGTGGTTTTCTTGGGAATTTGCTCTTTGGTTGCTCCAGTTTCACTCTGCATCAATGTTGTTGATGACCATTCTTTTATAGGCGCTACTCTTGGATTGTCCATCTGGGCACCAATTTGAAATTTGAGTTGCCGAACTTCCTCTGTAAGCCGGTCAATTTCATCTTGTTCGACGGTTCTATTCTCAGTGAAACCTAAAAATTCACTTTGGCGTAACACCGATTCATCACCCAGATTCTCACCCCCAGTATGTAAGCTCTGATTCACGTTTATTAAATGTGTTTCTTCCGCAGATGACTGTTTGTTATTTTCCGGAGGTTTGACAGCACCTGATGCGGACTTTACAAAGCCTGGTGGCGTTCTACTTAAAGGCATTTTATCGACTGGCTAAGTATTCGAATAATAAAAAAACTCAATTAATTGCTATCTTTTTCTTACAGGTCGTGCGTATTTTTAAGTTTTAGGCTAGTATTATTTAAAATATCCTTAAGAAAATTTGTAAGGCAACTTTGAGTCAGAGAAGTATGTAAAGCAATGTGCGTAAATACCAAAACTTTTATTACAAGTATTTTTAAACATAAGCATCACACAATTCTTTATATGCGAATAAAAATTAAAAACAAAAATTTAAAGGTGTAAAACTAAAATTAATTAAAATATAATGAATTAGAATAAATGTTTAAAATAAAAGTAAAATTTTAAGTTGAAATTAAAATTAAAAAGATTTTAAATTTATTGTTTTGACGATTGAATTTATGGATCAAAACAAACGCATTTAGTTGATTAATTAAAATATGAACTAATTCAATTTTAAAATTGTATAAAAGATTGAAGAATACGAAAGATGTAATATATGTATGATGGCGTGACTGTGGTTAGGATCGAACATAATTATTTTGACAAAGACGAACAGGAATGAGACAAACGCATAATTATTGTCAGTGTATTCCAGTGTCATTTTCGTCAAGTCTTGATTGTATAATTACTTAATCTAAAATTTGTAAAAACGATATAAAAAAATATTAAATTGCTCAACCGCATGAATTTAAATTTTAATGGCTAAATTTAATCATGGACGTAAATGGTTGAATTTGAATATGTGGACTTTTATGTTGCCCCTGGGGTATTATATTAAGTAAAGTGGTAATTAGCTTGCTTTTAGCATGCCGTCTCTGCAGTGCTGTGCCTGGACCTGTCACTTGGATCTGCACTATGGATCCGCCACTTTACGCCTCCAGGGACACTAGGTAACATTGAATTAAAATTTTTTTGAAATCGACAAATATTTAAGACAAACTCACATTTTCCAACATCTACACCACTCTTTACTCCAATTTTTTTTTCTGTTGCTCGGAGCTTCCAATATCTACACAAAACTAAGGATTATTTTTATTTTAACTTTATTGATTTATTTACACCAACATTGTATGGTTATAATCAATTTAAATTGCTATTCTTCTGCGAATAGTTTGCGCGCCGACACGGACTAGTATTTAAAATTTTACGACACTTTTCTTTATATTAAAATTATTTGCGACGGTCACTTTTAAATCAAATTTTCAGAGTATTTCCGCAATTTGTATGTGCTGCTGTTGCAGCCGCAATTATTTTAAAATTTTAAATACATAGGATCCGTAAAAATTTGAGTAAATAGACGCTACCAACATTTATACGATTTTACGACATTTATTTACTCTGCAACATTTATGTACAACATCTATTTACTCTGCAACATGTAACGACAATTGACGAACAATAACCACTCATTTGTTGCTAATTCGTTTATTTTATAATTAACGCCTAAAAGTATGGTAGGCCACTTTGAACAATTAATTTCCGGTCGTTCTTGTCATTTTTGGCATTAGAGTTTATTTTTGACATCATGTTTCATGATGTGAACGTAGCCAGTCAATATAGCAGTCCAGTTCCTTTAATTTATGAAATCAGAAATAAATTTAATTCCGGCATTTTTTCTTAAAGAAAACTGTCACGCAACAACTTTTTAGAATAACGGTTCCAAAAATCGAAACGATTTAGGTTCATTACGGTACCTGATAGAGATTAAAATATCGGTTGCAGTTCTGTTTTCAAGATTTTTAAAATAGCAGTTTCGGTTCTAACCAAAAAAAATATTTCGCTTCATTTGATAAAATGAATTTACATTATTCAGTTTTGTTAGCTTTAAGTTTCTTATCTATGTAAATAGGACGATTTGTGCATTAAGAAGTATTACTCCCAAGTGGGTTTGTCTTACCCACGTTTTTAATTTTATTATGTTTTAACTAACCAGAACATGTAATATGCATTGAGCCTGCGAGCGTCAGTATCAATACACGATTCAGCTCTTCGCTTTCGCCAGAAGCCACAGAGCTAGGAGTCTTTTCATTAAAATAACGCGACAACTGTGGCTGCACTTCGGCAGATCCAAGTCCAGAGATTAGATGCAATGCGGTAGATTCAAAGCTGAATAAGAATTCAGCAAATAAATAAACTAATAAAATATAAATTTTATTTTAAATACCATAAATTCAATTGCATTTTATTTGTTTGCGGCACTAAAGCCAAGGAATGCAAATGCGATAATGCGTCGGTATGTGGAGCAGCCGATATGAGAACTTTTCCAATAAAGTGTGTAAAATACCCCAAGCATAATGTTTGAAGACGGTGGGCAACAGTTGACCTGTTCAAATGTAATCAAAATAAGTATTAATTAAAATTATAACTAAAATTTTTAAAAAGTATCAGCAAATTCTACATTTCAACTCTTTTAAATTAAACATTAATAAATAATGCATATTTACTCAAAAAGCCGTTAATGCCAAGTGATTCAATTTCTGTGTAGACCAAAAGACGCCAAAAAGTCTCAAAAAGCGCTGATGTGAGCACCGAACTTTTACCTTGCGCCTGCTAAACTATTTGTGAAAAGAAATCAAATTTTAATCAAATTAGAGAAGTGTAAAAACTATAAATAAATTGAAGCAAACCTATGAATTAAAGACATTTTACTGTGCACCGTGAGACTGTCGAGCACGACCATCGAAAAAGGCACCGATGAACCTTGCGCACCGCCAGTAGTCTATGTATTGCCATTTAGAGCCTCCAACAAAATGTTAATGGGTTTGGCAAAGTATTCCTTATTAGTTGAGTATGAATTGCAAATAAGAACGATGTGAAAATCATTGTCCAGACTCATAGACAGCATGGTGCTGGGCATAATTAAGTGCTACAGAATGCTTTAAATAGTAAAAACGTAATTAATGCAAACTCTTTCTATATAAAAAAAAGTGCTATAAATACTCGTAATGATTTTTAAATGCAATTGGCAGCGGCCGGTTGATGGTCATATTTTCGACGCGCGCCTTCTTAATGAGATGTGTCCAAATGCAAACGTCATTATACTTTTGTGTAAAAAATATTTTTTTTAAACAATTTGGTATATTTTACTTGACGCAGCGAAGACGACTTGTTGCAATCGGGTAGCTTTAGCGGCTCATGCTCCGGATACAGCAAGAGCTGGAGGATTCTTTGTATACTGCCAGAAATAAACTGCAACAAAGTCCACATCAGCTGATCGCGTCCTTTACGTAGTTCTTTCTTGGACAACTGTAAAATATTAACGTGTTATAGACATACAGAGATGCTTATTAAATTTGTTTAACCTTCTCATAGAGTGCCGACATAATGTGCATAAAGCTAAAAAACTGAAAGAGCACAAAGTAAATGAGCTGCGACGATATTTGTTCCTTCGTTATATTGTTGCACGCACCACCACCGCTGCCAGTAACACACCACCCTTATTAGATTCCGTTTTTTCCAGCACACATACTAAAATCAAATGCATTATTATTAAATGGTAAATTAATATAAATTCTGTACTTACAATTTTTTCATAGCGTACGGTCGCACTAAAATTTTCTTTTTAATAACTATTTTTTGACGTCAAAGTCAGTGGCAAATTATTTTTTATGTTACTTGTGAACTTAGCCGAAACAATGGCAGAAAACAAAACAAACGAGAACAAATGGGAGTGGGAGCCATTTTTTTTAATTCTCTCTTCGAATTGAAGTTGAAAAGGGAAATAGTTTATTTGACGTAACATAGTTGCATTTCACAGTTCAGAATACTTTCCGAGCAGAGCTGAGAATACACTGGGGGGTATTATTAAAAAAAATATATATTTTTTTTTTGAATTTCAATTGATGTCATTTAAATTTCAAATGGAATTTCAATTGATGTCTTTTAAATTTTAATTGATCTTTTCTGAATTACATTTGTAAATTGTGTAGTGTTCTTATTTGTATTATTGATGCATATAATAAAAAAACATAACGAAACGACATTCATTATTTTAACTTAAATATAACGTTTTGTAAATAAAACTAACTTCATTTTGAATGGAAACTGAATAAAAAAGTTCATTGATTATAATTTAATATAGTTAATTATAATTTTTAAAGTTGAAAAGCCATTAAATATTGGCGGCGTCGATTTTAAATTATAAAATATTAAAATTAATATAAATACTTTCAAAATTGAATAAATTCATAAATGAATCATTTCATAAATGTTTTAATTCTTAAGTTAATAATTCATAAGAGAATAAATCATAATGAATAAATTTAAAAAGAATTAAATCATATATGATTTAATATAAAAAATATTTTATAAAAAAGAATAAAATAAAAGATGCACAAACATTATTGTTAGTACATAACGTAAAATATAACAAAATCTATTTGATATTTCGTAGAGATAGTAGAGATTCATTTCGTATTATTTCAAATGTATAAAATGCAACACAAAAATTAAAGCTGCACCGGACAAACTGTCACTGACGGCATGCTGCAGTTTGTAACGTTTTACAGCAGGAGATGTGTTTGTTCTGCTGTTATGCATCATCGGTTTGTGTAGAATCTGTGGCGCAGCAATTAACCCTCGCCAGTCGCTTCTGCATTGCGCGCGCAGACGCCAGTTTTGCACTCCAAGTGTTGTCAGTTTGTCTCGCACTTGGTCGCTCCACCGGAGATTCGGACGCCCTCTCCTACGTTGACCACCACTGGGTACAGAATTGAACATTTTTTTTGCTGGAGCACTTTTATCCATACGCTCGACATGTCCAAGTCAGCGTAGGCGCTGGATCTTAATGCGCCTGACTATGTCAATGTCGGCGTAGAGCTCATACAGCTGGTCGTTCCATCTGATTCTGTACTCGTTTTCAACGCATATCGGGACATAGATTTTCCGAAGAATATTTCTCTCGAACGCTCCTAAAGCTTGCTCATCGGTGTTGCCAAGCGTCCATGCCTCAGCGCCATAGAGGAGGACTGGCATGATGAGCCACTTATAGAGCGTAATTTTTGTCCGTCGAGAAAGGGCTCTGCTCCTCAATTGCCTACTGAGCCCAAAGTAACACCTGTTTGCAAGAGTTAGTCTTCGGCTAATCTCCAGACTGACATTGTTTTCCTTGTTGATGCTGGTACCTAGGTAGACGAAGTCTATCACAACTTCGAAGTTGTGGTTGTCAATAGTGGCGTGTTGTCCAAAACGCCGGGACTCTTTGCTTGTTGACACCAGGTCTTCGTCTTGTCCTCGTTCACCGTAAGACCCATTCGACGCGATTCCCTCTCTAAACTGTAGAATGCTGCACTGATTGCTAGTACGCTCTGCCTAAAGATGTCGATATCATCAGCGTACCCGAGCAGCATGGAACTCTTGTTGAAGATAGTGCCATTGTGATGGAGTTGTGCAGCTCTTACAATCTTTTCCATTATAAGGTTGAAGAAGTCACACGGTAGGGAATCGCCTTGTCTGAAACCTCGTTCGGTATTAAACGTATCGGTGATGTTGTTCCCAATTCTCACTGAGCAACGTCATTCTGCTAAACTTTATAAGTTTCGCAGGTATACCAAACAGAGAGTTTAAAATGTCTGATAAAGGAATTTAAATATATGTTGCTAAACTGTGAGAGGGAATTATTAAAGAAAAAAACGAAACTGAAATGACAATAATGCCCGAAATTATGCAGTATGAATTTGAGAATATTATCGCGATCGGTGCTCACAATAATATTTAAAATAAAAGCCTGCTGAGCCATACATACGAACCATTGTTGAAGTATACACAGGTTAGTTCATCTAGACAGTATGCTGACAATATCAATAAAAAAATTTTAAAAATACAACAATTAATTGTTAATTTAAACTATATTTCAAGGTTATGTTTTTTGCACTTTAAATTGGCTAATTTATTAAAATTTCACACCACAAATTCACTTTTGTTATACACTGCGGTGTTCTTCTGGAGCCTATAGAGAGCTTGAAAAATACCAAAGTGTTATAATTTATTCATTTTAAAATTTTGAGTTTTATTTTTTTATGAATTTGTAAACAAAGCATTGATGTTTTAAATTTTTCGTAAAGAAATGTTGAGTCTTTCAAACAGTTTTAAAAAAAAACCATGATACGAAGTATTATCGGACTCTATTAGAAAATTATTGAATTTAAAATCAATTTTTTTAACAGTTTCTATTTACCCAATTTACGTACATTCTCCGTCATCACATACTGATAGGTTTTAATGGTGGATATCTCTGTTGGTACAGTATTTAGAAAATACTTCACCGTTGTCGCTTCATCATCCACAACCATCTCATCGCCCTTCAGCGACTGCAAAATCCGTCGCGAATATTGACCAAAACATAGATTTATGCGATGCGTTAAAATTGTTGTCACCCGTCGAAATTCAATCATGAAATGATAAACTTGCTCAACACGGCCTACTAAATATAATCTCGCCCTACCTAATTAATGCGCAGCGTGCCATGCAAACGACATGCATCATAGTCCTCATATGGTAATGGTTTGCCATCAGTGATGCATTTAGCCGGTATATAGGGTAGATTTCTACCCAATGTAAACCTATAAACCGGCTCTTACCCGCACTTCTAAAATTACCCGCTTTTTTACCCAACTGAAATGTATTACCCTCTGTTATTTTATTTAAATGCTAGCAATACTCAAATGAAATTAGTTTGAAGTTATTTAAATGAAGTAAATACTATCAACATGTATTTTAAGAGTGAAGAAATGAAAGTTCATTAAATTATAATTTTTTTTTTATTTACTTTTAAGATATTGTGCTCAATATCTTAGGTGTTTTGTGCCAACAAATAAAAGAACAAACCATTTTCAAAATGCATTGAGTGGCAGATCAAACAACTGTTTCCGAGGCAGCCAAGCCCCTTCACCAGCGATCTTTCTCTCCAGATTCTACATTTCAAGTAGCTAAAGTTTTCCTTTTTAAATGAACACAATAAGAATTATGTGCATTGAAGAAAGAACCAAAAGTAAAGAATGTAAAACCTGCCTCAACTCATAATTTTTCCAAAATTGTTGTTGCGTGCTGCAATTAGCTTTACCCTAAAGGATTTTTCAACAGTGACAATATTTTGTCATTTAAAAACATATTAAAGAGTCTGTCAAGATACTAAAATTTATTGTTATAGCAATTTTATTTCCAATATAAGGGGAACCTGTGGTAAAGTGGGACAAAGTGGGAAACAGTTTCTGGGATAAACTTGGAAACGTAATTTAAGCAATATTTGTTATAATTTTAGTGAAAATATTATGTTAAATGAATTATTTAGTTGATTTAGCCAAGATAAATTACAATCTTGCCAACAAACCAATGAAAAACAAAAATTTGACTTCACCTGAGATTAGATCTGAATTGCAAAGAAAGCCGTGAAGCGATTCTTTAAAAGGAACAAAAAGAATACTTCGGTAAATATTCTCAATTTTATCAGAAGATTACAATTTGTATGTATAAAATGCCGAAGAAATTAAATTTCTAGAATTTAGTGAACTGCAATATCTGCAAATGGCCATTATCCTTGAACTGTGAGAACTGGACGACCAGCAACTACACCTGTATCTTTTAATAATTTTTGTTACATTACTTTATGATGTTATGAATGTTACAGCTACCATATTTTTCGGAGCTTACAATAGAAAAAATATTCTTTTAATTGACGTTTAAAGATATGGTCTCGTAACTATAGTCAAAATTAACATGGAGCTTACATTTAATTACGGGTTTTTTTGACAGTTTTCCTATTAAATAAAATGTCACAAAACCTGTACATTAAAATAAACTCTAGTTTAAAAATCACTATAGTTACGCGCCATGCTCTTTAAGCTTTATCCGCAAGATTTGAATAGGGTTCTTTTAACCTAAGAAGGTGATAATTGAAATATTAAATTTAAAATAAATTGAAAAAAAAAAATTACCTCTTTTACCCAATTTAATTTTATTTTTTACCCAATTTATTTTTAGCAAAATGTATCACTGTTTGCCATTCATCGTAGCTACATCATGTGCTTCGTTTTTTTTAGATGATGTCCTTGAAGAGTATATCAGCGACCGAATGATATTTTTAACTGCTCATATGCTGCAGAATTTTTCGTGTTCGACATCTTCTACCAGACGCTGCTACGTGCAATAAGAGAAAACATCATGCTGCGTTTTGTCCATTAGATCAACACGGGAAGCGCTGTACAGTGTTGGAATTAATAAATTTTATAAAAGATTTGTTGTTTTTTAATAAAGTTTATAGCCACACAGTAGCCGCGGTAGCTCTGTGGTTAGTGACTGGGGCTAACAACATTTTTTCATAGAAACATTTTTCTTTACCGCGTTACCTCTCGTCAGTAAATGGAAAACCTACGAGAGTTAAACATTGCCTATGAAAAGCTCTCACCCGCCGTTCGGATTCGGCAATAAACTGTAGGTCCCATCACTTTGAGTACAAATATAATACGCACAGCTCAAAATGGTGAGAGAGCTCGGCCTAAGTTCTTATAGAACTGTAGAGCCAAAGTATTATTTATTATTATTATTATTATTATGTACATATTCATTCAAAATATATATTTTCATTTAAATATAATGCCCGATTTACATTGTATCGTCTGTGAGTCTCACTGCATCTCCTAGGTTTTCATTTTTTGAAAAAACTGCTATTTTTATATAAAAATTTAAAAAAATGCACACTTTATTGGAAATGATCTCATATCGGCTGTTCCACATACCGACGCATTATCGCATTCCTTGGCTTTAGTGCCACAAACGAATAAAATGCAATTTAATTTATGGTATTTAAAATTAAATTTATATTTTATTAGTTTATTTATTTGCTGAATTCTTATGCAGTTTTGAATCTACCGCATTGCGTCTAATCTCTGGACTTGGATCTGCCGAAGTGCAGCCACAGTTGTCGCGTTATTTTAATAAAAAAAAGGCTCCTAGCTCTGTGGCTTCTGGCGAAAGCGAAGAGCTGAATCGTGTATTGGTACTGACGCTCGCAGGCTCAATGCATATTACATGTTCAGGTTAGTTAAAACATAATAAAATTATAAACGTGGGTAAGACAAAACCACTTGGGAGTAATGCTTCTAAGGCACAAATCGTCCTATTTACATAGATAAGAAACTTAAAGCTAACAAAACTGAATAATGTAAATTCATTTTATCAAATGAAGCGAAATATTTTTTTTGGTTAGAACCGAAACCGCTATTTTAAAAATCTTGAAAACAGAACTGTAACCGATATTTTAATCTCTATCAGGTACCGTAATGTACCGAAATCGTTTCGATTTTTGGAACCGTTATTCTAAAAAGTGTGAGAACGACATTGGGAACCCATATTTTGTTTTGTTGTAACCGTAATCGGAACCGAAACGACTATTTTAAAAATCTTGGATCTAGAACCGAAGTTCAAAAGTTGTTTAGTCCCTGGAACAGACATTCCCCGACACGGTTAATAGAGCTAATCTCTCGACGGAATTGTTTCAACATAATTCAACGCTCCCAGGTAGCAATCAACTACTGCCTGCCTCGAATATGTGTCTACATTTTGGAAATTTGCCAGTTAAAAAGACTGTTTGCCATTCATCGTAGCTACATCATGTGCTTCGTTTTTTTTAGATGATGTCCTTGAAGAGTATATCAGCGACCGAATGATATTTTTAACTGCTCATATGCTGCAGAATTTTTCGTGTTCGACATCTTCTACCAGACGCTGCTACGTGCAATAAGAGAAAACATCATGCTGCGTTTTGTCCATTAGATCAACACGGGAAGCGCTGTACAGTGTTGGAATTAATAAATTTTATAAAAGATTTGTTGTTTTTTAATAAAGTTTATAGCCACACAGTAGCCGCGGTAGCTCTGTGGTTAGTGACTGGGGCTAACAACATTTTTTCATAGAAACATTTTTCTTTACCGCGTTACCTCTCGTCAGTAAATGGAAAACCTACGAGAGTTAAACATTGCCTATGAAAAGCTCTCACCCGCCGTTCGGATTCGGCAATAAACTGTAGGTCCCATCACTTTGAGTACAAATATAATACGCACAGCTCAAAATGGTGAGAGAGCTCGGCCTAAGTTCTTATAGAACTGTAGAGCCAAAGTATTATTTATTATTATTATTATTATTATGTACATATTCATTCAAAATATATATTTTCATTTAAATATAATGCCCGATTTACATTGTATCGTCTGTGAGTCTCACTGCATCTCCTAGGTTTTCATTTTTTGAAAAAACTGCTATTTTTATATAAAAATTTAAAAAAATGCACACTTTATTGGAAATGATCTCATATCGGCTGTTCCACATACCGACGCATTATCGCATTCCTTGGCTTTAGTGCCACAAACGAATAAAATGCAATTTAATTTATGGTATTTAAAATTAAATTTATATTTTATTAGTTTATTTATTTGCTGAATTCTTATGCAGTTTTGAATCTACCGCATTGCGTCTAATCTCTGGACTTGGATCTGCCGAAGTGCAGCCACAGTTGTCGCGTTATTTTAATAAAAAAAAGGCTCCTAGCTCTGTGGCTTCTGGCGAAAGCGAAGAGCTGAATCGTGTATTGGTACTGACGCTCGCAGGCTCAATGCATATTACATGTTCAGGTTAGTTAAAACATAATAAAATTATAAACGTGGGTAAGACAAAACCACTTGGGAGTAATGCTTCTAAGGCACAAATCGTCCTATTTACATAGATAAGAAACTTAAAGCTAACAAAACTGAATAATGTAAATTCATTTTATCAAATGAAGCGAAATATTTTTTTTGGTTAGAACCGAAACCGCTATTTTAAAAATCTTGAAAACAGAACTGTAACCGATATTTTAATCTCTATCAGGTACCGTAATGTACCGAAATCGTTTCGATTTTTGGAACCGTTATTCTAAAAAGTGTGAGAACGACATTGGGAACCCATATTTTGTTTTGTTGTAACCGTAATCGGAACCGAAACGACTATTTTAAAAATCTTGGATCTAGAACCGAAGTTCAAAAGTTGTTTAGTCCCTGGAACAGACATTCCCCGACACGGTTAATAGAGCTAATCTCTCGACGGAATTGTTTCAACATAATTCAACGCTCCCAGGTAGCAATCAACTACTGCCTGCCTCGAATATGTGTCTACATTTTGGAAATTTGCCAGTTAAAAAGACTCTAGCAAACCTTAATATTAAAGAAGCCTTTACGCCATGTGGCTTGACTATTGCATAACCTTTTCCACATCTCCTTCATGACAGGGATTTTTCCACTTGATACAGGATTGACACCATACAGCAAGACCCGACTGATCTGCGCTCTTCAAAGTGATTGCGAATTATCTGGAGTATAACGATATACTCAGTGACCAAAAATTTATATTCCGTAGGACCAGATCCACGGACGACTGAATGACGGTTCTCTAAGAAAAGATGACTTTTTCGGAGAGGGTAAGGTTCTACATTTTTCCAAGTCTTTGATCGATTGTGACACTAGAACATTTTATTCAAACTAAGTGCATAAGTATGTAATTCTTTTACTCGAGTTTACTCCAGTGTCGTTTAATAGAGGCTGCGATAGATGGTGTACTTTCCGAACAGCATTCCATATTCTGGAGTTCTGCAAGGTTCCGTCCTATATCCGTCCCTATTTCTTGTATTTATCAATGATCTGTCATTGAATCAGAACGCACACCATTATTTTGGAGATGATAGTAAATTTGTCTTTCATATTCCTTCAACAAGCCTCATATATATATATATATATATATATATATATATATATATATATATATATATATATATATATATATATATTTATTTATGTATTTATATTATATTCAAATATATATCCTATAAAGATATAAATTTAATTTATCATATATATTATTTATCATCATTTTTTTTTCTTTTAAACAGATGGACTAACTTGTGTTGCTGCCATATGTCTTGATGCACTTGAAGCTCAACGCAAGAATTCCTGTGTTACTGTGATTATTATAAGAGCTTCAATTTGATGGTGCACCACTCCTAGGTATATTTCAACAATATTTGAAAATTGTTATGTAATAAAACTCATTGCATTTTACACGTGGATCACGAACTGTGTATGTATGGTGAAAAATAGTCACTGGAGGACGAGGAGAATGTGCTCGTGTTACAACTCTTAAAAAGACCTGTGAATCAAACGCCGAAATGTAGCTGGACAGTTGTGATTTGCTAATTTGTGATATTTGGTTATATCAGTTTCGTTTATTTATTGATTGTTAGCATATTTTATTTCGTTACATTATGCATATTAAAGTTATTTAATTAATTTAATATTTAAGTTATTTTCTATGTAAAGTTAACTGTTCAAAAACACATCAATTTTATATGTAAAAACAACTGTTTAAACATATTTCATAAAATACTGTAATAAACAAAAAAAACATTAAAAATTCATTTGTTTTATTTGTCATCAATTTTCCTTTGGGTCTCAGATTACGTCCGACATTGCTTTGATATGTCTGTTCTAATTTCTGAACAAAATGCGTCATCAGTTTTGCTTCACCTTGTTTTTGATTGGCTGATTTCAAAATATTTGCCTTTAGTAGTGTGTTTTTCAAATCAGTTTCAAATATAAAATAAGTGCTATTTTTAGCGTTTACTCTGAATTTGAAAATGATTTGATAATAACAGTACCAAAAAGGGCAGTGAAAATTAGGAGCAAAAATATAGTGACGATAAAACAGTATGTTTTTTATGATTGCAATAGAAACCCTGACAAAAAAATATAACTTAACAACGCGCGTCCAAATCTAATAGCTTACCCAAATCTATTAGTGTTTGGACTAAATAGGTGCTGTATAAGACTTAACGCTACATAGACATCTCACCTATTTTTCTCAAGTATGTCTGAAAGAAATTACGTACAAAACAGAGAGAGAAAAAACAAAAAGTATTCAAAAATCTGCCAATCAGAAACGAGGTGAAGCAAAGCTGATGACACATTTTAGTCAGACTTTTAGAACAGACATTCAAAAGTCGTAATCTGAGACCCAAAGAAGAATTGATGACAAATAAAATAAATGAATTTTTAGTGTTTTTTTATGTTTACTACAGTGCTTTATAAAACGATTTAGTACAACTGTTTTTATCACATTTGAAATTAAATATTTTAAACATATTTTTAATATATATATATATATATATATATATATATATATATATATATATATATATATATATAGTATCATTAGGCGTGCTCATCGGTTTGTGGACCAAAGCTTCGTAGACCCAAAGTCCACTATGCAGATTTGCTGCACGAGGGAATACTCCTCTTCCACGCCGCAGTGACAAACATTATCGCTTGCGTTGGCGGTTCTCTCTGCGGAATTATCCTGTGGCGCATATGTGCAGTAGTCTCACAGCGCATGCGGGCACCTCTACATGCTCATATGCATACATATGGGTTCGAGACTGAAGAAACGACACTCGAATTCACGGCCTTCTTGGTCTTGACGTATCTAACCCTCGTCGCGTGTGACCTGAGATTATTATTAAATTAGTTTTGCATATGAAAATTGTGAAAATACAAAGTTCATCTACCTTGGTTACAAACATTTTATTGCTCCTTGGATATGAATTAACGCATCAGTGCTGTTTGCGCCCAAAACAGAGGTATTGCGCAGATCCTTGTGGCGAGTGGTTTTGAGATTCTACCAATAAGCGGCCAATTACGACAATGGTCCAGAATTCACAATGATCTTCGTCTGCGCCTCTTCTCGTTTTAACTAAGAATATTATTAAATTAGTTTAGTATATGAAAATTGTGAAAATATAAATTGTTGTTTGTTTTTCGAACTAAAATAGAGATATTGCAAAAATATTGGCACAAGGTCTTTGCCAGATACAAAGTACCGGGGAGTTAAACAAACAACAATTGACAAAAACAAAAAGTTGTTGGCTGACCGTACAGCTGTTTCGGAAGCTTAGTTATATATAGAATTTTCATATAAAATTTTAATTTTTTTTACACATTCTAATTTAAAAAACAATTATTTTTGGATGTTTTAGTTAAAATTTAAATTTTTTAATAAATATTTGAATTTTCAGTGAATATTTTTATTTTATTGTACAAATTTAAATTTTTAGTAAAAATTTTAATTTACAAACAAAAAAAAATAATTTGAATTTTAGCCAATATTTGAGTTTTTAATAAAAATTAAATTTTTTAAAATTCAAAATTTATAGTACAAATTAAAATTTTTATAAAATATTTAATATTTATTAAACAATTTTTAGTAAATATTTGACTTTTTCTTAACAATATAAATCATTAGTAAATATTTAATTTTAAAAATTTTATTTACAAAAAAATTCAATATTTTGTAAACATTCGATTTTTTATGCCTATACTATTAATCGAATAATCAAATTATTTGATTAATCAATTTCTGATTAGTTGATTTATCAATTTCTGATTAATCGATTAATCAAGAATTTCGATTAATCAGAATATTGATTAAACAATTAATCATGATTCTGATTAATCAAAATTGTGAATAATTGATAAATTAGCATTTTGATTAATCAAAATATGGAATTTATGATTAATCAAAATATTTAAGTTGACAATATTTTCGAATGGTATTGAATACATTTTGAATTAATCAAAGTTTTGATTAATTACATTTATCTGGGTTTTGATTAATCAGGGTTTTTGATCAGTCGATTAAACATTTTAGTTTAGAAAAATTTGAATGTTTAGTTAAAAATTAATGTTTGACTAAAATTCAAATTATTATTCATATTCAAAGTTGTTAGTAAAAATTTTCATTTACAAAAAAAATTTGAATATAATATAATGATTTGAATTTGGAGCAAACATTTTGATTTTATTAAAAATTTGAATTTTAGTAAAAATTTGAATTTGATTAAAAATTTGAATATTAGTAAAAACTCGAATTTATTACACATTTTACTTTTTTATTACAAATTTAATTTTTTTAATAAAAATTTTAATTAATTTTAATTGAGTAACTATTTTAATTTCGAGTATGTTTTTGTTAAAATTTGAATATATAGTTAATAGGATTTTTTTAATATTTTGGTTTTATAGTAAAAATCGTCACTGTCATGCCAAAGGGGCGTATGTGCATTTTTAAAAATGTTGGGAAATCAAATTTTTAAGTTTGAAGTGCTTTAAAAATTAGCAAAATTTATATTTTTCTGTTATTTTAGTTTATTCGTCAATTATTATAACGTATATAAAATATCGTTAGATTTATAAATACGGATTTTGTGAGGCTATATTCTGATCAAAACGCAAATACTTTTGTTTTTTATGCTATAAATTTTTATTAGCGCAAGATAAAATAGTGATGTAACGATATTAATTTGTTTGTTTTTAAAGCATCTATCGATCTGCATCATTAATTATAAATAATCAAATTTTTTCTTGCAAATAACAAATGGCAAATTAATGTTTGTCAAAATATTTTTAAATAATGATGCCAAGGTGCTTTAAAAACAAACAATAAATGCTTTTACACTACTACTTTTTCTTATACTAATAGTTATGGCGAAAAAACGAAAAATATTCGCCACTTTTTATGCGACAAGATTTTCAAATTCGCCCTTTTGATTATGTCTTTTGTGGCTAGATATATGCAACAAAATGACACACGATTTTGGTACAGCATACTTGAGGATAAACTACATTCAAAAATGTAAAAAAAACGCAAATGTCAAAAATTGCACATTTACCCCTTTGGCATGATAGTGACGAAATACATATATGATAAATAATTTTCTACTTATGGTTATATTAGAGCAGGCACTTTGAAACTCTACTTATATCTTGATGTGCAAGACCATTACGCCATTTCACTCGCATATGTCCTTCACATAACGACCATCATCGGACGGCATGCCAAGAGTGCGCACTCTCGATAGAGATGGTTTTATCTCTGGTCATTCGTCCAGGCGGCGACAAATGTGGCTCAAACATGGCCACGCTTTTCTTGATGCTATTCATCAGTTTGCCACGGCCGCCCACTTGCGAGGTACCACCTAACACGGAGGAACTTTCGTTGGCGTTCTCGCTGCAGCACTCGTTTCCGTTGTGCGTATGTCCCAGTTCGGTGTTTGCCGCAACCGCTGCTGCAGGTGCAGCCTCTGCCTTTAGATCACACAAATCGGAGCTTTAGCTGATTATGCTGGAGTCGCAGGACATATTGCCTCCATTAAGGTAACAGACAGAGGTTTTTTCGTGCCGACCACCACATATATATATATATATATATATATATATATATATATATATATATATATATATATATATATATATATATATATATATATATATATATATATATATATATATATAAATATATATATTATATTATATTATATTATATTATATTATATTATATTATATTATATTATATTATATTATATTATATTATATTATATTATATTATATTATATTATATTATATTATATTATATTATATTATATTATATTATATTATATTATATTATATTATATTATATTATATTATATTATATTATATTATATTATATTATATTATATTATATTATATTATATTATATTATATTATATTATATTATATTATATTATATTATATTATATTATATTATATTATATTATATTATATTATATTATATTATATTATATTATATTATATTATATTATATTATATTATATTATATTATATTATATTATATTATATTATATTATATTATATTATATTATATTATATTATATTATATTATATTATATTATATTATATTATATTATATTATATTATATTATATTATATTATATTATATTATATTATATTATATTATATTATATTATATTATATTATATTATATTATATTATATTATATTATATTATATTATATTATATTATATTATATTATATTATATTATATTATATTATATTATATTATATTATATTATATTATATTATATTATATTATATTATATTATATTATATTATATTATATTATATTATATTATATTATATTATATTATATTATATTATATTATATTATATTATATTATATTATATTATATTATATTATATTATATTATATTATATTATATTATATTATATTATATTATATTATATTATATTATATTATATTATATTATATTATATTATATTATATTATATTATATTATATTATATTATATTATATTATATTATATTATATTATATTATATTATATTATATTATATTATATTATATTATATTATATTATATTATATTATATTATATTATATTATATTATATTATATTATATTATATTATATTATATTATATTATATTATATTATATTATATTATATTATATTATATTATATTATATTATATTATATTATATTATATTATATTATATTATATTATATTATATTATATTATATTATATTATATTATATTATATTATATTATATTATATTATATTATATTATATTATATTATATTATATTATATTATATTATATTATATTATATTATATTATATTATATTATATTATATTATATTATATTATATTATATTATATTATATTATATTATATTATATTATATTATATTATATTATATTATATTATATTATATTATATTATATTATATTATATTATATTATATTATATTATATTATATTATATTATATTATATTATATTATATTATATTATATTATATTATATTATATTATATTATATTATATTATATTATATTATATTATATTATATTATATTATATTATATTATATTATATTATATTATATTATATTATATTATATTATATTATATTATATTATATTATATTATATTATATTATATTATATTATATTATATTATATTATATTATATTATATTATATTATATTATATTATATTATATTATATTATATTATATTATATTATATTATATTATATTATATTATATTATATTATATTATATTATATTATATTATATTATATTATATTATATTATATTATATTATATTATATTATATTATATTATATTATATTATATTATATTATATTATATTATATTATATTATATTATATTATATTATATTATATTATATTATATTATATTATATTATATTATATTATATTATATTATATTATATTATATTATATTATATTATATTATATTATATTATATTATATTATATTATATTATATTATATTATATTATATTATATTATATTATATTATATTATATTATATTATATTATATTATATTATATTATATTATATTATATTATATTATATTATATTATATTATATTATATTATATTATATTATATTATATTATATTATATTATATTATATTATATTATATTATATTATATTATATTATATTATATTATATTATATTATATTATATTATATTATATTATATTATATTATATTATATTATATTATATTATATTATATTATATTATATTATATTATATTATATTATATTATATTATATTATATTATATTATATTATATTATATTATATTATATTATATTATATTATATTATATTATATTATATTATATTATATTATATTATATTATATTATATTATATTATATTATATTATATTATATTATATTATATTATATTATATTATATTATATTATATTATATTATATTATATTATATTATATTATATTATATTATATTATATTATATTATATTATATTATATTATATTATATTATATTATATTATATTATATTATATTATATTATATTATATTATATTATATTATATTATATTATATTATATTATATTATATTATATTATATTATATTATATTATATTATATTATATTATATTATATTATATTATATTATATTATATTATATTATATTATATTATATTATATTATATTATATTATATTATATTATATTATATTATATTATATTATATTATATTATATTATATTATATTATATTATATTATATTATATTATATTATATTATATTATATTATATTATATTATATTATATTATATTATATTATATTATATTATATTATATTATATTATATTATATTATATTATATTATATTATATTATATTATATTATATTATATTATATTATATTATATTATATTATATTATATTATATTATATTATATTATATTATATTATATTATATTATATTATATTATATTATATTATATTATATTATATTATATTATATTATATTATATTATATTATATTATATTATATTATATTATATTATATTATATTATATTATATTATATTATATTATATTATATTATATTATATTATATTATATTATATTATATTATATTATATTATATTATATTATATTATATTATATTATATTATATTATATTATATTATATTATATTATATTATATTATATTATATTATATTATATTATATTATATTATATTATATTATATTATATTATATTATATTATATTATATTATATTATATTATATTATATTATATTATATTATATTATATTATATTATATTATATTATATTATATTATATTATATTATATTATATTATATTATATTATATTATATTATATTATATTATATTATATTATATTATATTATATTATATTATATTATATTATATTATATTATATTATATTATATTATATTATATTATATTATATTATATTATATTATATTATATTATATTATATTATATTATATTATATTATATTATATTATATTATATTATATTATATTATATTATATTATATTATATTATATTATATTATATTATATTATATTATATTATATTATATTATATTATATTATATTATATTATATTATATTATATTATATTATATTATATTATATTATATTATATTATATTATATTATATTATATTATATTATATTATATTATATTATATTATATTATATTATATTATATTATATTATATTATATTATATTATATTATATTATATTATATTATATTATATTATATTATATTATATTATATTATATTATATTATATTATATTATATTATATTATATTATATTATATTATATTATATTATATTATATTATATTATATTATATTATATTATATTATATTATATTATATTATATTATATTATATTATATTATATTATATTATATTATATTATATTATATTATATTATATTATATTATATTATATTATATTATATTATATTATATTATATTATATTATATTATATTATATTATATTATATTATATTATATTATATTATATTATATTATATTATATTATATTATATTATATTATATTATATTATATTATATTATATTATATTATATTATATTATATTATATTATATTATATTATATTATATTATATTATATTATATTATATTATATTATATTATATTATATTATATTATATTATATTATATTATATTATATTATATTATATTATATTATATTATATTATATTATATTATATTATATTATATTATATTATATTATATTATATTATATTATATTATATTATATTATATTATATTATATTATATTATATTATATTATATTATATTATATTATATTATATTATATTATATTATATTATATTATATTATATTATATTATATTATATTATATTATATTATATTATATTATATTATATTATATTATATTATATTATATTATATTATATTATATTATATTATATTATATTATATTATATTATATTATATTATATTATATTATATTATATTATATTATATTATATTATATTATATTATATTATATTATATTATATTATATTATATTATATTATATTATATTATATTATATTATATTATATTATATTATATTATATTATATTATATTATATTATATTATATTATATTATATTATATTATATTATATTATATTATATTATATTATATTATATTATATTATATTATATTATATTATATTATATTATATTATATTATATTATATTATATTATATTATATTATATTATATTATATTATATTATATTATATTATATTATATTATATTATATTATATTATATTATATTATATTATATTATATTATATTATATTATATTATATTATATTATATTATATTATATTATATTATATTATATTATATTATATTATATTATATTATATTATATTATATTATATTATATTATATTATATTATATTATATTATATTATATTATATTATATTATATTATATTATATTATATTATATTATATTATATTATATTATATTATATTATATGATATTATATTATATTTAAATATATATCCTATAAAGATATAAATTTAATTTATTATATATATTATTTATCATCATTTTTTTTTTCTTTTAAACAGATGGACTAACTTGTGTTGCTGCCATATGTCTTGATGCACTTATAAGAGCTTGAATTTGATGGTGCACCACTCCTAGGTATATTTCAACAATATTTGAAAATTGTTATGTAATAAAACTCTTTACTTATTAGATGCATTTTACACCTGGATCACGAAGTGTGTATGTTTGGTGAAAAATATTTACTGGAGGACGAGGAGAATGTGCTCGTGCTACAACTCTTAGAAAGACCTGTGAATCAAACGCCGAAATGTAGCTGGACAGTTGTGATTTGCTAATTTGTGATATTTGGTTATATCAGTTTCGTTTATTTATTGAATGTTATAAAATGTTATAAAATAATGTATATTTTATTTCGTTACATTATGCATATTTAAGTTATTTAATTAATTTAATATTTAAGGTATTTTCTATGTAAAATGAACTGTTCAAAAACACATCAATTTTATATGTAAAAACAACTGTTCAAACATATTTCATAAAATACTGTAATAAACAAAAAAACATTAAAAATTCATTTGTTTTATTTGTCATCAATTTTTCTTTGGGTCTCAGATTACGTCTGACATTGCTTTGATATGTCTGTTCTAATTTCTGAACAAAATGCGTCATCAGTTCTGCTTCACATTGTTTTTGATTGGCTGATTTCAAAATATTTGCCTTTAAGGTGTAGTGTGTTTTTCAAATCAGTTTCAAATATAAAATAAGTGCTATTTTTAGCGTTTACTCTGAATTTGAAAATGATTTGATAATAACAGTACCAAAAAGGGCAGTGAAAATTAGGAGCAAAAATGTAGTGACGCTAAAACAGTATGTTTTTTATGATTGCAATAGAAACCCTTACAAAAAAATGTAACTTAACAACGCGCGTCCAAATCTAATAGCTTACCGAAATCTATTAGTGTTTGGACTTCTGTGAATATTTAAATACAATATACCGACCGCCCCCGCAAACCTTGAATAGGCTCCAGAATTATATTCGAGAGCCTGAAACATACTAGCTTAAAAAACACGTCTACCACATTTTGGATGCGAGCATCAATTTTCTGAAGTGGTCTTGACGCTCGGGCTTGAAGTCTACGATATTGGTTGGATGAATAACGGGATAATTAATTGAAAAATGCCCTTTTTGTTGTCCTATATGAGGAAATCCTTTTTTTTACTTATTTTGCGGGATTAAGTCAATATTTAAATAAAAAACTAAATGTAGGATAATTTGTTATCGAGTTGAAAATAAGGCTAAATTTTGATTTGAATTAAACATTGAAATGAATTTAAGAATTATTTTAATATTGATTTGAAAATAAGGGAATTTTCAAGTTAAGGTTAAGCTACCAGTTTTGATTATTAAATTTTTATTAAAGGTTTTTCAAACGTTAATCTCAACTCTTCGATTTGAAAGTAATGATTGATTTCAAAGCATTCGCAAGTTAATATTAAGTGCAATGGCATATTGGGAAGTGTGTTCACGAAATATGATACAATTCTTCAATACTGCTAATGTACATCGGGAACTGCTCCGTGTTGTGAATACCTTTAATGTTTTTCTGAATCAATTTTGAATTAAATTAAGTAAATTAAATTAATAATTCGCACCTTTATTACAAATATTTTTTCTGTTCGATAGATTTGTTAATTGTGGCATTATAATACAATATTGTATTTTCGCGCAGTAGAGTTTTCTTTGAATTGCATTTCGCGAAATTTTTCGAATATTTTCTTTTTGGAAATTTTGAAAATTGTATCAAATACAGAAGAAAATAGCGAGTTCAGTATTAATTCAAGTTATAAAAATATAACTCCATAGGGAATATGTGAAAAATATCAAAAACATAAACATATGAAGACCACTATTCCCTAAGTCCTCCTACTAAAATGCTTTATAAAAACAATATTAAGTCGAACATTTTAAAGCAAAATTTAGATATTATTTTGGGTTAATAAAAAAAAATATTTAATGGAAAAAGTATTTGTTTTATCATTTGCTTGATTTTAACATTCAAAGCGAATTCAATTTAGGTGAAGAGCAATTTTGAATGTTTTTTTAAGAATTTTAATAATTATTGTAACAAATGAATTTATGGGCTCTTTTCAGATAATGTGGAATTTACAATTGTAGCCCTGTGTCATTTACTACCAATATTTTTAATCACTACCCAGTCGGCACCTACCCAACTTAAACAAAATACGAAATGTTATCTTTGCGACTATCGTTTTTCAGGTGGCTTAAAGATTATTACAAAAGTTATCTATTAAGCATCGTATAGATATATCAGAAAGGTAGCTTTTTAAAGCAAAAAAATCGAGATAATATCCACATAGTGGCACCTCTGAACTTCATACTTCAAAGTTGGCATTCGTTTTTGTTTGCTGCGTCATATTGTTTGTGCTCCGTGTATTTTGTGTGGACAAAAATGTCCGATTGATAGTAAAAATATTAACCGCGACAAGAAAATTGCGTTTATGAATCGCTACAAAATCGGGTCTATGAAATTGAAAATGTTCGTGGACAGCTACTTACTGCAGGCGTCATTCTGCCGTGTGAGGAGGAGTCTCAGGACGTGACTGTGGAAGTAATAAACAGTGCAGCTAAAATAATATCAAATAAATATGCATTTAATTTTAAAACATAGCTTTTGGTTTTTCATTATTATTGTCTATTTTTATATTTATTTGATATGTATTAGTTTGTCATTTGATTGTTTCCATCAATATTTGGAAATGTAAATAATCGAATGACAACCTAATATATTGTTAATAATTTGTTGTCATATTTTACATGTGTATTGGTAGTTAAAAGACTTAACTAAAAGCTGTATTTAAGCTATCTTATCGACTGTCTAGAGGACAACTTTTTGATGATGCCTTTTAATAGTTGACTTAAAAATAACTTTTTAGTTACCTTTCCGAGAGCTTAAAGTCAACAAAGAGGCGGACATACGTAAGTCTTTCCGATACCTTTTTCATCACTTTTACGACAACATTCGGATATCGTTAACTTTTTAAAGTTAGTATAAAGTTAGGTTTTGGGCATCGTTTGTCTGGTTGGGTACACACATTTTTTATTATTATCGTAAATTACGATCGTTTGGCGATTCAAAATAATCATAAATTTCGATCATTTTGCTCGTAAAAAACGATGATAAATGTCAATAAAAAAATACAATCATATTTTGCTCATAAATAACGATGTCTCGTATTTTCGAGTGTTTATATCGTAAAAAAGATTGTCAAAATTATTATTGTTTTTCTATTCAAACGTTTATTTTAAAACACTCAAGAAAAGCTCAATATTTTTAACAAAATTAAATGAATTGTTTTGGTGAAAGTTTTAAATCATTTGCTGTAATTAAAAAGAGTGTAAATGCATTTAAGAATTTAATATAAAAATTAAATGCATTTACTTAATTTTTTTGTATCGTAATGATTATCATTTACGATTAAAATTGAATCGTAAAAAATATTGAAAACGAGTTCGTTTACGAACAAAAAAGATCGTTTATAACGAGTATATAATCGAATTTTACGATCATAAACGATCGAAAATTTATCATATATGAGTGTTTTTAGTTCGTTTATGATACCTCGTTACGATGGACAAATTAAGAACGAAACTGTATGCGTTTTCGAATTATTTACGATTCTCGTATATGATTATTTTATTCATTATTTACGAATCTTTGCTATCATTTATGATAGTTTGGCCGGCTGGTACATGATTTTTTATTTTCTTACCGTTTCATCTCAAATATAATATTTAAATTAATATTTTAAATAAATACTTTGTGAAGAATGAGACTGATAGCGTAACGGTGAGAACTCGGGACTTGTAATCCGGAAATGCGGAATCGAATCCCACTCGTGCATATATATATATATTTTTATTTGCTTATTTTTTAACATGTTTTTTTTGAAACTTTTATAATAGGTAACGTCTCATATTATTAACAAAAAAAATTTAACAAAATCTATTATTTTGTATATGTATATTTGATATTTTTTTATATTTTCAATTAATTGGTAAAATATGTCTGAATAATTTTTCAAATAAACACTTTGTCTTGCTGGAGTATTGCAGAGAGATTTTTTGTGCAATATTGTGTTTGATATATTGCTACAATATTCCAGAAATATTGTATGCGCAATATACAATCATGCAATTTATCAACAACAGTTTGTGCTGTAGGGGAACAGATATCTTTCATCCCGCGGATGAAAGCAGTTGACGACGCAACGACTGATGAACCGGACTCGTCATATTAGGAGTCCAATGAGTTCAATGAAGTACGTAAAAAGTAATAAGAAATTACCATTCATTCCGAATACTTGCAATTTGGAATGAAGTGCAATTAAATTTTAATCGAAATAGAATTTTGTATCATGTGAAAACATTATATTGTCCAGCAGAATCTGTCAATTTTACCATGTTATCTTTTAAAACAAAACTTATACTCGTTTATATGCAAGTTTACTTTATTAAAAATATATTTTAAAACAAACAAAAATGAAATTTAAATAAACGTATGCTAAGTACTCGTCGTGGATTCGGTAAGTTGTCCACAGACGAATTTGGCCCTCGTTTAAAAAATGTAAAAAAATTGCGTTTATAGTTTTTGGAATACTAGTTGTGTAAGTGACTTTATTTTTTATATTTTTATAAATTTTTATTGCAATTACGTAACGTTTTTAAAAATATTGCAATAAAAATTTATAAAAATATAAAAAATAAAGTCACTTACACAACTAGTATTCCAAAAACTATAAAAAATTTGCGTTTATAGTTTTTGGAATACTAGTTGTGTAAGTGACTTTATTTTTTATATTTTTATAAATTTTTATTGCAATATTTTTAAAAACGTTACGTAATAGATAACACCAGAGTATGCAGTAAAAATCAGAGCGAATTTTATAGAATTGATGTATGGGATAAGCTGTTTAATTCGTCATGTAGGCTTTTTCCTTTTCGTGCAATAACCACACACAAAAAAATAATTGCTTGACGTGCAGTTGTTTCAACGAATATTCATTTGCATCTACCAAATTTAGTCAGTTTCAACTGAAATTCATTTCTGGTAAACAATAGTATGAAGCGTAACCAACTATTAGTTGAAGCAACTGCAACATTGATTGGGGAAACAAACTTTTTATCCATTTTCAATTTTTTTGTTTCCATTGCCACGGCAACTAAATTAAAAATGAGACCTAACCAATATTTAGTTGACTTAACAGATAGCTATATAACATTAAGTTGTAGCAACCAATATTTATTTGATTCAAATGTGAAATCAGTTGTCTTGCATAATAGCGATGCCAAAGCAGGACATCACCAATCGCGCAAGCTTTACATTTTTCACTCGTTTTGTTTTGCGGACAGTCTTAAACAATATTTAGAATTGTTTTAAGGCGATTTCAGATTTTTTCACTATTTTTTTTGTTTTATGCTGCGGACAGTGCGTGCCACGTCTTAAACAAAATTTGGAATTGTTTTAAGGCTTGTTCGTTTTTACTGTTCGGTTTTTTCATGCTCAAATATACTTTCTTCCACTAGAGACATACTATTCTACAGAGTACTTCCTATTGTGTTGCTATATGTTGTATTTATATATGCAGATCTAGCGCTCCAACGTGTTGCAAACACGAAGTCAGCAGCACAACGAATCGTCGGCAATGTTCGATCTCGGGAACGCTGTTGTGACGCTGACTACGTGTTTGCAACACGTTGGAGCGCTAGGTAAAATGGCCGATTTCTTATAATTAAATTGGCTACCACAACTAAAGAAATTGGTTGTGTCAATTGTATTCATTAGTTGTGTGAACTGATACGCGGTGTTGCAACAACTGAATCAGTCGAATGTTGACAGAACTAAATAAATCGGTTGGCAGAAAAAACGGTTGCCCCAATTGATTCGTTCTTTGGGTGCAGCTTTTAATAAAAGGCACACTTCTTTGTGTAAAGAAATATGAATACGATTTATTTTCTAAAAGATAAAATGTTAAAGTTAATTATAAACTAAATACAAGGACTTACTTGATGTCTGCTGGTTGACGGCTCGCACGAAAAGTAAAAGCTCGCCACCTTGACAGTACACCGATACCAATTAATACATACAAAACTAAACGAATAATTTGACATATATTTTTGGAAAGTGTTGCCACCTCTTCCAGCAAACATTGTTGCCACCCTTTCATGACATCAATGTGGCTATCTTATCACAACGTGAACTGACCCCAGAGGAAGCTTCACCATCTTCTGCAGGTCCTTCAACGTCTAATACAGCCAACTTCAACACTGGCCCCCGCAACACGCTTCCGCTGGTCTGCATGTCGGCTGATCTTCCGACGCCGTCCTTGCCGTAGAATTGTTGGATGACTCGACCACGCCGCCTTATCAGCGTCCAGAAAATAATCCGCGCTTCGCAGTTCTTTGGCAATCCCGAAAAACTTCGTGCCGTTGTCGCTCCTTATTTGATCCGGGACCCAACGACGATTTACGAAATTTTGAATGCATATCAGGCACACATCACTTGATAAGTCTGTCGCAAACTCGAGATGCACCGCTCGAATAGTGAGACATGTAAATAAAGCCACCCATCTCTTCACGTTTCGTCTGTGTATCACGACGTTGATCGGCCTAAAATAATTCAAAACTGTATATGTAATCGCGCGAACGTATGGAGTTACTCTGTCCGGTGGAAGCGGGCCCATTTGGGGCTGCAACGGCACCGCCTTTCTGAACTCGCACAACTGGCATAGCGCTTCTGTGACGCGAACTACTGCCCGGAGGGAGGGGATCCAAAAGCGTCCTCTTATCTCGCAGATCACCACCGCTGTGTTGAGATGCTTCAGCTTACGATGGTATGCATCAACTATGAGATGCGTGACGCGATGGTTCTTCGGTAAGATAATTGGACGCCTCGCTGCAATTGACAAAAATGTATTATTGTCAATCCGACCGCCGACACGCATGACTCCACACGCATCCAAATACGGATTGAGTGATCTGATACTGCTGTTCTTTGCCACAGGTTTGTTTGCCTGATGCCTTTCATACTCGCTTGAAAATGACTCCTACTGAGCCCATCGAACTAGCGTCACTTCTGCTTCTGCCTCTTCGTCGACCGTAACCTCTCTTATACTAGGGACTGAATGTACGATTTTGCATCTAAGGTTATGAATGTACCTTAGCGCCCACGTCAATGCCCGCTTCAGCCTGTGATAGTTTGAAACTCTGTTGCTAATGCCTTTTAATGGACATACCTGTTGCGTCAGCAATACGTGTTTACTGCGAAGCTCCTCTTTACTCCGATCTGCGCACGTCTCTATATGAGCCTCGTCTGCCCACTTTCGGGTTCTTCTTTTAAAAATGGAGGACCATTTTTCTATCGGCTTTCTGCCTCGTAATTAATAGGGACCTTTGCCCTTGTTGCTTCGTCCGCGGAGTTCTGCGGAACACAGGACATATTGCTTATACGTCCTGTGTTCCGAGCAAACCCATCGGACCACGTTGTGCGAGTCTGTCCAAAATAATCTTTTATTTATTGTAATGGCAGTTGGCTATGGTTTCTGCCAACCGAACACCCATGACTGCGGCTTGGAATTCTAGTTTCGGTATCGTATTGAAACGAATGGGGCACATGACGTTTTACCCGCCACGAACGATATTTGTACATCATCCTCTTTCGCACATCGCCAATATGCAACTGCAGCCAGGGCTTGTTCGCTTGCATCACAGAAAACGTGCAGATCCACTCTGCCGTCTTCGAAGAAGGGTGAGTAGCATCTGGAAATCCGGAATCTTTCCACTCTTGGGAGCTCTTTTACCCAATTCTTCCATCTGAGGTATATGGCATCGGGAATCTGGTCATCCCATTGTAGGCCAGCTTTCCAGATGACTTGCATTAATATTTTTGCGCATACCGTTTAATTTGCTACGAGTCCGAACGGGTCGAATAGGGACATCGTAGCACTGAGCACCTCACGTTTTGTAGGCCTTCTCGTGAACTTAAGTACGTCCTCTGAAACTTTGTGGAACTTCAGTACAAAGCCAAATTCATCGGAGGCGGGATGCCAATGCAATCCAAGAATGCGCTCCATCATGTTCCTTTCTACATTAACGGACCCATCGCATGCCGCACCTCCTACCTCTCTCCGGAGTGCCTCCGAATTTGAAACAATGTGTATCTTTATGATTTCCTTGACAACTTTGATTGCTCCGCTTTCATCCTTAAAACAGTCCACATAATCGTCCACATAGTGTCTTGTCAAAATTCCATCAACCGGGGGTATTCACCAGCGAAATCGTTCGCATTAATGTTTTTGACATATTGTGCAATCGTGGGCGAAAAACTCGCGCCAAAAATCATCCTATTCATGACGTAGCTGCCCGGTGGACTATGTCTGTCAGTGCCTCCCCACAAAAACCTTTGACAGTCGCGATCGTCCTCCCTGATGACCACCTGGTGGAATATCTCTTTTATATCTCCGCATACTGCTACCGGAGCATGCCTGAATTTCATTAATATTGATATCAGCGGCTGATTAATGTCAGGTCCCGTCAAAAGCGCTTTGTTCAAAGATACATTATTAACTTCGGCGGCCGCGTCGAATACTAAACTTATCTTGGTTTTGTTTGGGTTTTTAACAGCAAAGTGTGTTAGATAAAACGTCTTTGACGTATGCTGATCAGCTTCCGTGGTTGTCAAACGATTAGCGTAGCCCTATCTAATATATTCATCAAATTTACTACAATATTCTGATGCCTCTAAAAAGTGCATGGTTTTCTCGTCGTATTTATAGCGCGCTTGACGTACATTGGGCTTGACTCCGAAGGTCTCTGCGTCGAAATAAGGGCCGGTAGGTCTCCCTCCATTATTGTTGGCAGGGCCCGAACCTTCTTGATCTGTGACTTAATTAATTGCTCTGGGCGACCATAAATTTTACTCAAAATGTCCATTATGGCTTCAGCATACTGTGAACTGCACAAAAGCGACACTACTGTTATTCGGGCACCTCCTTCAATCGACTCCCTCAATCGCATAACGTTATGCAAGTTTGAATATCCAAATTCCAATGTCGTGCTGTAAAACGCTTCTTCGAAGGTTTGCCATTCCTCTGGCGAACCTGTAAATTTTGGCAATGGGTAAATCTTGACTGGATGCCGATTACTGGACTGATGGCTGCTCCCTAAGGACTCTATGGATAACCTCTGTTGATTTACACTACTTGTTGAATGTGTTGTGGCTGCAAAGTTAGACTGCGCTGCGGCATACGGCTGTCCTGCGGCACACGGCTATGTAGCTGCATAGAGCGCTGCGGCTACGGCAGCGGTACGGCAAAAGGCTGTGCAGAGGGCGGTGCAGTGGCTGGTAGCTGCGCCGCAGCAGAGGACGATGCACAGCCTTTTGCCGTACCGCAGCCATCAGCCGCAGCGCTCTATGCAGCTACATAGCCGTGTGCCGCAGGACAGCCGTATGCCGCAGCGCAGTCTAACTTTGCAGAGAGCTGAGGCAGAGGGCGGTGCAGTGGCAGAGAGCTGCGCTGCGGCAGAGAGCGGTGCAGTGGCAGAGAGCTGCGCTGCGGCTGGTGGTATATGACCTAAGTCTTTTCTTAGATCTGACATACTGGCTTGCATCTGCTGATAGGTTGTAACCATCAACGCTTGCATCGAGTGTAACTGGCGTTTGAATTCATTTTGCAATTCAACGATCTTTTTACTAAAATCATTTGTTACCTTTTCAACGTCGTTTTGTAATTTACCGGCCTGGAGTGTTCGGAGCTTGTTTCGACGTGTAGTTATCGGTGAAGCTGAGGACGCTGATTGAATGTCTGCGGTTGGTAACTGTGTAGACGCTGAGGGTTATGCAGATAGTTTCGTTGCATCTGAGGTCGGATTCGTACTTGCTGACATGTCCGCTTTGTGCATCTCAAATCGTACGGGCGGAACTCCAATGTTCACTCTTTTACTCCATCTAATATCTGGCGTTCCTCCGTCGAGTGACATCAACTGTAAGACGTCGATTGTACTAAAAAAAAACAACAACAATTACTTACTTAAATGGCCCTTACAACCGTGGGTCGGTTTTGGCTGCTGAGATGAAGCCAGTCGAATCTGCTTTGCGCGCGCTGACGCCAGTTAGAAATACCAAGCGTTGCCAGGTTGTCCTCAACTTGGTCTTTCCAACGCTGATTTGGACGCCCTCTGCTACGCTGTCCTCCTTCGAGTTTTGATTCAAGCACCTTTTTGGCTGGAGTGTTTTCATCCATTCGTTCGACATGACCTAGCCAGCAAAGCCGCTGGATCTTGATGCGCTTGACTATGTCAATGTCGTCGAATAACTCATACAGCTCGTGGTTCATCCTGATTTGATACTCGTTAGCAAAGCAGATAGGACCAAAGATTTTACGGAGAACCTTTCTCTCGAACGCTCCCAGTACTCTCTCATCGGTGGAGGGCTCTACTTCTCAATTGCCTACTGAGCACAAAGTAGCACCTGTTGGCAAGAGTTATTCTCCGTTTGATCTCCAGGCTGACGCCGTTGTTGCTGTTTACGCTGAACCCCAGATAGACGAAGTCCTTCACCATGTCGAACTTGTGGGTGTCAAATTCAGCTTTTTGTCCAAGACGCACATACTCTTTTTTGCTTGTTGACACAAGGAATTTCGTCTTGTCCTCGTTCACCGCTAGACCCATTCGACGCGACTCTTTCTCCAATCTGGAGAATGCTGCGCTGACTGCTCGTGTGCTCCTGCCAATGATATCAATATCGTCGGCATATGCGAGCAGCATAACACCTTTGTTAAGGATAGTGCCGCTTTGACGGAGTTCGGCAGCTCGAACTATTTTTTCCATCAATAAGTCTGTCTGAATCCTCGTTCGGTATGAAATGGCTCGAAGAGGTCTTTTCCTATTCTCACTGAGCAACGTGTGTTGCTCTGGGTCATCCTGCAAAGCCTTATAAGTTTCACAGGTATACCGAACTCAGACATTGCGGCGTATAATCGTTCCCTTATCGGAATGTCGAAGGCGACTTTATAGTCGACTAATAGGTGGTAGGTGTCGATCTGTTTTTCTAGGGTCTTTTTCTGGATTAGGCGCAATGTGAAAACCTGGTCTATGGTGGACTTTCCAGGTCTGAAGCTGCACTGATAAGGTCCAATCAGTCTTTCACATAGTACGCACGATAGAACCTTGTATGCGATATTGAGGAGGCTGATCCCACGGTAGTTGGTGCAGATAGTGGGATCCCTTTTTTTTAAGGATTGGGAAGAGTACACTGAGGTTCCAGGCACTTGTCATGCTTTCATCCGACCATATTCTGCTTACGAGCTCGTGCATGCTCTCTATTAGCTCTTCGCCTCCGGTCTTAAACAATTCAGCAGGCAGGCATCAGCACCTTCGGCTTTGTTGTTTTTTAACCGAGCGATAGCTGTTCTGACCTCGGGTGGCGGAATCTCAACGTCGTCATCAAGTACTGGGGTTGCCGGGTTTACTTCTCTATCGGTGGAATTGCGGTCATCATCACCGGTCAGCAGTTTAGAGAAGTGATCCCTCCATATTTTCAGTGTGCTCTGGATATCTGTCACTAGATTTCCGTTCTCATCTTTACAAGAAGAGACTCCGGATTTTGACACTCTTGGTCACACCACTGATTCCTCAGGTGGCGTTGGAATCCAAGCACCTCTTCGGCAGCCGTACGCATAGAGCAGGAGATATGGTTCCATTGCGCGCTTATATCATCGAGAGGAGTGCTTTGTCTAAGCAGGTGTGAGAGTCGAGTGGAAAAGGATTGCGTTGTCTGTTGTGATTGCAGCTTTCCGACGTCTAGCTTTCTCTGCGTTTGGTTCCGTACGTTCTTCGCAGCGCTTAAGCGTGTGCGGACCTTGGCTGCTACAAGGTAATGATCCGAGTCCATATTGGCACCTCGGATAGTGCGTACGTCCATCACGCTCGAAGCGTGCCTTCCGTCAATCAAACGTGATCAATTTGGTTTCGAGTTTTTTGATCGGCGACAAACATGTGGCCTTATGGATATCGAAATGATCGAAACTAGTGCTAACTACTAACTGCCATGTTTTGTGCTGCGGCGAAGTCGATTAGCCACGTTCCGGTATCGGAAGTGTTGGCATGGAGGCTAAATTTTCCGATTGTCGGACAATAGATGGCTTCTCTGCCCACCTTGGCGTAATATCGCCTAGCACGATTTTGATATCGTGGCTGGGCCAGAGCTCGTATGCGTTGTCTAGGCGCTCGTAGAAGCGCTCCTTTGTCTCGTCATCTTTCTCGTTCGTCGGAGCGTGTGCACAAATTAGGCTGATGTGGAAATATTTAGCCTTGATGCGGATTGTTGCCAGCCTTGCGTCCACGGGCGTGAACCTAGAGACAAGGTGGCGGAGTTTCTTGCCGACCACAAATCCACATCCAAATTCGTGTCGCTCCGCATGGCAACTGTAGTAGGTATCACAAGACGCTTGTTTCGAACAGCCCTGTCTGAGTCTTACTGTATCTCCTAGGGTTGCATTTTTTTAAATATTCATATAAAAATAGTATTTTTTTGAAAAAATGCACACCTAGGAGATACAGTGAGACTCACAGAAGATACAATGGCTGCATTCAGCGACCTGCTCAGTAACTGCTCAGTAACTAATCGCTCACTGTTACTGAATGTACCGCTATCACAGCTGTCAATTTACAAATTAAATTGTTATTAATATTTTATTAAAGTTACATACAACTCTTTAATTGATTAAAAACATATTTCCAATCTAAATTCCATTTTTGTTTATAAATATTTTAGTTAAAATGTCATCGAATGTCATCGATAACAAATGCAGCGCAAATGTAGCGTAAAAAATTTATGCTGGAAAAAATGGCGACCGCTCACTAAACATGTTGATGGTAGCATGTTATTCAAGCTCAAATTGCTCAACAGCTCCAAACTGTTGAGGTCGCTGAATGCATCCTATGTAGATCGGGCATTAAACATTTTCCATTATTAAGCTGATTTTCAGCCGTTTTTTTAAGTTAAGCCGATTAAAACGATCGGCTCCAAGCCATTTTTGGCCACCACCGACCAATTGCCCTCGGCTTGGTCCTCTGTATGTATACACACATACATAAAAATTCCTATGGTATTACCTCAAGAATAATAGAAAGATTGCGCAGAACGTTGCTCAAAACTTGAATCTTCTGAGCATGTACGTAGAATTTTTTTGACAAATGTAATTTTTTCATTGTGTAAGAATATTGTTGTAAAGAAAACAAAACATTTCATTTATTTTTAAAAAAATTGAGTGTGATTGAATAGATATGTGTGCAAAACTGCACTTAATTGGCCATCAAAACTAAAAGATAAGAAAACACCATCGAAATTCTCTAAAAACAAAATAATTCAGGATAAATATATATTATAGATTTGAAATTTAAATTAACTGCCATCCACCCATGCCCATGTACAGCAATGTCTTGATCAGTACCCACTAAGAAAACTGCAGGCATCCTGCTTCCCACCAATTTTTTTGAGCAAAAATGTAAAAAAAAATGTCATTGAACTAAATATTTGTATTTTATTAAATGTCTAAATTTAAATTTCCTTTACTTGACATTCCATACTTTTTGACGTCAGCAATACAGAGTGCACATGCGCATTGCGTAATCTTATTATTCTATTATTCTTGATTTGGAACAACTGATAATTTTACACGTATGTGAAGTTAACAACACGGGGAACCGTACAATTCATCTTAAACAATTCATCATATCACAATTCATCGAACACAATTCATCGTATGCACAATTCATCGTATCATAATTCATCGTATATACAATTTATCGTATGCACAATTCATCGTATACACAATTCATCGTATCACAATTCATCGTATGCGCAATTTATCGTATGCACAATTTATCGTATACACAATTAATCGTATACACAATTCATCGTATGCACTGTAACGAACCTTTTTCTTCTCTAGCCGGGGTATGTCTCGCCGGTGTCTAGGGTTCGTGTACAAACAAAGAGTTTTGGGTTTCTTTTCTTTTATTAAGTTTTATTATTTATTAACTTTTGCCTTTATTGACATTTAATAGCAACTTATAATTATTTTTACACTCTATACATAAATATTTTATTTCTAATGTTGTAGCGTGGTTTAGAGAGGGGTTTGTAAAATCTGTTGTTGTTCCCCTGTTCCTTTTGTCGCTCTAAGCCACAGTTGTTCCGCTTAAATTCCATGCGTGGTTGTGGTAGTCGCGCGCAGTCAGTTTGTGTAGCGCGTACCCGTTGTCGGTCACTGTGTTGCTACACGTCACAGAGAGGTCAGTGTTCTACACCTTGCTCTCACTGCCTACTGTATGCTCTGTCTTTGGAGTGAAATGCACGGCATCTACTCCCCGTCGGTTACTATCGTTGTCACCGTTACAGAGAGGCATCTACTCCCCGTCGGTTACTGTCGTTGTGTAATTATATTTTCACTTGTAACTTACGACCGGCTCCTGTGGTGACTAGTTGTTGACTGCACTCCGGACTACGACTTGTTCGCTTAGACTGTGCGCGCACGACCTGCTAGTGTTGTGGCCCTCTTTTTATAGGCGATCGTTGTGAGCTTTCAACGAAAGCTCTTTTCCACTTGACGAAGTGTGTCAGCTGTTGGTACTTACCAACAGTCATTCAGTTGCGGGGTAGGAAATAATCCTACTTTTTAAAAATGTGGCTACTACTAAAACTGTCTTGACGTAAAAGTAAGTATTTTATTTATGTTTGACAACCATATATATAAAAGAAAGAAATGTTGAATTCAGTGTATCAAAAATTAAAAGGTACGTCCATCAGGTCATGATGTGGGAGGAAATGAAGTACGATTTCCTTCCTCACATTTCTCCTCCACTTCCGGGACGAAACAACTTCACTTGTAGGGTGTCGGCCCGCGTAAACCTCACTTTGAAGTTGTCTCCTCGCACCTCGACTATGAAGGAGTACACCGTTCGAGGTCTTCTGCGCTCGAACGCCCGATCGATTGCTCCCCTAAGTTCAGTGATGGTTTGTTCATCATACGGGCTCATGTTTAGGCCGCCAATCAATAATGACCGCCTAGTAGTCGAGGCAGTGCCTGTAGATTGAGGTGTAGATTGAGGCGTTCTTGCGGTCTGTGCTCTTTCGGCTCTTGACGGACGACATGATGGTGTAGCGGTGGGAACCAGTCGGGGGTTTTCACGTGTCATGACGACTTCACTCGTGCTCGAGGAACTGCTGGAACTTTCGCTGTCTTCGCCATATTTGCTGGTATCGTCGCTGTCACTTTTGCCTTACATGCGCCCTTCATTGCGATCACCTTCGTTGTTTTCGTCGCCGCCATTGTTGTGGTCGGTATTTCCCGCGCTGCGGGCATGATGATCGGTATCTCGGGAATTTTGTTGGTTGTCGTTGTTTTCTCCGTCTTCACTGTTCCCTTCATTGCAGCTGCTATTGTCACCGGTATCGCCGTCGATCTCTCGGTCGCAGGGTACTCTCCTGCTACTGTTGCTGCTGCTTTCGCTGCTGCTGGTTGCGACATGTTTAACGTCGTTCTCACCGTTGTCGCCTGCCTTGTCTTCAGCGTTGCTGCTGTCACTGAGATTGACACCGTGGCTGACGGTGACGTCGCTACCGGCGATGGCGACAAGTTCGACGTCGTGGTTGACAGTATTGTTGATGGTGGCGTGAAAATTGCTAACTTTAGCGTTGTCATCGCTGACGTCGCTGTAAATGGCGTTATTGTTGTCATCCGTATTACTCGTGTCGCTGATGAGGATGACTTCGTCGGTGAAGGTAACGTCATTGATGGTGGTGCTATACCTAGTGTCGACCACGCCACTGTCGTTATCTGAATTCCCATCGGCAATTATGTAGAATGTGCCGATATTCACGTCGACGCTATTAACCTCGTCCTCATCACTGGAGCTTGCGGCAATGAAGATGGAGTCGTCAACGCGGCCTATGATCTCGCCGTTGCATTTTTCATCTATCATAGGAGGCGTTCTTTTGGTGCCTTCGCCATCAACTTTGGGCAGCTCTGCTAAGTTAACGGCCATCATGGGTGTTGACGGTGGTTCCTGTACGTCCGTCTCCTTATGGTGTTTAAACTGAAAACACGTCTGCACTCTAAGGCAGTTAAAATCATAATGCTTAAAATCTAAACTTAACCTCTACTCATCACCTCGGTATCGTGCGACTCACGAACCCCTTGCTTATACTTATTTCTTAAAACACAACTCATAAATGCAAGCAATCATATTCTTAAATCTACGTACTACTAAAAACCTCATGAACCCCACATCAGATATTACTAATATTGTGAAATCATTAACTGAGAAAATTCCAATGTGCTAAATTCTTAATTGGTTCCCATGTTGGCGTTAGTCTTGACTTAAATTACAACCAATGCTTTTGTTGTTGCTTTTAAACAGACGGCACACTTGCTAGCGTGTGTTTCGGATTAAATTGCAACCAGTGCATTTTTCGTTGCTTTCAAGCGGACTTAATTTTATATCCTGAAATTATGCACTCATAAACATTATGTACTTGTTCCAGTTACGTCGTAGACGTTATGCTAAGTTAACATGCATCTGTTATTGTGCTTTTAGATTTGAACTTTATGTGCATACTGGTTATGTGCAGGCTTTCTGAAATAAAACAAAAAAAACGTTTCTGATTCACAACATTCTTCCCCCCTTATTTTAAGAAAAAATTATTATTAAAAATAATAATAGTTTTTTCTTTTACATCATTAATATTTCAATATATTTCTTAATTTATTTAACTTGCAATAATATTTAAAATCAATAATTATTTTTCATAATATTATAATTTATTTAACTTATTTTCATTTTAAGAATCTTATTAATGCTTATTTTCGTTACTCAATTACTTAATTAATGGTCGCAGTTTTAGTGATATTTATATACTTTATTTAACGCTAAAAAGAAAAATGTATAACATTACAAGTCACTGAACGTTGCAATTGACAAAACAGTAGTTGATCAAGTTACCGCTTTGCAATCGCTGCGTTCCGTGTTGCTCTGTTGTTTTTCTTGTTTATTCATTTAAGTCATTAAATGCTTTAATTTGTGTAACGATTTGTTTTCTTTTAAATATTTTGCGGTATTTATTGAAAATAATACATTTAATATTTATTGAGTATATTTTAAGTTATTGTTTATATTTATAGTTTTCATATTTAAATGTTTCTTCAAGTTTTTCATTACTTATTTCTAGTCTATTGAATTAATTATACAAAAAAATATATATATAATTGTGTTTTCTATCAATTTAAAACATAAACTTCTGTGATCGATAGTTCTGTTACTCTCTATTTACGTATATAGGTTGGCTGGCTGCAATTTATTTGTTTCTGTCACTGTTTCGAAAAACATTGTTATCATTATTTATTCTCATCTTTCGTCTTGATTTTCTTAGCTTTGTTAAATTTGATGTCTTCTATGTTGCGTTGTTTTTTCAGTCAAATTGAATCGTACTTTGTTGAGAGCAGATACTAAAATTGGTAATTTTGTAATTTTATATTTCTGGATATTAATACGAATTTGTCTTCTTTAAATGTTTTAAGAGTTCTTGTAGCGAAATTGTCATCTTCGGAAATCATTTTTAATTATACGTACATGTTGTTGTTTGATGTTGTCTTTTTTTTTTATATTTCACTTGTTGTAAAAATATATGAATATTTGAAGTTCTTAGTGTTTTTAATTTTCATCTTCTCTTTTAAGAAATTATGTTCTTTGTCAGCATAACGTGTCAACCGTTGTTGATTTAGTACAATAATGATAACTTTGTTGATGTGTCAAATTTCTTTTTCCATTAGGTTAGCATTGACAGCTGAATAAGTGTATATGGAATAGCTCCTTCAACTTATTTACAAAATATTAGCGTGTTCCTTGAGTGATAAAATTGTTATCTTTTATTTATATGTACGTAAAGATGTAAAATGTTGTTGCTTCTTTATAGTAGAATAGTCGCAACTTTGCTGATTTGTCGAACTTCCACATCCATGTTCATAGTGAGCTCCTTTCTTTTAATTAAACATGTTATTGATGTACAATTGTTGTTGTCCGCGCCTTGACTCTCACATGTTTCTTTATCATTCTTCTCTTATACTTCATTACATAATATTACCATTTCAGACCTTTACCCAACAAAATTAAACGATCTTCTTTGACAATTAAAATTTAAACTTAGTGTCTTCTGCGTCGAATTTTATTGTTTGGTGGACTGCTAGTTATTATTCTTCTTCGTGCATGTTTTATTACTTTGTCGTGGTTCAAATGCATTTCCAGAGCCAGGATTGTTATTAAAAATACTTATTACTTTGTATTGTTTACTATAACTTTATAAATAATTTATATTTAACATCATTTTTACTTTCAGTATTCATAATCTTTGTTTATATTACCTTACATCATAGTATTAAAATTTTATATTTTAATTGTATATTTATATCGAACATTTTACTTATGCCACTGTGTACATATTTTATTTAACTTTAAAATCTTTAATTTTGTCCGAATGTATAGAAATTCTTTTATTTATAATTTCATTAGCACATGAATCAATGCTAATTCTATTCAAAAATACTTAGCTATTTATTCATTTTGTGAATTTAATCATTATTGACAATTTTCAATAATGGTAAGCGCGCGCGATTTATGCATAACTACTATTGTACATTCAATAGGTACATATATATCTCCATTACCGTGTAATGATCACATTTAAAACGTTTGTTAATTTTGTTATATTGTGTATTGTATTTTTTTCTTATCATTCAATTATTGTTCAAATTTTTACGCTGCATTAACGTATCTCGTTTCATTTTCGGTACATTAGTGCATTGTTCCTAGATGCAAAACGCTAAATTGCATTTTATCGCTTATAACATTAGCTTCTCACTTCTATATGTGCTCCACTTTAGTGTGTGCTACGCTAACACCTATCTGTACTTCAAGTGCAATGATCTTTCTGTTGCCTGTTTCCATTGAAAATGCTCTTGACCATGAAAGTGAAGCACTGACCTACCCCAATTATAGTGACATTGAATAATATTTGTTCGTTCAATTGCGTATTACTTAAGAGTTATATGCTTTTAATAAGTTATTATGGAATTTTTTCCCTTTTCCCTTGATACAGATCACTGTTGTCACAGGACTTATTATCGAAAGGACTTCATAGGGACCTACCCAGATTGGTGAAAATTTGTTTTTCCTATTCTGGTTTTTTAATAAAACTTTATCTCCTTCCTTAAAAACTACCGTATTTAATGTATTATCGTAATTTCGTTTAGATCTTTCCTTAGCTTTTTCTTGATTTTGTCTGACTATCTGTATTTGGAATTTTAATACCTTATTGTAATCTTCACTGTTATAAATTGGTGAACATTTTCGTTTTAGGTTGGTTGGCATGTCAAATTCAAATCCGTATAAAGTACGACAAGGCGTTTGCCCTGTTGACATATGCACTATGTTATTGTGCACATGCATTGCCGAATTCAACCATTGGTCCCAGTTGGACCCATCCTCTTTTGCATCTCAAATACTCCGCTAAAAGTCTGTGACTTCGTTTTAACGAGCCATTCGCCTGCGGGTGATAAGGTGTTATATGCATTTTTTTAATGTTTAATAACTTGCACGTGTCTGAAAATAATTTTGACCATTTGAACCATTATCTGTAATTAAAATTTTCGGAATATTATAACGCGTGATAATTTCCTCGTAAAAAGCTTTGGCTACTGTGCTTGCCTCCGCGTCTGGGATAGCTACGCAGCACATGTATTTTGAAAAATCGTCTTGAAAAGTTAAAATATATTTATTTCCTGACACTGTTTCAGGTAAAATTCCTACCAAGTCCATATAAACCTTATCGAATGGACGTGTTGGCGTATCTGTCAAAACCATTGGCATTTTTGTTAACTTTGAACTTTTGTTCATTTGGCATTTAGGACAGTTCCTAACATATTCTTTTATTTGTTTCTGCAATCCCCTCCATTTAAATTGTTTCTTAATCCTAAAGTATGTTTTAAGTGTGCCCTGATGGCCTCCTAGTGCTGAATCATGAAAATCTTTAATCACGGTTTTAATTTCATCTGGATCAGTTAATATTTGAGCTGAATTCGTTTCATTATTTGTATCTATTATTGTTTCATCTACGACTGGTGTACTGATTTGTGGTTTTATTTTTGTGATTTGCTGATCTAAAATATTTTGTATAGTTTTGGATCGTGTTTGTACGACTGTAATATCTGGTTCTATATATGGAATTCTGCTTAAAGCATCCGCATTTAAATTCTTTTTGCCTGGTTTGTACATTATTTCAAAATCATATTCCGATAATTTGTGTCGGAAACGAGCAAGGCGGGATGTCTGATCTTTTAAATTTGCAATAACTTTTAGAGGCTGATAACTCTGACTCTGTAAAAATTTTGAATGGTCGCCCTAATAGGTATGCTCTAAAATTCTTTGTTGCCCCAACAATTGCTAAAAAATCCTTTTCAATGGTAGAATATCGTTTTTCTGCTCCATTTAAAGTTCTACTTGCAAACGCGATCGGTCGGTCGCTTCCTACTTTACCTTGAGATAGGACTGCATCTACTGCTTCGTTACTTGCGTGTGTTGTTAGTAAAAAAGTTTTTGTAAAATCTGGATATGCTCATATTGGAGGTGATTGATTTTTATTGATTCTTTCAATTTAATGAATGAATTTTGACAATCGTCCGTCTATTTAAGTAAATTATTAATTGGTAAAGATAACCTTGCCATATTGCTTATGAACTTTCTGTAATAATTAATTAATCCCAAGAATGCTTGTACTTCTTTTCTGTTTCTTGGTACTGGAATATTTTTTACGCATTCGACCTTAGCGGGGTCTGGCACGCACCAAGTTCTGAACATTTATGCCCTAAATATACAACTTCACGACGTAAAAACTGACATTTTTCGGTATTTAATTTTAAACTATGGTCTCTTAGTTTCTGTAATACTTTACTTAATCTGTGTTCATGTTCGCTTATATTTTTCCCATACACAACTATATCATCAAGATATACAAAACAATCGAAATCGATACCCTGTAACCCTGTTAAGATGTGATTCATTATTCTCTGGAAAGTTGCTGGTGCCCCTGTTAAACCGAAAGGCATCCTATTAAATTCAAAATGTCCAAGTCCTGTACTGAAGGCAGTTTTTTCTTTATCACCTTCTTCTACTAAGACCTGATGATAGACACTTGCTAAATCTAAAGTTGAAAAATACCGACTGTGACCTAATTGATCTAATATTTCATCTATTCGCGGAATAGGAAATACCTGTTTTACGGTTACGTCATTTAATTTACGGAAATCTATGACAAGTCTCCATTTTTTGTTACCGTCTTTGTCGCTCCTCTTCGGTACCAATAGTAATGGTGAATTCCAGGGTTATATGCTTGGCGATATAATGCCAGCATCTAACATTTTGTTAACCTGTCTATTAATTTCCTCTCTATGTGTGTGTGGAAGTTTGTATTGCTTTTGGTTAATTGGTGGTTGATTCCATTGTGTTGTTATGTCGTGTTTAAGTATCGGCGTGTATGACAGTTCGTCACCTTCTAATTGAAAAACATCGTGGTAAGAAATACAAAGATTTTGTAATGATGTGATTTCCTCCTTATTTAAAGATTCATCGATGTTAATTTTTTCTAATAATCTATTAATCCTATTTTTATATTCACTGAATTTATAGTATTTATTGTAGAATTGTTTGTATCTGATTCCCTATACTGATTAAAATTTGAAAATTTCGGTTTAAAATTGTTGTCTATTATAATGTCCTTTTCTGTAGCATTTAATACTGAGACATAAAGTTTATTTTTGTTAACATTCGATAAGCTTTCTCCCAAATATACTCCAGGATAAATTTCTTGTTTATGTATTAATACAATTGGAATTTTTGTTTTTAGTGTAATTTCTACTATTTTTGCGGTTCTCGGCATTATTTTTATTTCATGATTGTAATAAATATTTTCTATGTCGGCTCGCGTTTTCATTGGTAATCGGATAGTGTGATTCTTTCCTTTATCGTAGAATGTTATGGTCTTATTTATTGCGTTTATTACGGATCTATTCCATATGTTATCCCGTCCTATTATTCCGTCTGCTGGTATTCCTTGTTCAAGAGATACTAAATGCATTATTAAATGTAACCACTTTATATTACTGTGTTGTATATTGGTCGTGCCTAACGTCCTTACGCATCCACCAAAAGCCCCATTAAAATCTTTCTTACTATTCTTGTAAATATCCGGTAGTTGTGTCATTGCACCTTCCTTTATTATGCTTGCATCTGCTCCTGAATCTACTAGTAATATGAGTTTTCCATTTTTAGCTGCTTCGCTAGGTACTTCAATGAACACATCACTTACATTAGACAATTTGAAGCAGTCTCCCTTTCTATTGTATATTTTGTTAATTCTCTTTTTATTTAATCCACTCAACTGTTGTCTGATTTTTTATCATAACATGTTATAAAATTTTCAAACTTTTTCAACATTCCTGTAAACATATTGTTCAACTTTTGACCTATTTGCATTTCTTCCCATACACATCTTTGCCGATTAGTTTCATCTGCTACTAATTTATTCATTTTTGCCCCTATTGCTATTATCATATATATAAAGAAATGTATTAATGCAAAAATTACCATTGTCACTCCCTCACAATCAAACCATGGTGGATCAATATGTGTATCAACGGTCACTTCAGACGTCTGATTTGCAATATTTTCCTTCACCGGTTTTCTCTTATTTTTAGGAGTTTGGGTAGTTAATGTGATCACAGACCCTTTAGCCTTATGATTTACTATTTCTACCCTTTTTGACCTAATTTTGCTATTTTTAATGGGTCCCCAGCTTACTGGCCTTGGCTGGGCCCCTGGTAGTTTCCCTTGTTTTGATCATTATTCTCCCTCGCCAGATAATCCCTCTTGGCGTAGCAATCAGTTTCTACATGACCAAGTCTACGACACCAAACACATTTTAAATTATTTCTAGGGGTATTCCCATTTCTATTATTATTATTATTATTGGTACGGTACGTAGTGTAATGTCCTGCTTGAAAATTGTTGTTTAAAAATTCCCTATTAACGACTGGATGGTTTTGTGTACGTCCAAACTCTTCCTTAATTTGAGCTTCTAATCTAATGGAAGCACACCTCCAACTAGATTCGTGCCCATATTTTTCACACTCTATACAAAACTGTGTGTTTTTCCGCGTAATACATTCGTCTCGTGTATGTCCTTTTTTCTGGCAAAAAGAGCATGTTGGTCGTATTTTTGATCCTTCGGTTTTATTTTGGGTTGATATTTTGTGATTTAGTGGGGTAGTTTGAAAATGATTGTTTTGAATACTAGTAGTATGTTTGCGCCGGTTCTGGCTCAAAGGGGCTCCATGGAGCCATAAGGAGCCATGAGGAGCATTTTTTAACAGAGGTGTTGTTATTGTTTTCAATAGGAATCATTTTTTAACAGAGGTCTTGTTAGTGTATTTCAGTTGAGATCAGTTTTTTATCAAAACCTTTCTAATTGTTTTCATATGGAGTATTTTTTAAGATGTGTGGATCATATTTTATCAAAAGCGTTCTAATTATTTTCATACGGAGTATTTTTTATCATGGTTGGATAATATTTTATCGAAAGCGTTCTAATTGTTTTCATAGGGAGTATTTTTTAACATGATACGGTTCTGGCTCAAAGGGGCTCCAAGGAGCCATAAGGCCCCATGAGGAGCATTCTTTAACAGAGGTGTTGTTATTGTTTTCAATAGGGATCATTTTGTAACAGAGTAGTTGTTAGTATAATTTCAGGTGTATTATATGTATACTATATACATTATAATGGCATGGAGCAATTGGGATGACATTTTAACATATGTTGTTAATGTTGATACATACATATATATTATATGTATGTTATGAAGGCATGCATCCGTAAAGAGTAAATTTGCAACTCATATTGTTGTTGGGATAATTATTTCGGAGTAAGCATTTTTAATGGCAATATTTATAAACGTAGATATATGTACGTAATAATTTTGTTATTGTATATGTTATAGAAGCAATTAAAATTTCAGTTTTATGCTTGATGATTTATTTTGCATGATCATCAAGAGAGTTGAGGAACAAAGGGTTTAATTTAAAACTTTGTTGAGGAACGAAGATTGTAATTCAAAACATGGCTATATGAATGAATGTTGTTATTAGACATATATTTTTTGGTGGGTAGTTTTTTTGTTGTAAACAGGTAAATGCACTTCTGCATTAATGCATGGACACATATTTAATTCAAGGTGAATTTTACTATAATGGATATTGTAGTATATTTTTATTTTACAAAGTCATGGTCATTTAATTCGTTTAATTTGCTTATATGAATGAATGGGCCATAAGACTCCATTGGGATCATTTTTATTTAAATTTGCATGGAGCAATAATGCTCCATTGGGATCAATTTTTAAACAACATACTATAAGTTTTAATGATTGAACATGTTAAAACATGTTTAATTTTATTTAGTTTTTTCTTGAGTCAAATTTAATATACTCTCTTTAAAATTTTAATTGAGTATATTTATACTAATGGAATTATCTTTTAACTCATTTTAAAGAGATATCCATTATATATAAATGGATCGAAATTTGAATTAAAGTTATTTATCGTCTGCATAACAATTTGATAGGAACAAAAAATATGGTAAGATTTTTTTTTTTTAATTTTTGTATTTATTAATATATATATTTTTTTTATTTTAAGGATTTCGCTGAAATTATTAGTTTAGCAAAAGGAAACCTCTCTACATACATTAGAGTAGATGACTTGCTAATTGATCAGGAATTCAGGATTTCTAAATTTGAATGGAAAAACACAATTAATGGAACAAAATTAATTTTACATCTAACAGACAATAGATGGTTTTATCTACCAGCAAGAATTTCTAGAAAAGTTGAAACCGATGATCCATATTTATATAATATAAATGAGAAGAAGTGGTCTATTATTTCTTATGTTTGCATTATCTGCTCAAAACTCAGTAGAGCGTTTAATAAAATTTTATCATCATAATCGTCCATTAAATTACAATAATGGCGATCCGCATTTAACATCCTCGGATCGTCTAAGTTAAGAAATAGATGATCTAGTTCATCATCTAACAACCCTTCCCTAATTCCAACATCTATCAAATTTACTGACGGGAGTGTTACGACTTCTAGTATTTCAATTTGAGGATTTACTGTTAATAAAATTTTTATTATTAATATAAAATAATTTTAAAAAATATATTTAGTTATTTACTTACAATTATAAGTTTTTGCCTTTTTATACGAAAAATTATGTTTTCGCAGGATATGCCGCTTCAGATTGTTTCTTGTCGAGAATTTTAAATGTGGACAAAATTCACACTCCATTTTTTAATGTTAATATATTAAAAGTGTGAAAACGATTAAAATTTATTAGTATATCCATTGTATAGAACACCTTTATACATCAAAGTATGTAATATGATATATGTTTAACTGAATATATAAATTTGAATTCAGCAAAATTTAAAGTATATCTAGTGGAATACACCGGAAGTCAATAAAATTCAGAATACGATTTCATAATTTTTGTACATTTTATAACAACTCCGTTTTCTATATTTTACTAAGTAATTTGAGATATCCCTACTATGCAAAAAAAAAATAAAATTTTAATAAGTCAGCAAAAATATTGATGGTAGGTAATGTTGATTTGAAGTTAAATAGCAATATTTAGTGTATATCTATCACTTCAATCCAACGTATCCAAAAACATATTTTAAAATGTTCGTGTGTGAAATGTGTAAAAATTCCTACGGGAAGTTATATAATTTAAAAAGGCACATCCTAAATGTGCATGACAATAAAAACTTTACATGTAAAAAATGTAATAAAACGTTCTCAAGGGAATACAATTTAAAAGTTCATTTATCGAAACATGATCAGGAGCTGTATATCAAGAAGACAAAACTACAGGTGGAACCGGTAATGGATAATGATGGAGCATCAACTAGCAATGAAACAATTAATTGTATATTCTGCAATTGTTTCGTTCATAAATCTTTTTGGAAAGCTCATATAAGAACAAATTTACATAAGAAATCCCCTGAGAAGGATGATAAAGATGGTTTCAAGCTTATAAAAAATGCATTCAAACCAAATGTATGCAATTATATCTTGTATAATGGTGACGAAGGCGAGTTAAATATAAAAGATTACTTGAGAAAAATAGAACCACAACTAATAGCTTTACTAAAACGTGAGTTATTATCAAAAAAATCAATAAAATTTAATGTCGAAGTCTCCGGAGAATATATTCTTCCGGTTAAACCTGAAAATGGAGATGATGAATTTAAAATATCAGTTATGTCCCATATAACTAAGCATATAACTTCAGCGAGTGACATCGGTACGGCTATTTTAAATATGAAGGATGTAATAATACAAAAAATGGATGAATTTCAAGAAAGAGATAGTGGTTGGTCTTTAACAAAAATTAATAAAATTGAAGTTAATATCAATCAGTAAATGCCATTAAGAGGACTGAACTATTTTGAACTTCCTCAATGCATACAAAATAAAAAAGCTTGTGTTAATGTTCATAATAATGACATTTACTGCTTTAAATGGGCAATTATATCAGCTCTTATGTATTCAAATATCAAAAATCCATCTCGAATACAATCTTATGGAATAGAGGATATTACTGGTGATATTATAAATATTGATGGAAATTGTATTAATTTTACTGGAATAGAATTCCCTCACAAAGTGTATACGAAAATATTCGAACTAGAAAACTCATTTAGCATAAACATATTTATGTATAATGAAGTTAATATAAATAAATATGAAATACTGGGACCAGTATATAAGACAAAAAATGAACAACCAATACATATTAATATTCTATTTTGTGAAAACGAGACAAGTACTCATTACGTATGAATTAGAGACATCAGTCGTCTTATTAGTACACAGTCACGTAAAAGAAATCATAAATTATTTGTATGTAATAATTGCATACTTCAATTTAATTCCGAAGCATCTTTAGAAAAGCATAAATCATCATGTAAACAGAAAATAACTTACTTACCTATGGAAGACGACAACAAAATTAAATTTAATGGTTTTGAAAAAACATTACAAGTTCCATATACTTTCTATCTGGATTTCGAATCATTGCTAGTACCATTAGCAGGATGTACGCCAGATCCTTTAAATTCCTTCACCAATACAGTACAGGAACATGTACCTTGTGTTTTTTCATGGTATATGAAAGGATCCTATGATGACAAGTTTGATGAAATGAAAACATATATAGGTAAATATAAACTGAGAATAATCAAATGTATACTATACATTTTTACTGTTTATTCATTGTAGGAAGTGATTGCTCCAAAGTTTTAATAGAGACGCTACTAACTAAAATCAAACAATTGTATTGGAATACAATTGCGAATATTCGACCCATCGAGATGACGGAGATGGATAAGATATCGTTTATAGAATGTAAGATATGTATAATATGTAAAAATAGTTTAGATAATAATATTAGTTCAAAAGTAAGACATCATTGTCATTATACAGGAAAATATTTAGGTGCTGCACATATAGATTGTAATTTAAAAGCAAAAGCAACTAAATATTTTCCTGTATTTACTCATAACTTATCCAAATATGATTTACATTTATTTTTAAGAAATTTAAATGATATTGAAGGTGATATTTATATAATTCCTCTAAATAAAGAGGTTTTTATATCAATAACCAAAACAATTAAATTAAATGATGATCATAATTTTAAAATATGGTTTGTAGACTCATTCAGATTTCTACCAAGTAGCTTGGACAAATTAGTAAAGACATTGAATGAAGATTCAATATATATAACAAAAAAATCTTTCCAAATAATTCACATAGATTATTATTTCGAAAGGGTGTGTTTCCGTATAATTATTTAGATAGTTTTCAGAAATTGAATGAGTCTGCATTACCCCCAAGGGATAAGTTCTTTAATACACTAAATAAAGAGGAATGTACGGAGGAGGATTATATGTTTGCACAACAAGTTTGGAATAAATTTTCATGTCAAAGTTTGAAAGATTATTTAATAATATATTTAAATTGTGACGTTGTACTATTAGCAGATATTTTCGAAAATTTTAGGAAAATTTGCATTCAAATTTATGAATTAGATCCATGCCATTATTTTACAGCACCTGGTTTATCCTGGGATGCTATGCTTAAAATTACTGGTATTGAGTTAGAACTATTAACAGATATAGATAAGTATATATTTATACAGGATGGCATTCGAGGAGGTCTAACTCAATGTTCAGTTAGACATGTTAAAGCCAATAATAAATTTATGAATGAATTTAATCCTAGAGAAAAATCAAAATATTTAATGTATTTCGATGCAAATAATTTATATGGTTATGCAATGTCACAACCATTACCATATAAAGATTTTAAATTTTTGGATGAAAAAGATAAGACTCAATATAAAATCCATTATATGATGCTTTAAGAATGTCTGAAACAGGGCCTAATTTTATTAAAAGTTCACAGAGTATTAGAGTTTTAACAAAGCTGTTGGCTTAAAAAATATATCGATCTGAATACTGTTATGAGATCAAAAGCTAAAAATGAATTTGAAAAAAAATTTTATAAACTTATGAATAACGCAGTATATGGGAAGACTATGGAAAATGTTGAAAAAAGAAAGAATGTCAAAATTTCATGTAACTGGGAGAATTTAGGAAAAGTAAAAGGAGCAAGAGCTTTAATAGCAAGTCCAGCTTTTCATAGCCAAACCATTATAGATGAAAATATGGTGATAATTGAATCCAAACAACTCAGAAAAAGCTAAATAAACCAATATATACAGGGTTTTGTGTATTAGATCTATCAAAATTAAAAATGTATGATTTTTATTATAACTACTTAAAAAACAAATTTAATTCAAATATTCGTTTAGTATATACGGATACAGACTCGCTTGTAATTGAAGTTAATACCATTGATTTCTATAAAGACATTTATGAAGATGTTCAAAAATCTGATCCATCAAATTATATTTTTGACACTTCTAGTTATGAGTATCCTAATATATTTGGTTATAATCAAAATAATTGTAAAGTAGTGGGTTTGATGAAAGACGAAAATAATGGTAAAATAATTAAAGAAATAGTATGTCTTAAACCTAAGACATACTTTTTTACTATTGAAGATGGTACACCAATATCAAAAGCAAAAGGTGTTAAAAAATCAGTTAGTAAAACATTTACTATTCATGATTATAAAACATGTCTTTACAATTAAAAAAGTTATAATGAAAGAAATGTATATAATTAGATCTAAAGCCCATATTTTATATACACAATGTGTAAATTAATTAGCACTTAATTTTATAGATGACAAGCGGTATATACTAGATGATGGTATAAACACACTTGCTTGGGGGCATTATAAAATTAATTATATTAAAGCTTTAAATACTGATTTAGATATTTTTATGAACATAGATATTTAGAAAATTAATATGTAAACATATTAAATATAATGTATAATGTTATATACATGTATAATGTATTAAATTAAATAAACAATAAAATAAAAATTCAATTTTATATATGTAAAAAAAAAATGCTTTTTTATTTAATATTATACCAATTAACATCATCATAATCATTTTGTAATGTTTTATTTCTTTGACGAGTAAGGCGAGGTGAGTATTGATATGGTAACATAGTTTGCTTAGTTTTCGGTGTAATTTTACTTCCATCACTTGACAAAATTCGTACCAATCGTGATCCATGATTTGAAAAGTTTTTTAAACGTTTAGCTGCAGAACTTGCAGAGGTATGATTTATTTTATTAATTGTTGTATCCACATCCATAGAATTTTCATCATGTTCGTTAATATTGCTAAATATATGTTCATCAGCATTGAAGTCAGCCTGTGAAGCAAAATCTCTTTTTCCAATATCTTTTGTTTGGGTTTCATTATCGTTTTTAAATATCCATTTTGTTTGAGTATCCTTATCCATTAATGATTTATATGACTTTACCGATTTATTCTCTTTCTTCATATTTATTTCTTGTTTGGAAATCAAATATTTTGCTAGATCTTGTTTTATTTCATACCATTTATTTATATCTTTAAGTGTATGAGAGGCATATATCGGAAGAAGTTTTCGTTTTAAAAAATTTGAATCTGATATATCTTTAGAATAGCGTTCATATGTAGAAGGGTTTAATAATACAAGCTTGGATAAAATATTAGATATTATCTAAAATTTTTTCTATAACACCGCTTAAAACAGATGAAATTAAAATTGGAATAAATCCTCCTCGTTGGATTAGATGTTTTCTCTTTGATCGTAAATCAGTTTTTGAGCAGCAAAGTTTTCTAATGACATTTTTATATGATTTTAACTTTACTAGATCGTTTTTCTTTACATTATGATTTTTATGTAAAATATTAAATGCAATTTCATTAATAGCTTTTATAAGATTATCATCCGCATTTTTTTTAGAATTGCATTTCGCAATTTAGATTTCGCATTTTTAAGAACATATAGAATATATTTGTTCTCCTTCAATCGTTTCAGTTTGCACGTCATTTTGAATTGAAACAAAGCAATAACAATATTCTTTATTGAAAATGTTAGATCTGAATCTTAATGCGTTATGTGCTTGTTGTGTAAGATCTATTAATAAATAACCATGAGCACTCTCAGTACAAGTGTTATATACTCGAACTAATTCTTTATAATTTTCAGGATAAATTTGTCTTGCCAAGCATTGAAATTGTAGTTTATCTCTTGGATTTTTAAACATAACTATATATTTTGAATTCAATGATATATCTCTTGTATATGTTCCCTTATGAAAAATATTTTGCGTTACTAAAACAACTGATAAATTTCGGTGATGTGAACCTTTAGTAAATAGTTCACAAACTTTTTTATTAAATGAGTCTAACAATCTATACTAATTATTTTAGATGATTTAAAATAATTAGTATAGATTCATTGGCGGAATTCTCAAAGTCATCTGGAATACCTTCAATAAAATTTACATTAACAATTTCTGGTAATGAGTTTTTTTCAGCATAACACCAAATTACTTTCGTAATAGGAGAACTAATTAAATGTTTATTGTTAATAAGATTTATAATAAATGTCGATTTGCCACAACCTGATGGACCACAAACTAACATTGTAAATGGATACACAAATTGATGAAACATTGTTCTCTATGCAATGACTAACTTCAAATAAAAATAATTGTTGGAAGCACGTATTTTTTATATAAATATAAATTTTTAAAAATCAATCATTTCCATTATTGGCTGAACTCACTATGAGTAAAGAAGTTCTTGTAAATGAATTGCACCGACAAGCAAGAAGAAATTTTAAACGGCGTAGGTTTATACAAAAGGGTATTTCAGATACTTGGCAAATTGATCTTGTAGAAATGATACCTTTTGCAAAGATTAATAAAGGATATAAATATTTACTAACTGTTATATATGTTTTTTCTAAATACGCATATGCAATTCCTGTTAAAACCAAAAGTGGAATCGATGTAACCTTAGCTATGCAAAATATTCTGGAAAAAAATAAGAATAAAATTCCAAATAATATTCAATCTGATCAGGGTAAAGAATTTTTCAATTCACTTTTTCAAAAATTAATGAATCGATTTGAAATAAACCATTATCATACATTTTCCAATATGAAGGCTTCAATAATTGAAAGGTTTAATAGAACTTTTAAAAATTTAATGTGGAAAGACTTTAGTCTTCAAGGTACTTATAAATGGTTAGAATTGATTACAAAAAATATAAATATATATAATAATAAATATTATCGTAGTATTAAAATGTCTCCAAAAAATGTCAATAATCTAATCAACAAATACTTTTAAATACAGTTTACAATCATAATAAAACATTTAAGATGAGCAAATTAAAAATTGGAGATGATGTTCAAATTAGTAAATATAAAGGCACTTTCTATAAAGCATATGAATCCAATTGGTCCAATGAGGTATTCAAAATAAATAAAATAAAGATCACAAATCCAATTACATATCAATTAATTGATTATCAAGGATAATTAATAAAAGGAGGATTTTATGAAGAAGAATTACTTAAAACAGAAACATCAAATACTTATCTAGTTGAAAAGGTTATAAAAAGAAAAAAGGATACGGTATATGTCAAATGGTTCGGTTTTGGAAGTGAACATAATTCATGGATCAATAAAACCGATTTATTAACTAAGTAAACTATATTTAATTTATTATAATTATGTTGTTCAAATATTTATATAAATAAAGTGATTTTTAATAAAAAACTAGCATTCTTATTAAAACATTTGAAAATAAAAGATGGGTGATTCCAGTTTTTATGTTGCTTTATTAAGTAATAATTCCGCAAATATCTATGAAAATACTAAATCTACATTTACAAATTTATTAAAACAATCTTTGATTTTAAATGAAAACTGGGTTGTAGGTTTAACAGAAATTTTATTTCAAATTGTTAATAACCCATCTACATTTGAAGTATCTCGAAATTTGAATAAAAGTGATATTTTGAAATCAACTTTAAAGTTAAATAAAAGTAATATCAAAAATGTAAATAGTGATCTAAAAGTAGATAAAAAAATAAATACTATCCCTATCACATATTTAAATTTCATTGACAAAATAAATCAAGCTATCACGAATAGAGAAGAAAAACCACAAATTGCAGAAAATCAACTCAATGTCAATTCTAATCCTGAGTCAGTTGTAATAAAAAAAAATAAAAAAAATAAAGATGAGTTGAATATCGATAACAAAAAAGATAAAAGTTTAAAATTAATAACTGAAAAATTGGACATTCAAGATAGTATAAATGAAAACCCTGAGTTGGTTGGCGTAAAAAGCAGTTTTAATAGACACTTTGTATCGGAGAATACAATACTTAAAATGTTAGATGTTATATCGAATTCTTATGAAAAATTTAATTCACATACAAGTTATAAATTAAGATCTAGCGAGCTATACAACCTAGTGTTTGTGTACACAGACATTATTAAACCCAGATATGTAGGCGATCAAAAAATAAAATGCTTAAAAATATTTCCATGTTTAAATGAAATAAATTATATTCACTTTAAAAATATTGAATATTATCCATTGAAATCTTCAAATATAAATAATATTTCTATAATGATACGAGATGATGAAGGAAAGAAAATAAATATTATGTCGAATGAATCCCCCGTTTATTGCACGTTACATTTTCGTAATATAAAAGAAGCTTCATAAGTTGTACTGATATCATTTATATGTAAACCATGGACAAGATTTATTCTGAGTACAATCTTAATCAATCCGGATCAAATTTGGATAATATAGGAGATATATACCATTCTCCTAGAATTGTTCAATATGGTCGTGGAATTGGTTAATTTTTTACGGCCTTGTATACACATCTAAAACCTCTAATGAAAACTGGATTAAATGCTTTAAAAAACAATTCACTCGAAATTGGAAAATCAGTTTTGGAAGAGTTAGGTACTAAACCCATAAAAACTATATTAACTGAACAGGGTAAAAAGGCTGGAATGGAAAACGTATAAAATTCAAACGACTAAAGAAAAAAGATCATATGAAAACTAATCGTTCTAGAAGAAGGAAGTTTACTGATATATTTGGCAACTGTTAATTTATTTATGATGGCAGGATTTATTGAATGTATGAAAAGTGAATTAGATCTTTTTGAGTCACCACCTGTACAAACTAGCATAATTAAAACAGAGGAGGTATCATATAGTCCAATAGCAACAATTGACAACTCTACTACAATAGAATTTCCTTCACTCGGAAATGGTGAAACATATCGTGATCTAAGTAGTGTTTATTTACGATTAATTGTAGAAATTAATGGAAGTGGAGGAGTCATAAACAATTTACTTCACTCATTATTTCGGAGCAGTAGTGTTCATTTAAATAATAGAAATGTATCGCAATCTGATAATAATTATCACTATAGATCTTACATTGAAACATTATTAAACTATGGAAATGATGCTAAATCTACACATCTTGAATCATGCGGATGGTCATTAGATATAAAAAAATTAATTCAATAGTTGAGATTGAAAATCCAGGTTTAGCTAGACGAAAGAAAACATTTAAAAATGGAGAACGAGTTGAATTGATTGGAAAACTTCATGCAGATATATTTAATCAATCTAAATATCTTCTTAATAATGTGGATCTTAAAGTAACCCTTAATATGGAGAAACCTTCTTTTTATATACTAGAAGATTCCAAATCTGGAGAGTCATCTATTAAAATTCATGAAGCTAACTTATACATTAATCATCTTACCATTAATAGTAATATTTTAATGGCACATCATAATGTTTTACAAAGTAGAAATGCTATTTATCCATATAAAAAAGTTGAAATCAAGACATTCACCATTCACCCCGGCAATCATTCTCTACTGTTAGATAATGTTATAATTGGACAACTTCCAAATTTCTTAATATTTGGTATGGTAACTAATAAAGCATATACTGGTGATCGTTCGGAAAATCCGTATAACTTTCGCCATCTCAATTTACAAAGATTTAATTTAGTTGTAAATGGAGTACAAGTACCAGCACAGCCGATTGAATTTGATTATAAACATGGACGTATAAGTACAAGGGGATATCAAACCTTATTTAAAGGTACTGGCATACATTACTTTGATAAGGGACATCAAATAACTAAAGAATTATTTGATAACGGATATTTCTTACTTGCATTTGATTTAACACCAGATCATAACAATAACTCACACTGTGGAAACTTAATAAATCAAGGTACAATACGAATTGAAGGTCGTTTCAGTGAAGCACTTTCTGAAGCAATTACGTGTTTAGCATATTGTGAGTTTGATAGTGTTTTGGAAATTGATAAAAATCGTACTGTATTACAATCATTATGAATACAAGTAATATAGAAAATATTTTATATAAAAATTTAGTAACTAAGAAAAATTTTAAAGGAGTTTTTGCATCAAATCAGCTACCTAGAAATCGAATAAAAAAGCCAGCATTTTATATTGTGAATATGGATTCATCATTTAAACCAGGATCACATTGGATTGTAATATATTTTCCTCAAAATGGGCCGGCTGAATATTTTTGTTCTGCAGGGAGTTCACCTATTAAACCATTTATAAATTTTATTCAAACCAATGCATCCACATTTTTTAAAAGCAATTTCCGATTACAAAGTGAAATTTCAATGTTATGCGGTGTTTATTGCTGTATATTTATACATTTAAGAAGTAAAAATATTTCTTTTAATAAGTTCTTTAATTATTTTGATATTTATAATTTATATATTAATGATATTTTAGCTGTACATTATTTTAAAAGTATTTTTAAGTTTCCTATAATAAAAAATAAATAAAACAATTTAATGAAAATAATTTATAAATTTGTCTTTTTATTTCTATTATTTAAAATTTTTACAAATTCATTGAATATAGTATAATAAAAACATTATTAATAATAAACAATTATTTTGTATATTTTATTCTATAATATAATTTTATTAGCTTATCAATGTCTTTGCATTCCTTGTCATAATAATAACAACCACATGTATCTGGTCCCTCCGTTAAGTCATCTGTGGCCCATGGACAGCTCTTATAATGTACTCCGTGAATAGTTAATATTTTTTCCATATACTGGTAATGCTTACAATAAGGGATAAACTTAATAAACTGTTTTTTATGATCGTCAAATAAAATATTATTAAATCCTTTTAAAAACTTTTTTACTTTTATAACTTCCATAATAGTATTTTTTCTTATCAAATTGTAATGTAGACGATAAATAACTTTAATTCAAATTTCGATCCATTTATATATAATGGATATCTCTTTAAAATGAGTTAAAAAGATCTAAATGTTTTAACATGTTCAATCATCAAAACTTATAGTATGTTGTTTAAAAATTGATCCCAATGGAGCATTATTGCTCCATGCAAATTTAAATAAAAATGATCCCAATGGAGTCTTATGGCCCATTCATTCATATAAGCAAATTAAACGAATTAAATGACCATGACTTTGTAAAATAAAAATATACTACAATATCCATTATAGTAAAATTCACCTTGAATTAAATATGTGTCAATGCATTAATGCAGAAGTGCATTTACCTGTTTACAACAAAAAAATTACCCACCAAAAAATATATGTCTAATAACAACATTCATTCATATAGCCATGTTTTAAATTACAATCTTCGTTCCTCAACAAAGTTTTAAATTGAACCCTTTGTTCCTCAACTCTCTTGATAATCATGCAAAATAAATCATCAAGCATAAAAGTGAAATTTTAATTGCTTCTATAACATATACAACAACAAAATTATTACGTACATATATCTACGTTTATAAATATTGCCATTAAAAATGCTTACTCCGAAATAATTATCCCAACAACAATATGAGTTGCAAATTTACTCTTTACGGATGCATGCCTTCATAACATACATATAATATATATGTATGTATCAACATTAACAACATATGTTAAAATGTCATCCCAATTGCTCCATGCCATTATAATGTATATAGTATACATATAATACACCTGAAATTATACTAACAACTACTCTGTTACAAAATGATCCCTATTGAAAACAATAACCACACCTCTGTTAAAAAATTATCCGAATTGAAATACACTAACAACTACTCTGTTAAAAAGTGATCCCTATTGAAACCAATAACAACATCTCTGTTAAAAAATGCTCCTCATGGGGCTTTATGGCTCCATGGAGCCCCTTTGAGCCAGAACCGGCGCACACGTACTACTGTATCATGTTAAAAAATACTCCCTATGAAAACAATTAAAACGGTTTTGATAAAAAACTGATCTCAACTGAAATACACTAACAAGACCTCTGTTAAAAAATGATCCCTATTGAAAACAATAACAACACCTCTGTTAAAAAATGCTCCTCATGGATCCTTATGGCTCCATGGAGTCCCTTTGAGCCAGAACCGGCGCAAACATACTACTAATACTATTCGTTGGACTGGTTACAGATCGTTGTTCGAAACTGTACACTTCCTCGGGGAATCTCGGACCCCCTTGAATTGTTATCTGGGCCTTTAATGCTTCATCTAATAAATCATTCAAGTTTTCTGCTTTGCTACATAATAATAGAACCTTTATTGTCGGATCCTTTACACCTACCTTGAATGCTGTCAGAACTGAGTTTACTAGTTCCGTATTAAAAACATATGTAGGTAGATTTTTATTTTTGTACCTTGAATCTGCTATTTCATTAGCGTTTGCCCATAATCTTTCTAATCTTCTTGCAAATGTCCTCAGACTTTCACCATCCGTCTGATATGCTTTTCTAAAACTATCCTGAACCGAATCTAACGTAGTCATTTTTAAATATGTATTTCTTAGAACGTCAAATAACTCCACTAAATCATTGAACTTTCTTGTGCGGACTAGATCATAAGCGTCACCAAGAAGATGCAGTTTGACACAGCTAATGAATTCTTCTTTGTTTTCTTCTGTAATTTTTAGACTTGCTAACGCACAAGCGTCCATGAATGTATAAAGTTCGGTTTTAACGGACGGTGATTCCGATCCCATAAAAAATGGAACCACACTTCTTACGTAATTCGATACAGTATCTAACGACATTTCTAATGTTGTTTCCGGTGCTGTTATTTTATCAAATTTTCCTACAATCTGTAATGCCTCCTTATGATATAATGATGTTTAGTGGGCTAGCTTAACTTCCGATTCTAAAAATCTGATTTTCGAATCTAATTCCCTTACTTTATTATTTGCTTCTTCTAATGTTTCGAATTCTAGTCTGGGCTGTTGGCTCAGTGCTCGTTCAATTGATTCGTACGAAATATCTTTATTTTTCAGAAAAGTTCTTAATTTTTCGTTTTCTTCCTCTATTCCACTAGCCTGATCTAACAACTCCCGCCGTTCTTCTACAATATCGTTTAATTTATTATTTAATGCAGTAAATTCCCCTTTCCAATCTTCTAATTCTTTTATTTTATGAGCACTTTTATGTTCCAAGTAGAATACTAATTGTTCAAAAACTACGTCAACTCATTCGACTTCTGAGTATACCCGTGTGGAACTGACTTTATTTTTTATTAATTCTAAAGTTTCTTTATTGTTAACTTCCGTACTAATTTGATTCCACAATTCTTCAAAGTTCGCCATATAATCATTAAAATGTTCAATTAAAATTTATAAATTTGTTTAATTTCATTCTTTCTATAATTTAATTTCACCATTTATTTACTGCTTTCACTCAAACTCACTTAAATTTATTCAATATTTAATTATACCTTCCTTTCCACTTCTGTGTTTCTTCATTTATTTTTTTTTAATGCTCCTTCAAATTCGTCCTTCAGTCCTTTTTTTTGTAGATTCTTGAAAAACCGGCTGCGCCAAAATGTTGCGGGCTCCACGGGACCTTTTGTACTTGCCTTTATTAATGAAACCGTCAGTGATAATATTCCCTCGAAGTCCACAATTCTTTCCTAACATTTATTATTAAATAAAAATGCAAGGATATTTTAGACTTGCTTTATACTTTTATTAATTATTTTTTAAGTATTTTTACAAGCTTGAGTTTAAACTGAAAACACGTCTGCACTCTAAGGCAGTTAAAATCATAATGCTTAAAATCTAAACTTAACCTCTACTCATCACCTCGGTATCGTGCGACTCACGAACCCCTTGCTTATACTTATTTCCTAAAACACAACTCATAAATGCAAGCAATCATATTCTTAAATCTACGTACTACTAAAAACCTCATGAACCCCACATCAGATATTACTAATATTGTGAAATCATTAACTGAGAAAATTTCAATGTGCTAAATTCTTAATTGCTTCCCATGCTGGCGTTAGTCTTGACTTAAATTACAACCAATGCTTTTGTTGTTGCTTTTAAACAGACGGCACACTTGCTAGCGTGTGTTTCGGATCAAATTGCAACCAGTGCATTTTTCGTTGCTTTCAAGCGGACTTAATTTTATATCCTGAAAGTATGCACTCATAAACATTATGTACTTGTTCCAGTTACGTCGTAGACGTTATGTTAACATGCATCTGTTATTGTGCTTTTAGATTTGAAATTTATGCGCATACTGGTTATGTGCAGGCTTTCTGAAATACAACAAAAAAAACGTTTCTGATTCACAACAGCACTCGTATGTTGGCGCGGCCAAAGTTCGCCTTCATGCCTGGTTTGGTGCGGCCTCTACCTGCCCCGTCTTGATGTCTTCCTCCAGAGTTATGCTTGGGAGTGGAAGCACGTCAGTGTCTTGAACTTTTTGGTAATTCCTCTTCGCTATCCGTTGACAGGGATCGCTTTTCGCCAGTGAATTTTGAATTACGTCGTCGTAGACACATACATCGACGTATGCTGGGCTGTAACCTGTAGTATCGGATACGCTGGAATTGATTAACAGGGATATTTCCGGTATTTCATCCCACTTCTTCTGATGAACTCCTGCTAGCTGCGCGATCATGATTTTTACCGTCCGGTTGACCCTTTCCGTTGGGTTCTCCTGCGGAGTATAGGGAGCGGTAAATTGTTGTCGTACCCCGATTTCATCTAAATAGCGTTTGAAAATTCTGCTTGTGAATTGGGTGCCGTTATCCGTGATGATGACTTCCGGTACGCCATATCTGGAAAATATTCGCTCTCTGAATGATTTTACCAGGCCTTCGGATGTTGCTTTTCGTAGCGGAACTAACTCTGTCCATTTAGAAATACGATCAAAGAAGACTAATAGCATGGTGTTGCCATGCGTTGACCGTGGTAGTGGACCAACAAAATCTGCTCATAATGTTGCCCATGGCTCTTCCGGAATATGTATGAGCATTTCACCTGCGGGTCGTTGTTGGTTCACCTTATATCGTTGGCAGGATTCACATTTCTGTACGTAGCGGCGAATATCCCTAAACATGCCAGGCCAATAATATCTGTTAGTTATCCTGGAAATGGTTTTTCGTATCCCTAAATGCCCGGCGCTAGGATTGTCGTGATTTTCGCACATGACTCGATTTCGTAAAGTTGCGGGAACGCAAAGTTTCCATGTTACGCCGTCCTCGTCGCTTGCATTTCTTGGCAGATGCCGGTATAATTGCCCGTCGATAGTTGCATAATCCGGAAATTTTTCTGGGTTCATTCTGATGTCATTTGCCTTCTTCTTCAACCAAGAATATTCGGTATCTTCCACGTTATGCACCGTGACTCGCTGGGGAGTGTCCTGTGGCTGCCGCGACAATGTATCTGCAACTATATTTAATTTGCCTTTACTATATTGTACCGTAAAGTTTAACTGCTGCAACTCGAGTGCCCATCTTACAATACGTCCGGACGGACTTTCAATCGAATTCAACCATTTTAAAGATAAATGGTCTGTGATCACGATGAATTTATAACCTTCTAAATAAGGTCGCATTTTCCGAATACCCCATACTATAGCCAGGCATTCTTTTTCTGTAGGCGAATAGTTTTTCTCCGCTTTATTAAGGTGGCGGCTCGCATACGCTATCACCCGCTCGGATCCCTCGATGATCTGAGTGAGCACCACTCCTAGGCCATAGTCGCTAGCGTCGGTCTGTAAGCTGAATGTTTGAGTAAAATCGGGACATGCCAGGACTGGCGCTTCGGTGAGTTTCAATTTGAGTTCTTCGAATGATTCTTGTTGTATTTCTGCCCACTTCCAATGCATTAACTTTTTCAGCAATGATGTTAGTGGTTGTGCTATTGTGGCGAAATCTGGCACAAATCGCCGATACCATGACACCATGCCAAGAAATCGTCGTACTCCCCTTACGTTCTGGGGCGGCTGAAGTTCGCGAATGGTGGCTACTTTGTCGGGATCCGTTTGGATGCCTTCGCTCGTAACGACGTGACCTAAATATTTAATTTGTGTTTTAAAGAACTCACATTTTTCTGGGTTTAACTTCAGGTTGGCCGCGCGAAGTCGCCGGAACACTTCCTGTAGATTGCGTTGATGCGCAGCGAGAGTTGTTCCGGTAACCACGATATCGCTGAGATAAGCAAATACGAAGGGCTCCAACTCCGGACCAATGATACTGTCGAGCGCACGTTGAAAATTCGGTAGTGCCGAGTGTAAACCGAAAGGCATAACGCGCCACTGATAAAGTCCGCGGCGTGGTACCGTGAACGCCGTATGTTTCCTGCTTTCGGCTTCCATTGGTATTGCCAATACCCATCTCGTAGATCAAGACTGCTTACGTATTTGGGATTTCGAAGTCTGTCCAAGATATGCGTTATGCGGGGTAGAGGATATGCATCGAGCACTGATCTACTATTTAATTGTCGGTAGTCGACGCACAACCGCACAAGCTCCTGTTTTATTTTTTACTAAGACGATGGCCGCACTATAGGGGCTATGGGAGGGTTCGATACGTCCTTTCTTTAACAATTTAATTATTTTATCTTATTATATATCTTTGTTTGATTGGTCGATCGTCTGCCATTATTATCTTGTGTTCAGTTATAGTTGTTGTTCCTTGAAGATCCGAAAACTTTTTTAATTCTCTATCCAAAAATTCCTGTATTTGTTGTTGCTCGCTGCTATTGTCCTGATGTTTCGTAATATTCTGTGGCCTATTTCGTCCTTGTGTGACCACCATGCACTTGGTTGTCATTTTACTTGATTTTGGAGTCCAGGTTAATTTTATTGTTTCACCTCCACAGCTAAATGTTGCACCGACCTCCATGCAGAAATCTAAACCTAGGATCACGTCTTCGATTGATTCTGGCATCACCAGAAATAGAAAACTGCGATTGATATTTCCCATTTGTACTGTGATTTTGACCTATTGATCTAACAGTCTTGTAGTGCCGTCTGCTAGGGTGACATAAGCGTCTACTGCTATAAATTTCCAGTTTTTCCCTATTTCATGTAAAAATGACTTGTTGATGAAACTTTTAGTCGCTCCCGTGTCGAAGGTTGCTATGGTCGGAATGACATTTAGGGTCAGGGCGGATGTCCCTCCTGTCCACAATTTCGGCAAGCTGTTTGAACGTTGATAGGGTTCTGCCGTCCTTGTGAGACCATTCGATGTTGTTCGTCTTGTCTACGTTGAGTCGGAGGGCACCTTGGCGCGCGTATATTTTCTAGGTCCTCGGCCAATGACGCCAGTTCTTCTGCGGATGTACCTCATGAACCCCACATCAGATATTACTAATATTGTGAAATCATTAACTGAGAAAATTTCAATGCGCTAAATTCTTAATTGCTTCCCATGCTGGCGTTAGTCTTGACTTAAATTACAACCAATGCTTTTGTTGTTGCTTTTAAACAGACGGCACACTTGCTAGCGTGTTTCGGATCAAATTGCAACCAGTGCATTTTTCGTTGCTTTCAAGCGGACTTAATTTTATATCCTGAAAGTATGCACTCATAAACATTATGTACTTGTTCCAGTTACGTCGTAGACGTTATGTTAACATGCATCTGTTATTGTGCTTTTAGATTTGAAATTTATGTGCATACTGGTTATGTGCAGGCTTTCTGAAATACAACAAAAAAAACGTTTCTGATTCACAACAGCACTCGTATGTTGGCGCGGCCAAAGTTCGCCTTCATGCCTGGTTTGGTGCGGCCTCTACCTGCCCCGTCTTGATGTCTTCCTCCAGAGTTATGCTTGGGAGTGGAAGCACGTCAGCGTCTTGAACTTTTTGGTAATTCCTCTTCGCTATCCGTTGACAGGGATCGCTTTTCGCCAGTGAATTTTGAATTACGTCGTCGTAGACACATACATCGACGTATGCTGGGCTGTAACCTGTAGTATCGGATACGCTGGAATTGATTAACAGGGATATTTCCGGTATTTCATCCCACTTCTTCTGATGAACTCCTGCTAGCTGCGCGATCATGATTTTTACCGTCCGGTTGACCCTTTCCGTTGGGTTCTCCTGCGGAGTATAGGGAGCGATAAATTGTTGTCGTACCCCGATTTCATCTAAATAGCGTTTGAAAATTCTGCTTGTGAATTGGGTGCCGTTATCCGTGATGATGACTTCCGGTACGCCATATCTGGAAAATATTCGCTCTCTGAATGATTTTACCAGGCCTTCGGATGTTGCTTTTCGTAGCGGAACTAACTCTGTCCATTTAGAAATACGATCAAAGAAGACTAATAGCATGGTGTTGCCATGCGTTGACCGTGGTAGTGGACCAACAAAATCTGCTCATAATGTTGCCCATGGCTCTTCCGGAATATGTATGAGCATTTCACCTGCGGGTCGTTGTTGGTTCACCTTATATCGTTGGCAGGATTCACATTTCTGTACGTAGCGGCGAATATCCCTAAACATGCCAGGCCAATAATATCTGTTAGTTATCCTGGAAATGGTTTTTCGTATCCCTAAATGCCCGGCGCTAGGATTGTCGTGATTTTCGCACATGACTCGATTTCGTAAAGTTGCGGGAACGCAAAGTTTCCATGTTACGCCGTCCTCGTCGCTTGCATTTCTTGGCAGATGCCGGTATAATTGCCCGTCGATAGTTGCATAATCCGGAAATTTTTCTGGGTTCATTCTGATGTCATTTGCCTTCTTCTTCAACCAAGAATATTCGGTATCTTCCACGTTATGCACCGTGACTCGCTGGGGAGTGTCCTGTGGCTGCCGCGACAATGTATCTGCAACTATATTTAATTTGCCTTTACTATATTGTACCGTAAAGTTTAACTGCTGCAACTCGAGTGCCCATCTTACAATACGTCCGGACGGACTTTCAATCGAATTCAACCATTTTAAAGATAAATGGTCTGTGATCACGATGAATTTATAACCTTCTAAATAAGGTCGCATTTTCCGAATACCCCATACTATAGCCAGGCATTCTTTTTCTGTAGGCGAATAGTTTTTCTCCGCTTTATTAAGGTGGCGGCTCGCATACGCTATCACCCGCTCGGATCCCTCGATGATCTGAGTGAGCACCACTCCTAGGCCATAGTCGCTAGCGTCGGTCTGTAAGCTGAATGTTTGAGTAAAATCGGGACATGCCAGGACTGGCGCTTCGGTGAGTTTCAATTTGAGTTCTTCGAATGATTCTTGTTGTATTTCTGCCCACTTCCAATGCATTAACTTTTTCAGCAATGATGTTAGTGGTTGTGCTATTGTGGCGAAATCTGGCACAAATCGCCGATACCATGACACCATGCCAAGAAATCGTCGTACTCCCCTTACGTTCTGGGGCGGCTGAAGTTCGCGAATGGTGGCTACTTTGTCGGGATCCGTTTGGATGCCTTCGCTCGTAACGACGTGACCTAAATATTTAATTTGTGTTTTAAAGAACTCACATTTTTCTGGGTTTAACTTCAGGTTGGCCGCGCGAAGTCGCCGGAACACTTCCTGTAGATTGCGTTGATGCGCAGCGAGAGTTGTTCCGGTAACCACGATATCGCTGAGATAAGCAAATACGAAGGGCTCCAACTCCGGACCAATGATACTGTCGAGCGCACGTTGAAAATTCGGTAGTGCCGAGTGTAAACCGAAAGGCATAACGCGCCACTGATAAAGTCCGCGGCGTGGTACCGTGAACGCCGTATGTTTCCTGCTTTCGGCTTCCATTGGTATTGCCAATACCCATCTCGTAGATCAAGACTGCTTACGTATTTGGGATTTCGAAGTCTGTCCAAGATATGCGTTATGCGGGGTAGAGGATATGCATCGAGCACTGATCTACTATTTAATTGTCGGTAGTCGACGCACAACCGCCAAGCTCCTGTTTTATTTTTTACTAAGACGATGGCCGCACTATAGGGGCTATGGGAGGGTTCGATACGTCCTTTCTTTAACAATTTAATTATTTTATCTTATTATATATCTTTGTTTGATTGGTCGATCGTCTGCCATTATTATCTTGTGTTCAGTTATAGTTGTTGTTCCTTGAAGATCCGAAAACTTTTTTAATTCTCTATCCAAAAATTCCTGTATTTGTTGTTGCTCGCTGCTATTGTCCTGATGTTTCGTAATATTCTGTGGCCTATTTCGTCCTTGTGTGACCACCATGCACTTGGTTGTCATTTTACTTGATTTTGGAGTCCAGGTTAATTTTATTGTTTCACCTCCACAGCTAAATGTTGCACCGACCTCCATGCAGAAATCTAAACCTAGGATCACGTCTTCGATTGATTCTGGCATCACCAGAAATAGAAAACTGCGATTGATATTTCCCATTTGTACTGTGATTTTGACCTATTGATCTAACAGTCTTGTAGTGCCGTCTGCTAGGGTGACATAAGCGTCTACTGCTATAAATTTCCAGTTTTTCCCTATTTCATGTAAAAATGACTTGTTGATGAAACTTTTAGTCGCTCCCGTGTCGAAGGTTGCTATGGTCGGAATGACATTTAGGGTCAGGGCGGATGTCCCTCCTGTCCACAATTTCGGCAAGCTGTTTGAACGTTGATAGGGTTCTGCCGTCCTTGTGAGACCATTCGATGTTGTTCGTCTTGTCTACGTTGAGTCGGAGGGCACCTTGGCGCGCGTATATTTTCTAGGTCCTCGGCCAATGACGCCAGTTCTTCTGCGGATGTACAGCTGGTATCTGGTTGTAGATTGTTGTAGATCCTGTCTACCCTTTTTTCTTCCGTGTAGTCCACATGATGCATTAGACCTTGTAGTGCCAGCATGTAGTTCTCGAAGGACTCCTTAGGATGATGGCGCCGTTGTCTAATTTCGTCATCCAATTCTTCGAAAGAAGAGCCTGCACACATAGAAAATTATTGTTGAAATTTGAAAATATTATCAATTTTCATTTAGAATTATAAAAAATAGCTCGACACCCTGTTTTTATTTTGACATTTGATGTTTCTGTTTTGGAAATATTCAAATTTATCGCGCGTTGTTGTGTGGACTAAAAATGTCCAATAATTGTAATCGACAACGCTAATCTGGGCAACAATTTTAATCGGGCGACAACTATAAAATTGATCTCAATGGTGTTTTAAACAGACGGACATACTTTCGAAACCATTCGTCGGCACTGCCATGTTCCTCATCAAGCATACTTGCCATTCAACGAGACACACGGTTCGCTTTCCCAACTGATTTGAGTTCCAACACCGGCGGAAAAGTTCTCCCACTGTTCGTTTTTGTCTATTGGGAAGTGATACCTGGCGACCCATGTGAGCCGGTCACCAAACCCTACCAAAATGTAAACGTCATGGTCTTAAAGAAGGTTTTTACGATGTGGAATTGTGTTAAACATTATTAATCGTATGAAGTTATAAAATAAAAATGCATTTTAAATTAGAAAAGGGTGTTTGTATTTATTTTATTGTTGTTGCCTTTTCAGTTTTAAATTAAAAATATCATTAAAAGCAAAAACAAAACTAACAATAGAATTATTAAAAGCTAGCATTTTATTATCAATACGTGTTTGATAATTTTATTGTTGTATCCGACAATAATTTGAAAATAATATTTGTGGATCCATTTTAACATTAAATATTTTTAAATTATTGTCGGATTCGACAATAATTTTCTATGTGTGTTGTAGGAAAAATTGGAGAAAATCTCGTTTAAAGGAGGACCACGTCGCCCAATGTTTATTTACCAAAAAGGGCAGTGAAAATTAGGAGCAAAAATGTAGTGACGCTAAAACAGTATGTTTTTTATGATTACAATAGAAACCCTGACAAAAAATATAACATAACAACGCGCGTCCAAATCTAATAGCTTACCAAAATCTATTAGTGTTTGGACTTCTGTGAATATTTAAAACAATATACCGACCGCCCCCGGAAACCTTGAATAGGCTCCAGAATTATATTCGAGAGCCTGAAACATACTAGCTTAAAAAACACGTCTACCACATTTTGGATGCGAGCATCAATTTTCTGAAGAGGTCTTGACGCTCGGGCTTCAAGTCTACGATATTGCTTGGATGATATAAAACGGGAAAATTAATTGAAAAATGCCCTTTTTGTTGTCCTATATGAGGATCCCCTTTTTTACTTATTTTGCAGGATTAAGTCAATATTTAAAAGAAAAAAACTCAATGTGGGTTAATTTGATATCGAGTTGAAAATAGGGCTAAATCTTGTTTTGAAGTAAACGTTTAAAACAATTTAAGAATAATGTTAATATTGATTTGAAAAGAAGGGAATTTTCAAGTTAAGGTTAAGCTACCAGTTTTTATTGAAAAAGATATGATTTTTAAATTTAGGTTAAAAGTGTTTCAAACGTTAACCTCAACTCTACGATTTGAAAGCAATGATTGATTTCAAAGCATTCGCAAGTTAATATTAAGTGCAAAGGCAAATTGGGAACAAATGAAAATTTGTTAATGTCTCATTGTTGCATTAAAAATGTTTTTGTTTATTAAACAGCGATTTTTTAAACTTTTTGTTCTTCTCACAAACATTTTGTTATCCGTACCAGACATTTTCCAGTACTTGTTATAGTTACAAATACTTGTTGTCTTACAAAATTTCATTTGTGTATTTAACCAAAATGAACATTATATACTTGTTAATAAAACAAAATCATTGTTATTTGGCATTTTGTTAAAATTACAATGGTTTTTATTAAAATCTTAATAATGCTCCGTTATACGAACAAAAGTAATTTGTTGCCTGAACGGACTATTTGTTTATTTCGAGAAAAAAAAAAACGCGTCTTGACGCTTCGATTCTTTACATTATGTTCTGCTGTGTTAGCATTTGCACTGCATTATTAAAATGTAGTGCAATTTCAGAGTATTATATATAAAAAATAGACTTTAAATATTTTGTATGGAATACTGAAGGATTCTCAAGAGCCATTTGCTGATTTTAGCCACTTTGCTCCTTGTTCTGGATGAAGATGTAATAAACAATGAGTTGAAGGTTCGATAAAGTTGGAGAATTTTCTTTTACAACCAGTGTGGATGTAATGTCCTGATCAAGGCGAAGAAATGAATGTTATTCCAACGTTGGTTTTCGAAGTTAAAAAAATTGACATGAAATTCACTACACAAAATTACTCAGTGGCAACCCAGTGACGTGATAAATTAAATGTCAACAAGAAAATTTCCATTTTTTTCACCACTACATATGTGCCACTGCATTCGTACAATGCATTCGTACTGCATTCGTACAATCAGTTTTTCTCTTAAATTAGCAAACATACAAATCAATTAATATATAAGTGCTGGTCCAAACACGAAAGTCATCCCGAGAATTCTACTTCACGGAAAATGCACGATGAGCTGATATACAATGTAAATGGTCAAGGTTTACGAATACGTTTATGAAATATTAATATATTTTCATTCATACGCAGACAACATTGATATTTTACGCGAACCTGGCAATGTTATACATCACAGTGGCGCAATTGGATTCATTGGTTTGATCTTTGCGGCACGTCGTGGATTTTACAAGAAGTTTCAGTACACTACCACCGGTGCAGGTGCTCTTGCAGCTGTAGAACATACTTTAATACCTTTTAATATATAGTATTATAACTTATATGCGTTTTCTTTTATTTTATATTTAAACCTTTAATTAGAAAATATATGCGCTTGAATTCAAGTGTAATTTGAAGTTCGAATCACATTTTATTTATAGCGTACAATTAAGTTAAACCTCAAATGTATATTGAATGTCGGAAATCAAGTTAAGTTAAAGGCTAGATTTAATTGGATAAAAAGCTACCAGTTTTGCTGGAGAACGCTATGGTTTTCAAGCTTACAATTACAAAAAGTTGAACGCTTTTCTCCAGTGGAAGCTTCGATATCCATGTTCAATATACATTCGATAATCACCTAATATCCAGGTTTTTGGTTTATTGGGAAGAAGCCTTCAAGACTTAAAATTTTGCATCACAGGGATCTTGCAAGATGAGGGTCTTTGTCTACATGTGACATAAGAAGGGAATAAAATAAGAAGGGAAATTGACACACAATTTTTTCTCCTTATTATAACGGCACAGGACGTACTAAAAAATATATTTTATAAACAAAATAAATGTGTTTATACTCCAAAATAAATTTGTTTATATATTTTATACACTATACACTAAGAAAACCAGGTGTTTATGCAACTATATGTTTAAATTTTCGCATTACAGTAAATATTCAAACATCTCATAAGTTTCAATAAAGTTGCAGCCAAACTATTAATATTTTTCAAATATGACAGATAGTTAACAACACAACAGCAATGAAAATTTAGATATTTACAGTTGACTGATAGCAAACATCCTGAGTTCTTGGACATTTGCAGAACAACTTTTGAGGTATTTTGACATTTGACTACCATAAAACTACCTTACGCTCGTAAATCAAATGGTGTGAAAAAGTGCCAACTCAAATACTACATTTTAATGGTAAAAGTGAAAATAAAATTTCATGGGAATGAAATTATCAACACGAGATAGAAAATTATTTCTTTTCAGAGTTTACTTTGATGACAGCATCGCCGGTCGGGCATTGTTATTCTGCGAAGAAGTCTCAAATCGTTGTATAATTTTAACTTCAAAGGATTTATATGGACGATGGCGATGTATAACCAGTATGTCAATTCCAACCTTCTCTAATGCTTAAAATCTATCTCCAAGAAACTCTAAAATCATTTTAGAGAAAATAGGCAATATTTGCGATTCAGACATTTTAAATTCTCTTAATTTTCTACTTCAAATCTAAAAATTTTAGAGTTTTAACGAAACTTAACGAAATAGGTACCTCCCAATAAACCAAAAACCTGGATATTAAGTGATTATCGAATGTATATTGAACATGGATATCGAAGATTTTACTGGAGAAAAGCGTTCAACTTTTTATTATTGTAAGCTTAAAAACCATAGCGTTCTCCAGTAAAACTGGTAGCTTTTTATCCAATTGAATCTAGCGTTTACCTAAACTTGAATTCCGACATTCAATATACATTTGAGGTTTAACTTAATTGTACGCTCTAAATAAAATGTGATTCGAACTTCAAATTACACTTGAATTCAAGCGCATATATTTTCTAATTAAAGGTTTAAACATAAAATAAAAGAAAACGCATATAAGTTATAATACTATATATTAAAAGGTATTAAAGTATGTTCAGGTATGTACAGGAACTTGTGTAAAAACCACGAAGATCAAACAAGTGAATCCAATTGCGCCACTGCCATGTATAATATTGCCAGGTTCGCGTAAATATCAATGTTGTCTGCGTATGAATAAAAATATATTAATAATTCATAAACGTATTCGGTAACCTTGGTTACTTACATTGTATATCAGCTCATCGTGCATTTTTCCTGCAGTAGAATCCTCGGGATGACTTTCGTGCTTGGACCTGCACTTACATATTAATTGATTTGTCTCTTTGCTAATTTAAGCGAAAAACAATGATCTGACTATTTGTGCGAAGGCAGTGGCACATATGTAGTGGTGAAAAAAATGAGAATTTCTTGTTGACATTTAATTTATCACGTCACTGGGTTGCCACTGAGTAATTTTATGTAGTGAATTTCGTGTCAAGTTTTTTTAACTTCGAAAACCAACGTTGGAATAACATTCATTTTTTCGGCTTGATCATGACATTACATCCACACTGGTTGTATAAAAAATTCTCCAACTTTATCGAACCTTAAACTCATTGCTTATTGGGCTGCTAAATTTGTGTCTTTCGTTTTCTCGTATTTGCTTAAATTAAGAGAAAATTTCGATTCTGATCTTGTTTTATATGTCATTTTTGTTTCTAAAAAATTAAATTTTAGATACAAGTTTATTTGAACGCTAAAAATGTGTGTAAGTAAAATTTAAATTGTTTATCATATTTTATTTAAAATATAACATTTTAAAGAAAAATGGAGTCGAGCACAAACAAACGAAGAAAAACAAAAGAGCAGAAAATGTATTTAGTTCAGTATATGGAGGAACATTACAATTGGGCAACCCTTTCGCCTTGTTACAGTGTTCTTTAATCTGCTCTCAAATTTTTAGTGATTTATCACGCTTTATAATTAACATTTTTTAACAGTGCTTCTTAATAAAGCATTGCGTCAGTGTTTAATAAAAATTTTAGTGAAAATCATTATCTATTCTTTACAAACTGCCATTTTGTGAAGTTTATGAACATACACAAAAACAATTCTTTGCATTATTTTTTGACATTATTTATACAAAGACTTTCTGAAAATTTTAATTTTCTGTTGTTTACTATTCTTTTGACATTTTACCTTCATAAAACGAATGCATAGTTTAAGAACTCTTGCTGTGCTTTTTTAACTATTATCTTTATATCAATTTATTTAAACCATTGCATACTTTTTGGGTCATTTAGATTTAATAACTATTTATAAAGTGATTTGCTCTATTCTAAATTGCAATGAACAAAGTGAGACTTTGCAATTTGTTAATTGCTGGTAATGCGACAACTTTGCTCATGCCAAGTGCGCAGGGTTACCTGGTCGCGTAATTGACATTTTAAATGATAACAAAGCCTTACGTTATTTATATAAAATTTTAAAGCAAACTAGGAATGGATTTAGTGAAATTAGCAAGGAACTGTCTTCTCTAACGGCTAAATTCCAGCATTATGAATCACTTATCAATGATTTTAAATGCATGGATGAACCGTCATCCTCTCCGGAAAGGAAGAGGACAAAAGCTCCCTGCTACTGAATCATTACCAGAAATTTCTAAATAATAGAAATTGAAATAACTCCCTCCGCATCAGTTATTACTTTCCCTGACGCTGTAGATTTGCCTGAAAACCGTGATATAATTGCTAACCCGACTACTAGTCAAACTTTAGCAACTGACCATGGCACTAATTTAGAAACCATGAGGAAGGAACTAGTTGTAGTTCCTCCAAAAAAATTAATATTTACATCTCGGTTTGCACCTGATACCACAGTTGATGATATAAAATATCACATTTTTACACGTATTGGTTCCACGTTAAATATGTCTGATATTTTAGTATTCAAATATAATTTTTCAATATTCTAGGATGAAAGCATCTTTTAAAATAATTGTCCCTGAAGACTTCTTTGATACTATAGTAAAAAATGAATTCTGGTCACGAAATATTTTAGTTCATGAATATATATATAAAAATTACAACAGACCTCCTAATGTTGTTCATATTCCATCTTGTTCTGATGGAGTTTCTTCAAAAAACTGCCAGTGAACAATGATTTTACATTATTTATCAGAATGTGCGTGGACTTAATACTAAATTAACAAAGTTATATACAAACAGTTTCGGCTTTTCCTTTGACATTATAGTTTTTACTGAAACTTGGCTTCGCGGAAATGTCTTAAATACAGAAATTCTTTGCAATGACTTCCAAATTTTTAGGAAAGACCGACGTTATAAGGTGGTGGAGTTTTAATTGCTACCCGTTCTTCCTTAATGACAGAACTAATCGATGTTCCTGATACAGATAACTTAGAATTTGTTTGTGTTTTAGTAAAATTTGATTTTCATAACATTTTCATTACTTGTTCTTACATACCTCCATGCTCTGATTCTGAAATATATGCCAACCACGCTAAAGCAATTGAAACCATTCAGGATAAACTTAAGCCAGACGACTCCCTAATTGTATTAGGTGACTTTAATTTACCTAATGTTATTTGGAATATCGCTGATGACATTCCTTATTTAATTCCTTCTTCCAGCACAGACTGAATTAATGAGTTTTTGGGCAACCTTTTGGAACTATCACTTTACCAAATTAACAATATTTTAAATAAATATGGAAAACACTTGGTCTTACATTTGTGGATAATATATTTCTTGCATCCATAAATTGTACCCTTCCTTTGTCCTTGCCTGAAGATTCCTACCATCCGACAATAGAACTTAGTTTGAAAATACGCAACAACTCAAATAGTTCTACTGATAACGAGATTGTCCCTAAAGAAAATAATTTTGCTTTAAAAGAGCTAATTATACAACTCTTAATACATCTCTTTCCAAAATTGACTGGTCGCTGGTAATTACGGAGCTAGACTTTGTGAGTTCTGTTAACAAATTTAATACCTGTTTACTTGATTGTTTTAAAGAAAATATTCCCAAAATAAAACAATTTCGTAATAATGCACCTATTTGGTCAACACGCGAGTTGAAAGCTGTAAAAACAGAAAAAACCGGTATTTTAAAAAATACAAGAAATCCGGTTGTATCAACGATTACATTTTGTACTCACAGACACGACATAATTACCAATATCTAAACAAACTCTATTACAATAATTATATTAAAAAATTAAAAGATCATTTAAAAACCAATCCCAAAGAATTTTATAACTTTATCAACATGAAACGAAAGTCTTCTGTGTATCCTTGTCAAATGGCATGGAACGACAAAGTATCCAAAACCGACATGGACATTTCTGATATGTTAGCAAAACTTTCCTTTCACATTAAATAAAAGCAATTATATTAAAATGCCGACTATTACATCCAATACAGTTTTAAGGTACCTCAAATCAATTTTAATATCTTATTCGGTGTGCGGATTTTTTACATAAACCATTAAAACAATTTCAATATCATATTCGGTGTGCGGATATTTTACATAAACCATTAACAACATTATTTAATTAGTCCCTTAAGATAGGTATATTTCCGGATATATGGAAGGAATCATTTACTATTCCCCTGTTTAAAAGTGGCAGTAGATCTAACGTTGTAAATAACAGAGGTATTTCAAAACTAAGTGCTATTCCTAAATTATTTGAAAAAATTTTAACCGATCAGCTTACACAATTGTTTCACCGTATCAGCATGGATTCTTGAAAGGTATATCAACATGTACCAATCTGTTAGAGTTCACAACTACAGTCATAAATGGCTTTGATTGTGGATTACAAACAGATGTAGTATACACAAATTTTAGCAAAGCTTTCGATAGTGTTAATCACGAATTACTTTTAATAAAATTAGATCTATTAGAATTTCCAAAATGTCTCCTAAACTGGATAAAATCTTATCTGACATCCAGAGAGTGTTATTTAAGGAAGCTACATCAAGGTATATTTAGGTTTCGTGGGTAAGTTTTAAAATAATAGTTGATTTAAATATTTTGAGAGGACAATTTTTAGTTTTTATTGGTGTTGAACATTGCAACAGCAATCGCCAGCAAATAAATTGTAGACAAAATTGTGTTACGATTGTTCTTGGTTTTAGCTAACATACAAAATATATTTTTAGGTTTTTCGACGACTCGGGAGTTCACAGTTCAGCGGAACAATGGTCATCATTGGCTATATCGCTCAATGCAGTTGGCGGTGCCCTAAAGGATGCAGAAGGGTGGAAAAAGGCATGGATCAACATTATGTATTTATAAACATTATTGGGAAATAATAATTTCAATAACGGTTAAAAAACACAATCACGGTATCATAAAAGTTTGGTTCAACTCGGGTGTTTTTCGATTTTTGGACGTTCAATTTTATTTTGTCGTTCGATTTGTTATATACAAATTTAATTTTTTAGGAGTAAAGCGAAGCAGAAATCTCAAGATTTATAAAATTTTTTGGAGAGATCCGGGATCAATTCTTCTGTGCCAAACCAGAAGATCTGAACAAGACGAAAGAGTTATTGGTGTAATGACGACATTAGCTGTCGTTGGCCAAGAAGAAGTTGACGAACCTTTGGTTTCTACACACAATTTTATTAAAAACAATAAATATTTATTTAAATTTTAGAGGAACATTGGATTAGTCCCTACAGCTAATGTTTTCTACGGGACCAAGAAGATGACGAGAATGAGGTAAGTTTTTACTCTATATATTATAAAATCTATTGTAATGTTTAATATTTTAGGACTTGGAGTATACAGTTGATCTAACAGTCACAAATGAAGTTCGTGCCGATACTCCGAATATAAATACTCCAACTCCTCCTACACCTCCACCATTTATTCCACGTCAAGCTGAAAAGCGAAGAAAAATGCCCACACTGGAGGAAAGTAATTTCAAATTACTAAAATTGGAAATACAAAATTTATGTGAAAGACAGAACCACAATGCACTTCTTAAAACGCAGATCAATCTAATGAAACAAAAAAAACAAAATAATGCTTTTATGGAACAAGCTAATAATATTGAAGCAGACAAGGTCGCTGCTATTAAAGTTCTCATAAGTGCTTTCACGCAAAGTCCCAACAATATATAAAAAAAGAAGAAACCACATTTTAAATGAAAAGTTTACAAATATAAATAAAATATATAATGACTAAAAATAAATATATTAATGAAGTTAAACTAAAAAATAGACTTAACATTAAACTACAACTTCAAACATAAATCAAATTATAAATAGTATTTAAAATTAAATTATAATTTCAAATATTAAATGAATTATATATAAAAATATAAATTATTTTATTATTGAAATGATAGTATAAAAAATATGAATTAAACTAGAAAATTATAAACTAAATTATAATGATTTATAAGTTAATATTTAAAATATAATTTATATTATTAATTGAATTATAAATTAAATTATTAATTGAATTATAAATTAAATTATAAATTAAATTTTAAATAAAATAATTACTTAAATTCAAATTAAAATGTTAATTAAACTAGAAATATTAATAACAACATTAATCAAAATTCAAAATTGCACGAAAATAATATTTAATAAATATTTAAAAAATAAAAATTAAACTTTAATATTGAAAATATTAATGAAAATAATAAAAAAAGTAATAATAAGAATTAATATGAATAAAAATAGAATTATAAACTTTTTACGTTTTTCCTATATAATAATTTATTATTGTCTGCAGTTTCTTGTTTTCTACCTCATTATTTTTTAGTATTCATTATATTGTATAATTAATTTATTTCAAAATATGTTACCAAATATATTGTTAAATCTACAACAAAAGTTTTTTTACTTTACTTAATATTTATATTTAAAATGGATAATTCACAATACTGCATAGTAATGCAAGACATTGGAAACAAAATGACTTTAAAATTAGGCCGGATAGTTTAAGAAGGAAAGTAGGATTAATGTATAGTCCTATTTATAGTTTTATTTATAAATTAGTATATATAAACAATTATTTTTATTAATAACATTTATTTTATTTATTTTTTTATTAACATATTATAATTAACATTTTTATTAATTGAAATAGTCGTCTACAACTCGGTTTTTCTGCCATTCCTTCCGTTTGGATGTTTTCATTTACATTTAAATCTTCAAAAATTACATTCTCATCATTCATAATATCATAATTTTCTTCAATATTGTATATGCCATTAACAATCATGATGTTGTGTAAAATAATACATGAATTTATTATTTTACCTGCTGTGATAGGATCATATGATAGTATCCTTTTTTCACAAAAGCAACGAAAACGGGACTTAAGTACGCCAAAACACCGTTCCACACAATTTCTGGCTTTTCTATGTTGTCTGTTATAGTTTTCTTTTGCAGAAGATAAATTATTTCTTTGTATAAGTGTCATTATAATTGGTAACTGCGGATAACCACTATCTCCTGTAATACAATTATAAAATAACTTTACAATTAAATTAAAAGAGTTGTTACCCAAAAGCCAGAAATTACGATCTCCGTTTTCGAATCTATTCTCCAACATATATTTAAATTGTATGAATTTGTTTATTTAAAGTAACACTAAAGTAATCAATAAATTTTTGTAATATTTAAAGAATTTTATATATTGACTAGTAAACGACTAGTTTACGTACTACAAAACTATCTAGAAACTGTTTAGTTTAACTATCCAATCTCAACTTGGAACTAGCGTTACACCACTGGCAAGTTCCGAGCTAGTTTTAATGGCTAGAAACTAGAACGGCTTATAGTAAATCTCGCCAGTTACTGGGCTGGCATTATTATTTCGGTATCTAGAAACTGGGTAGTTTAACTATCCAATCTCCACCTGGAACTTGCGTGACACCACTGGCAAGTTCCGAGCTAGTTTTAGAAACTACACACAAAAAATTCCTGTGGTAGCATTCACAAATTCAAATTTGTTAACGCCTCATTGTTGCATTAAACATGTTTTTGTTTATTAAGCATCGAATGTTAACATTTTTTGTTCATCCCATAAAAATTTTGTTATCCTAACATATCATTTTTCAGTACTTGTTATATTAACAAATAGTTGTCAATCTTACTAATTTTCATTTGTGTATATAACCAAAAAGATTTTCTTACACTTGTTAATAGAACAAAATCCTTATTATTTGGTATTTTGTTAAAATAACAATGGGTTTTGTTTATAGAAAAGCTGCATTAGTTAATAAGACAATTCACAATAATTCTCTGTTATATGAACAAAACGGATATTTGTTATATGAACAGAATCGTTTGTGTCTATGTTATATGAACAATTGGTTTGTTCTATAAACAGACCATTTGTTTATTTTACAATTGATAGAAAATATAGAAATCATTTATGTTATCATTAAATTGTATGTTTTTAGTGTTATCTATAATTTTTTGCAATAATAATTTATTTTATCACTAAATCAATGTTTATGCTAATAAAATAAGATGTTTTTGCTAATATAAATAAATAATTGATTAATCATTTTAAAACATTCTATTTTTTAATTATATAGGTGCAGGTTTTAACAATGGATTTTGTTAGGGCAACAAAAAAATTTGTTTTTATGACAATGCTGTTTCGTTATTTTAAGAAAAAAAAATTAATTAACGCAATAAACCATTTTGTTCTCTTAACAAGTAAATATGGTTTACTAAACAATAACCTTTGTAAACTAAACAAAAACAAATAGTTTGTTAAACAATAATAAATGTTATTCAAACAAAATAAATTTGTTCATCGAACAAAATACATTTGTTTATCATATAAATTTACTTTGTTACTGGAATAATATTACTTTGCTTTGAATAAGGAAATTTGTTTATATAACAATAAAAAAAGGAATTGCAAATATTTTGTTAATTTAGACCGAATTTTTGTTAATATCACCATAGGAATTTTTTGTGTGCAGTATGGCCTCTAGTAAAACTGGCAAGTTACTGGCCAATTACTGGTTGGCATTGTTATTCGGGTAGTTACTTTAATGTGTTTAAAATATATGTTTTAAGTAAGTGGTAAGCGATTTAATTATGTTTTAAACCTTAGTACCGCTTAATAAAAATCGGAAACAAAACAATATTAAAAATCGATACCAATTTTGTGTGTATGTGCTGTTTCGTTTTTTTTAAGTATGCTAAAAAAAACATTTTCATACCACTTGCACATTGATAGAGTGACCTCCTTTTCTGCAAGATATAAATATTCAATATCTTTATGCGGTGCTCTAATTTTAACGTGCGACCCGTGAATTGATCATAATACTCCAGGGAAACCAAACTTTTGATAGAATCTGTAAAAAGGCATTAATTTGTCTTAGAACCATTTGTATTTCAGTAATTACAAAATTCTTCTCCTACTGCGCAGCTTGTTTCATATGGATCTTTGGTAACCGAGTGACAGAAAAATGAATTCATTAATCAAATTAATTTTTAAATGCGAAAACACTATTTAATTGCACAAAAATTGACACATAAATAAATTGTAAATGAAATGTATTTGACATTTAAATCTCGAAAACAGCGCCCCAAGCAAATATAAATCAAAATTTATATCTAAGAGAATTGAAAGTCAGAATCGCATTTTAGGAAATTCTCCTAAGAACTCGACGAAGCATTTTTTTAGCATTTAGGAGATAAAATTTTAGCATTAGCTACGAGAAAGTTGGAATCGACCTACAGGATAGTGTTATAATTTTAGAATAATTAAGAATACATTTGATTCATTTTCTTTCAATTCAATAAAAATTAATCCGCGAATTCTAATGGAGTACCTTTTCCAAATATTCATCAACTATCTTCCTATTTGTAAGATGTTTAATTGATGGTTGCTATACGCAATCGTAAATTTGAAAGATGGTTGCTAGCAACATTTAGCGTATTTGACGGATGTTTGAGAGATGGTTGTCTCAAATAAGATCTAAATAATTTGTAAATAACTTGATATTTAGGGCTGTGATAATTCTGGTAATCATCTTTGTTTTCTTAGTGTACGATTATATCATTATTATTTAATGTTTTTGTAAAACGAATCAAAATCTTTTTGTTTGTATGCACATTGCTGTGAAAATCTTTAAAATGAAAAATCCTTTATAGTTGTTGAAAGATATTATTGGATATTCACAAAACCAAAAGATGGAAAATTTGTAATATACACTAAGAATACAAGATGTTTATGAAAGTCTTGCTGCAACTATCCTTTTAAATTTACGCCTTGTAGCAAATATTCAAACATCCCATAAGTTTCAATAAAGTTGTAACAAAATTATTAATATTTTTTTAAATATGACATATACAGATAGTTACGAGATGTTTGCCACAACAGCAATGTAAATTGAGATATTTACAGTTGACTGATAGCAAACATCCTGAGTTTTTGGGCATTTGCAGCAAAACTTTTTAGGTATTTTGACATTTGACTGCCATAAAAAAGGCATACTTTTTCCTTTCGCTCGATTTATCCATAACAATTAAGTAAATCAAATTGTGTAAAAAAGTGCCAACTCAAATATTACATTTTAATGGTAAAAGTGATAATAATATATACTGAATTTTAAATTATCAACACGTGATGGAAATATTTCTTTTCGGAGTTTACTTTGATGACACATCGCCGGTCGGACTTGGTTCTTCTGCGAAGAAATCTCAAGTCGTTGTACAATTTCACCTTCGAAGGATTTATAAAGACGATGTATAACCAGGATACTGTTTTAATTCTAGAATAAATAAAAATACATTTGATTCATTCAATAAAAATTACTCCGCGAATTCTAAAGGAGTACCTTTTTCCAAATATTCATCAACTATCTTCCTATTTGTAAGATGTTTAATTGATGGTAGCTATACATAATCGTAAAATTGAAAGATGGTTGCTAGCAATATTTATCGTGTTTGACGGATGTTTGAGAGATGGTTGTCTCAAATACGATCTAAATGTGATATTTCTGGTAATCATCTTTGTTTTCTTAGTGTACTACAATATCTACAGTTTTGAAAACGTTTTATACTGGTATTTTCCCGGTAACATTTTAATTCGGGAACAGTAATCGGTAAACGTTCAAAACAGTATGAAATGAATAACAGTAAAGGTAATGGCAACGGTTACAGTACATGGAACTATTAATACATGAACCAAATGGTCGTACTATTAAGTACTTAATGGTACATTTTCTTCTGAGAGTAATAATAAAAAAAAAAATTAGAATAAAAAAAAAATTTTTTTTACTTAAAATATAAACTGTATTTGCTTTGAAGTATTTTTTCCCAGTAAACCCAATTATATTTTTAAGAATTCAATCGATATCGTTAATATGACATATTGCACAAAATATCAAATTTTTATTTTTATTCGGAATTATTCGATTAATAAATTCTCAGGTGATGTTTTTATCCCAAGTAACAATTAGCTGTTTAATATAGATGGTTAAGGGTTGTTGAATTGCTTTTCCAACTGGTTAAAAAACCGATAACGCTGTACAAGCAACTTTTAAACCTAATTCAAACCCTTATGGAATCTTTTTGGCGTAATTAAACAGCTAACGCAGTATCAATTTGCTGTATTATTTAGCTGTTGAAAAGCTCAATAAGAGTTTATCCTGCTTATTAACCAGCTTTTAAACTTATATAATATACTATAAAAACCTTTATCCAGCCCTAATACAGCTAATGTTATTTAAATATGCAAATTTCTCAGAAAAAAAATTGTATTAATAGCTCAGGTGGTAGAGTGTCTGGCTCCTAATTTTTGTGTGCCAGTTCAAATCTCAGCGCTGACAAACCTTTTTTTAATTAAAATAGAAAATCTTTACCTCAAATATTTATTTCACATATTTGTAATGTATTAGGATTTAATTTATTTTTTTTTTAATTTTATTTAATTTAATTATTTAAACAACCTTTTTTTACCTCTGGCTGGAATTGAACCTGGCGCCATCCATTTCGTTAAAATTTTAACTTCACCTTAGACCGATCAGACACACTTCATATATTGTATGAGATATTAAAATATAATCTAGTTACATTTTCCTATTGTGTTACATATTCGCAAATAAAAAATACACTAATGTAAACGTCAGTTAAAACTAGTTGTGATAAAATTAATATTTAGTATATTTCATTAAAAACAAAGAAAATGGATTCGATCGTCATCGTTGAAACGGTAGAAGGGGAAAAAGTGTAAACTGCAGTACCGAACAAATGGGTCAATAAAAATAATTTATATTGGCCGAATTTTAAAAATACAAAGCTGATAACTGCTTTAGTTGACAACGTTGCTTCGGAACCGCGAGAAGGCTGGTGGAAGCAACCTTGTACTATTAAAAGAAAGAGATTCCTTACAAAAAAGGAAGCAGATAATGAAATCAGGGCAATGTTTGATAAATCAGATACGGACGCGGATGCAGGCCCGTCTTCCAAGAAGAGGAAAATTACAGAGTCTTCGACAGGATATTTATTTAATCCTCTTCTACAAAGCTCGCTAGGGCAAGAAGACGTACATGCAGCCACACCAGACTTTGACAGTATTAAGGATATCATTCAGAAAGAGATGCAGGAGCAAACTAAAAAAATTATTAAACATGTATCCTTAGTTGAACACAAATTAACTAAAAAATTCGAAATAATGTATTCTCACGTGACTGCGGCTATTCAGAAGATAGTGGAAACACAGGAAAATTGCAAGCAAGTTGATTCGGATATCTTCAAATTTAAAACTATCGCAGACATTGAGGAGTTCGACGATTATTAAAAACAGATGATGAATATAGGAGACAAATATGATAAACATTATTATTTTTAAATTAACTATTTGAAATAAATAAATATATAATGTTATAGGTAGGTTACCTGTCAAAATTGTGTGAAGTCGGTAACATGTTTGGTAAAGAGTGGCATGTTACACTCTTCTTGACCACTTGTGTACTCGCGAATGTCTAACACGTTACTCTTGGACTGGAACTGGTCACAACATTCGGAAAATTCCATTTCGCTCGTACGAGGAAATTATTGCGGTATTCTATGAAGTTATCATTAAAGCTGACAAAACATTTCAATGACCATTCTTCTACATTTTTAAAACAACAACTTAAAAATTCAAAGAGCCGAGACGATTCAAAACGTATGAGAATATCAACAAAGAGAGTACACAAGCGCAGAATCGATATAACACAAGGTATACTAATCAGTAATATTTGTCAGATTAAGGGCCGTTTTACCCACCTTCGGTTAAGCACTAACTGCTACTTTAACTCAGAGTTACCAGTAGAATATATGGAACTGAAACACTTAACTGGACATTGTGTAAACGGCCCTAAGAATAAAGAATTGCATTTAACTAATAATTATTTTTAATTTCATCATTTCATTAATATTAATTTGATTTCGACTCCTTAATAAAAAAAAATAACATAACTCGCAGGCAAAAAAATAACATAACACGCAGGCAAAGAAAACGATCAAAAACTCATTCCGGCTCTGAAAACGAAAGCGAAAATCTTACTGACAGTTCGGACAGTAAGTTTTTATGATTTATTGAAATTTCTTTAAAAAAAAATGTCTGTTTTTATTATTAGATGTACTGGTGGAAGAATATTTACATACAACGCTTGAATCTGATTAAATTTGTTATGAATAAAAAATATTTTAATTAATTTTGTAACTTAAGCATCTGATTAAATTTGTTAGAAATAAGCCATTCACTAATTATTTTTTTTGTAACTTGAAATATTTTTGTAATTAATTATTTGGAAAAAAATTAACTTAATATTTTTTATTGTATTTAATTTGTTATGATTCTGTTAACATTATAAAAATGTATTACTAAATATGTAAAAATGAACCTATTATAAATATAAATTTAAAAAACAATTTTTTTTGTATTCGTTATACATTTATTTTTGTTTGAACACATATTACATTGCATACATATTAAGATGGAAATAAAATATACATTTAAAATGGTAGGTATCCATAACAGAATTAAATGTTGCAACTACAGTTAATAAATAAAATAAATTATTTAAGTGTGTGCTGTAAGGGTACAAACATAATTTCACATCTAAATTTCAAAACCGCATCGCATATATTATAATATTTTCCCTTGTTGTAATATTCCTGCTTGCTTTAAATTTATGCAAATTAGATGATTTTATTGGGAATTCAAATAAATCAGTTTTATTAGCTATGGGGCATCCATAAATACACTAAGAAAACAAGATGTTTATGAGAGTCTTGCTGCAATCATTCTTTTAAATTTACGCCTTGTAGCAAATATTCAAACATCCCATAAGTTTCAATAAAGTTGCAGCAAAACTATAAATATTTTTTAAATATGACATATATGCAGATAGTTACGAGATGTTTGCCACAACTGCAATGAAAATTGAGATATTTGCAGTTGACTGATAGCAAACATCCTGAGTTCTTGGACATTTGCAGCAAAACTTTTGTGGCATTTTGACATTTGACTACCATAAAAAAGGAAAATGGCATACTTTTTCCTTTCGCTCGATTTATCCACAATAATATACTAAAACAAATGGTGTAAAAAAGTGCCAATTCAAATATTACATTTTAATGGTAAAAGTGAAAATATAATATACTGTAATTTAAATTATCAACACGTGATGGAAAATATTTCTTTTCAAAGTTTACTTTGATGACAGCATCACCGGTCGGACTTGTTTCTTCTGCGAAGAAATCTCAAGTCGTTGTACAATTTCACCTTCGAAGGATTTATAAAGACGATGGCGATGTATAACCAGGATACTGTTTTAATTCTAGAATAAATAAAAATACATTTGAATCATTCAATAAAAATTACTCCGCGAATTCTAATGGACTACCTTTTCCAAATATTCATCAACTATCTTCCTATTTGTAAGATGGTTAATTGATGGTTGATATGCATCGTAAATTTAAAAGATGGTTGCTACCAATATTTATCGTATTTGACGGATGTGTGAGAGATGGTTCTCTCAAATACGATCTAAATAATTTTAAATAACTTGATATTTAGGGCTGTGATATTTCTGGTAATCATCTTTGTTTTCTTAGTGTACGTGAATTTTTAAGATCTGAATCGATAACATTTAATATTCCAAATCTAAATGTTACGACTTCAATGTTATTTGTCAAAAACCAATTTTGTTTAACCGTCGTGTAGCTGTATTTCAGCATATGATTTATATCCATCTTCAACACTTTGTAATTTATCAAATATGGGATATTGTTTCATTAATTTTTTTTTCATCATAGGAAAGCTCGTTTATTTCTGAAATTCTGTTTACAATTTGAACCAATGGCTTGTTTCCCATACGAATCATTATTTTTAATATATATAAACAATTTTCGAATGCATATGCCGATAATAATAATATGCCGATAGTGTTGATAAATTTTTAAATCTGTTTACTTCATCTACAATGTGCAATAGATAGTGAACATTGCTACTGATATAATGGGAACCATATAATTTTTTATACTCTAGTACAAAATTTTGAAACATTTCTTTAGCGACTGAGTAATTATGCTTATATAGGTCGCATGAGCAAATTGTAACAGCGCAAAATAAGGTCAAAAATGATTAAAGTATTCAGATGACAAATAGTCTTTTAAAATAACAAATCCGACATAATTTAAAAAAGTTCGAAATTCTAAACCTTTCCAGTGTGAAATACAACCCAAATCCCTCATACTTCTGTGTATTTCTTTAGGTAATTCTACTTTAAGTAAAAAAATCTGAAATTTGTTGTGTTTGGTTTAAAGACCATTTTGATTTAAACCCAAGCTCACCGTCTCTCTTGCTCAATAATAGTTTTTTTATTATTCCTAATTGTAATATATTGTTACGAAAAGAGGTAATTTGCTCCACTCTGCAAGCAATCAACAATAATAAATGAGACGCAAGACAATTCAGCGCACTAAGCAATGTGTTAGAAAGAGACGGAAGATCATTCAGCGCACTGAGGCAGTGTGCGAGAAAGAGATGGAAGATCAGCGCATTAAAACACATGAGTGCGAATGAGATGCCAATAGCATGCGTCATACACGAAACGAGTAGAAGGTTCTCGAAACAAGTCGAAGCTTGTCGAAACGTGTCGAACTGATGCATGCAGTATATATGGAAATGGCGAAACTTTGCAGGCGTATGCAGCGTACGTCGAGAGGCTTGCACATTTGTCGTATGCAGATTCATTGAGTGATTTCATAGAAAAGTGCAAGATCGAAGCTTTTGTTGATGGCATACGCGATCAGGAGACAAAACGTGCAACAATGATTACGCCCAAGGTAACATTTACGGAAACGGTTACCATAGCTCTAACACAGGAGACAGCAAATGCGTTGTGCCGATCGGCTCCAAAGGCGCGTAGAATTGATGTGGAGAACGATGATTTATTTCAAGTAGTGTGCCAATCAGTTAAAGCAGGCGTTAAAACCGAACACACATCAGCCAACAAAGATACGCAATTCAAAGGTAAATGTTACAACTGTGATACATATGGGCATATGGCACGTGACTGTCGTAAAAAACGCAAACGCTCAATAAATCAATCTGCAGATGAACCCAGACATGAAGAAAGACAGGATCATGTCCAAAATAGCGTAAATTTTAATCAAGCTTTAAACCAGTCAGTTTAAACGAGTCAGTTCTGACTCCCATAACCGATTGCCCCAAAATCTCCATTTCACAAATTGCTCGAAAGTCGAATAGTTTAACTGTCAAGGGGCTAATTGATTGTGTAGCATATATGGTAACGTTGGATACAGGAGCTTCACACTCAATAATAAGAAGTAACCTTGTTAGGGAAATAGAGCCGCTTATCGGAATAAGATTGCAAACAGGGACAGGTGAAGAGGCTCCAATCAGAGGAAAAATTACCAAGGAAATCACTATTGGCACTACGACAGTTAAGCATGATTTCATAGTGGCGGAAATAGTAGACGAAATAATACTTGGCATTGACTTCATGATAAGAAACGGTTTCACACTAGATTTAACAAGGAACATTTTGAGTTATGCCAACACGGAGATCCAACTAAACATTGATTGTGACCAATGCCCCAAATTTAAACAAGTTATTGCTCATAAAAATAGAAAAATAGCACCTAATTCAGAAGCAATTGTTTGGGCGAAATTAAATGGAGATTGTGGGATAAGCAAGTTGTGGGCTATAGAAGCGAATGATGAGCAAATGAGCAGAAGTAATATTGTTGTCGGAAGAACATTAGTAGAAGCGACAAAAGACAAAGTTGTTCCAATAAGAGTTCTCAACATGGAAAACTCGTCCAAATTAATTAAAAAGGGAACAGTGATAGGCCAGTGTGAAGAGGCATCAGCGATTATAAATTGTGAGTCAAATCCATTAAGAGACTATGGCACATCGCAAATAAACAAACAATCTACTCACAGGTTTATAAATGAGTGGACAAAGGATTTGACTGCCAAAGAAAAGAGTCAAGTGCAACAGCTAATTGACAAATATCGTTGTATATTTGCTGAAAAGGGCCAAAAGGATGGCAGAACTTCCATTGTAAAAAATCGAATAGACACTGGTGATTCTAACCCAATTCGTCAAGCACCAAGAAGGGTACCACTTGCGAAAAGAGACGAAGTATCACATTTGGTTGAAGAAATGCACACAAATGGCGTGGTGGAACCATCTGAGAGTCCATGGAGTTCACCAGTAGTATTGGTGAAAAAGAAGGACGGTAGTATTCGGTTCTGCGTTGACTACCGAAAACTTAATGATGTCACCAAGAAAGATAGTTATCCACTGCCCAGAATCGATGACACCTTGGATACACTATCTAATGCTAAGTGGTTTTCAACGTTGGACTTGCAAAGCGGTTACTGGCAAGTGGAAATCGATAAGAAAGATCGAGAGAAGACTGCATTCAGTACTGGAGATGGACTATGGCAATTTTTGGTAATGCCGTTTGGACTATGCAATGCCCCAGCAACATTCGAGCGGTTAATGGAGCACGTATTAAAAGGTTTACACTGGAAAACATGCTTAGTATACCTTGATGACATAATTGTTATGGGCAAGGATTTCAACGAACATCTAAGAAATTTAGAGGAAGTATTTCTTCGATTGAAAAGTGCGGGTCTACAACTTAGCCCAAAGAAATGCTCACTTTTCAAGAAAGAAGTCAAGTATCTGGGTCATCGAGTTACCACGGAAGGAGTGCATACCGATGAAGATAAAATAGTTGCAGTAAAGGAGTGGCCCAGACCGCAAAATCTACATGACCTACGAAGTTTCTTAGGGTTATGTACATACTACAGACGATTTGTTCCAGGTTTTGCCAATGTTGCAAGCAGTCTTCATGAGTTGACAAGAAAGAACCGTGCATTTCAATGGAGCGATGATCAAGAAAGGGCAATTTTGAAATTAAAAGATCTACTGTGCTTGGCACCAATTCTTGCGTATCCAATTCCAGGTGAGAAATTTATACTTGATACGGATATAAGTGGATACGGAATAGGCGGAGTTCTCTCTCAAGTGATCAATGTGCAAGAAAAAGTGATCGCCTACTACAGTAAAACATTGTCCAAGCCCGAGCGAAATTACTGTGTCACCAGGAGGGAGCTTCTTGCTGTAATTGAAAGTGTGAAAAATTTCCATAAGTATCTGTACGGACAACAGTTTCACTTAAGAACCGATCACGCAGCACTACGATGGTTACTTCAGTTCAAAGATCCGGAAGGTCAAATTGCGCGTTGGATAGAGCGATTGCAGAGCTACGATTTCTCAATCGAACATCGTAAAGGAGGAAATCATAAAAATGCAGATGCTCTGTCACGACGCCTATGTAAACTAGAATGCAGACATTGTTCAAGAGCGGAAGGAAAAGAAAACATAATTGACATTCGTTTGCTAAATGTTTTACCCGATGAAAAATGGACTCCGGAACAAATTCAAATTGATCAAAAGAGTGATCCCGACCTCACAAAAATCATGATGTTTAAGGAACAGCAAAGAAAACCATCATGGGAAGTTATAGCTGCCGGCAGTGCCATAACTAAAGCTTACTGGGCACAGTGGCAGAGCTTAAAGCTACAAGATGGTTGCTTATATCGTGTAATGGAAAATGAAGATGGCACATCTGGTCGAAGTTTGATTGTTGTTCCCAAGTCAAAAATAAAAGAGATATTAGCGGAATACCATGGTGGATCTAGTGGTGGTCATTTGGGCATTAATAAAACGGTCGAGAAGATAAAGAAACGTTTTTATTGGATTGGATGCCAAGAGTCAGTCGCAGATTGGATTCGCAGTTGCCCACAATGTGTACCAGCAAAAGGACCAACAGTCAGAAGTCGCGGCAGGATGCATCAATACAACGTGGGAGCACCAACGCCTTTGCACCCGCAATCAGACGACATGGTGGAGAGATTCAATCGGACTTTGGAAGAGTATCTCAGAAAAGTGGTTGATAAAAATCAAAAAGATTGGGATACACACATACCACTATTCCTCATGGCTTATCGAACGGCGGTTCATGATACCACAGCAGCTTCACCATCTAAAATTGTTTTTGGAACAGACTTAAGATTACCAGCGGATTTAAAGTTTAGTGCGAGTCCTTCAGCTGGAATTCCTGTACACAATTATGTTTTCAGAAAAAGTGAAGAAATGAACGAAGTGCATCAGTTTGTAAGACAGCGTACACAATTTGCGAGTGATAAGATGAAGGCCAGATACGACTTGCGAACAAATTCAGAGGGATTTACGGAAGGACAACTTGTTTTGCTCTATAACCCACAAAGGAAGAAAGGCTTATCCCCTAAGCTACAAACACACTGGGAAGGACCATACAAGATAATTAAAAGAATTAACGATGTCGTGTATCGGATTCAGAATACTGCAGGCGTTAGAAGAAAAATGAAAGTGGTACATTTAGAAAGGTTGGCGCCGTATAGAGAGAGAGAGGATTAACATCTGTTCGGGACGAACAGATTTAGGTGTTACGAATAGAGGTAATTTGCTCCACTGTGCAAGCAATCAACAATAATAAATGAGACGCAAGACAATTCAGCGCACTAAGCAATGTGTTAGAAAGAGACGGAAGATCATTCAGCGCACTGAGGCAGTGTGCGAGAAAGAGATGGAAGATCAGCGCATTAAAACACATGAGTGCGAATGAGATGCCAATAGCATGCGTCATTCACGAAACGAGTAGAAGGTTCTGGAAACAAGTCGAAGCTTGTCGAAACGTGTCGAACTGATGCATGCAGTATATAAGGCGGCGCATCTGAGGCACTGTACTTCAGTTGTGATTTAATAGTGATCTAGTGAGTCTCGTGAGTGAACATTGTAAAGATAAATTGTAGTAATTCAGCAGTTGATATAAGTGATTATTCTTTAAGTTGTATTTAAATAAATAAAGTTAATTAATACTAGTTAAAATAATACTAGTTAAAACCAAATATTAGTGCGTTTTTATTTTGTACACAATCCAGCGATACGAACTCGTAGAACAGTTTTCCGTAGACTGAATTTTCGTAACAATATGCAATGCATCTGAAACTATAATAACTTCAATAATGTCGAAACCTGGAATTCTTAATAACGGTGTTATTTCCACACCTCTATGATGTCTTCCATATTCCCTGTTGCGAAATTGTTCGTCAGTTTTTGACTTAGCCACTGTTGTGGAAAATGCGATGGTGTGAGCCTGGTGCATGTAAACACTGACAGTTGTACCTTTCAGGCAACCATGGATGCCATGGAAATTGACTACTCCTATTTAAAAGTAAAACAAATTTTGATATATAAATTAATAAAATGAAAGAATAATTGTTTAATACCTTTCAGGAATGTCCTTGCAGGTGAATCGCATATAAAGCAACGCAAGTTTACATGTATTTTCTGTCAATTTACAACCACCCCATTCTGTATGATCCTTATAAGTTCATCAACGAAAGGAGATAAGAACTCAACTATACTTTCGGGCTTACTCGTGCCATAGAAAATTCCAATAACCATTGGCTTAATGACAGGCATAGTTAGGCATATGAACATTAAAAAGAATTGGCCAGTTGTTTGGAACTCTTGTATAGAAGTCATCCGTCTACATTGATGATTATTAAAATCGAAATAGAATTTTTAATTTTTCTAAATGTCAATTTTAAACAATTTTCAAGACCCTGATGCCAGTATTGTCCACCACATATTTCACAAATATTTTTTTGTGGTCTCGGAGTTTGCATAAGTATTCTAGGATCCTTTGGCATATTAAAATTGCAGATTGACATGACTTGTAAAATTTTTAACAATTCCTTCAAAGCCGATTGACTAATATTGAAGTCAACGGCCCACTTTGTTATATTATATTCCAAATTATTGTTTTCAGTTGAATTTGTGGAATAGGAGTCACTACAAACTGTATTGTATTCGATATCGAATTCTTCAGGATAAAACTCGTTGAATTCAATTACTTTCGGTTGAATATCATCTAGAAATTTATATGATTAGTAAGTATATACAGATATTTTAAATGCTACAAATTATTGCTGGACAATTCACCACGGCTTAACTGCAGTTTAATGGCCTCTTCACCAAATGCAAAATTAAATTTTAAAAAATGTACGCCCACCTAAAACCCCCAAATACAGAAAACGAGAGGGACAGCCTGGATTTTATGTAGCTATAGCTATATGCGAATGTAGCTATAACTATAGCATGGAGAATTTTGTATACTATTTTTTTAGAGTGTAGCCGCGGTAGCTCAGTGGTTAGTGCGTTGGACTGCGAGCCGAAGGGTCCCCGGTTCAAGCCTGGACTGGGGCTAACAACATATTTCATAGAAACATTTTTCTATACCGCGCTACCTCTCGTCAGTAAATGGCAAACCTACGAGAGTAAAACATTGCCTATGAAAAGCTCTCACCCGCCGTTCGGATTCGGCAATAAACTGTAGGTCCCACCACTTTGAGTACAAATATAATACGCACAGCTCAAAATGGTGAGAGAGCTCGGCCGAAGTTCTATACAGGACTGTAGCGCCAAACTATTATTATTATTTTTGTTAGTTTTAGGAGGCTGGTGATTGTATGGATGGAGGTTGTTGGATTTTCTAGCATATGTAGCTCCCATTCCTCCATGCCTCCTCTTATTTGGAATTTATATATTGCAGTTAATGCCCGCGGCAATTTTAATTTAGTTTGGTAAGGTGGGCGGTTTGCCTTCTCGCTTTGGAATTTCAACTGCACATCAACTTGTCCAAACATATTTCATATCAATAGCTAACGTGGAAGATTCATTTATTTCGTATATACCTTCTAACTCCAAAACTGCGCATGGAAAATATTCTTCCCGGTCTGCAACTTCTATTAATTCAGAATCTTGCCATTCTTTTTTCTGCTTTTTAACAAGTCTGCCATATAAGCCCGATTTTTTCATTTTTGACCACGATTGGTTTACACTCATTTTATTTGTGTAACATTTATTTATTGTTTGCACAAAAATATAAAAATAATATCTAAACACATTTGAGACAAATGTCAATGGCAGTTTTTGACATTGTTTTCGTTGAAGTATTTTCCTCTCTTAGTATTGAAGCTTTATTGTGCCTTTTTTTTATAATAATAATCGAGTTTTAGCTAATACAGCTAGCTTGCACTTTCACAGCATAAAGCTGGAAAATATTTACCCACTAAATTAGTTGGGCTCGTGAACAACACATGCATTTGTTACATTATAGTTTTAGTCTACATTTGAGTTGATTTTTTGACAGATTTATATTATACTGTGGACAATTATTAACTAAATTACACATTCGATTGAATGGTGAAGCAGCAACATAATTAGTTCTACTATAAGGTACATAAAAAAGAACATCACGATGTCTGCTACTTCTACGATTATGGTTAATACTAATATAGTTAAGAAGGTCGGGTGAATCAAGTCTACCGGCAATTAATTGATGTATGTAAATGATATCGGCAATCTGTCTGCGCTCGTCAAGAGTCTTTAAATTTAGTAGTTTCAGACGTTCTCTTTATGGAGGAAGATGTAAGTTATCCATCTCTCCTTGAGAGCGAAACGTACGAAGTTTTTCTGAATCCTTTCGATTCGGTCATTATGTACCTTGTAGAAAGGAGACCATACTTGACTTGCATATTCTAATTGTGAACGAACCAGAGTGCAATATAGAGTCAAAGTTGAAAGGGGACTATTAAATTCTTAAGCCCATCGTTTGATAAAACCAATTAATGATGAGGCTTTTTTACATATATTTTCAATATGTAAATTAAACGATAAATTTGTATCGACAAACACACCAAGATCTTTCACCACGTGCACCCGATTTAAAATTTTCTCTTTTAGTGAATAGTTGTATTCAAGTTTATATCTTTTGCGAGAAAATGTCATGGCTTGACACTTTTTTGGATTAAGAATCAAGTTATTCTTACAACACCACGTTTCAAATGATTTTAAGTCGGACTGAAGTATATGAACGTCCTTATCGTCATTTATTGATTTATATATTTTCATATCATCGGCAAAAATTAATAAATGCGTGTACTTAATGTTGTATATCACATCATTAATAGCCAGTATAAATAACAGTGGACTAAGATGACTACCCTGGGGTACCCCAGATGTTGCAATAAATGGCGAATATAAATTATTTCTGAATCGTATTTGATATGACCGATCAGATAAATAGGATCCTATCCACTTAACAAAGAATTCGGGAAATCCCAGTACCTTTAGTTTAAATAAAATTAAGTTATGAGGAAGTTTATCGAAAGCTTTACTGAAATCTGTGTAAATGCAGTCGACTTGTTTTCCTGATTCTATTGAACTTATTGCAAATGAAGTGAAGTCTAATAGATTAGATACTGTGGATCTTCCGGTTACAAATCCATGCTGATGTGAGGTAATTACATCTCTACAGTGGATTTTAACTTGATCATATACAATACGTTCAAACAATTTCGGTATTGATGACAATTTAGCGATTGGCCTATAGTTATTTACATCATTTTTACACCCCTTTTTAAAAATTGGGCTTATAAATGAGTTTTTCCAAAATATTGGGAAATTACTTTCATTTATTGATTTATTAAATATGGAACAAAGTGGTTTACATAACGAAGTACCACATTTCTTTATAACTGTTGCCGGGATACCATCTGGTCCAGAACTAAAATCATCATCAATCGTCGAAATATATTGCAAAATCTGCTCCGGAGAAAATGATATAGAGACTAATGAAGTTTTAGGAGCAGAATGCATGTAATCAAAATAATTAACATCGGTTATAAAAGAATCATTAGAGAATGATTGTTTAAACAGGCTTGCAAATAGGCCACATATGACATTAGGGTCGCTAGTGAATCCATCATTATTTTTAAAAGAAGCAGGAAAACCATCGCTCTTTTTTTTAGTAATGATGAAACCCCAGAACTTTTTTGGATCTGATAAAATTTGTATCTTCATTTTATCAATATACTCAGTGTAAAGAATTTTAGACCTAGACTGGAATTCCAGAAACAATTTGTTGTATGTTTCTAGGTCACTTGGGTCTTGACTGCTGACATATCTATTCCATGATCTATTCCTAGAGTTACGTAGCATCTTCAAATCCTTAGTGTACCAGGGATACGATGAGATCTTAGTGAACTTAAGGCTATATGGTACAGATAGTGCTATGCAGGAAAAGAGTTCATGGTAAAAATAGTTTATGGCAACATCAAGTTCATTATCATTAATATAGTCTGATATTATATCAATTTTAGCAGACAACAATTCATTTAACAATGAAAAGTTGGCTTTTTTAAAAATAAATTCATAAGCCTTGTCTGCAGATTTACTATTAATGATATTCGCTCTATCAGATTGATAAAATATTGTTAGAGGCGGATGATATGCATCAATGTCCATTAGAACATTCGTCGAATTTGTAACTACAACATTGTTACTATCTGTAGTAAATACTAAGTCAAGTTGTCGTTCCAGACAATTAGTAATACAACTTACTTGTTGTAAGTCAGATGATATAGTGTCAACAAAAATCTGTTCTTGTCGAGATTTAGAGTTAGACGCACAGAAATATGTGTCATCGTCAGAGTTATTCCATATTAAATCTGGTAAATTAAAATCACCTAAAAGTATAATATCATCAGAACTATTAAGCATTTCCAATACAAAATCTATGGACTTAGATAAGGTCTCATAGACTTCTACGCTACTTTTCGGAGGAATGTAAGCGTTTAAGACATATACACAGGAATTGTGAAGTACAATCCTAACACAAATAAGCTCTAATGAAGCAGCAATTGGAATTTCTAATAAGGAACTTATTAAATTGTTCTTTATTGCTATTAATATTCCACCACCGACTGGAGATTTTTCGATGTCAAATCTATCTTTTCTAAAAACATTGAATGAATTATCAAATAATTCAACGTTTAAAAAGCTCTTATTTAGCCATGTTTCAGTTAACGCGATGATATCGTTCGCGAAATTCTGAGTAGATAAAAAGAGATCCCGAGTCTTTGAACGCAACCCCCTTAAGTTTTGGTAGTAAAGGGAGATACGCTTAAGTTTTTTGGATTTTGGTGGACTGTTTTAGTTGGTCTATTGTTTCTTTTGATTTTAAATTCAGAAACAAGGATGTTATCAGTCCACAGATTTGAACTGATAACGGCCGCAGCATGTTCTTTCGCAGTTGACAAAGTAAAAGATGCATGTGTTGGCCTGTTTCCGATTTTTTTACAAGATAAGTAAGTATCCATTCGCACTAGTTTATTCGTTTTTATAAAATTGGAAATATTTGCTGTTGTCGTGTCAGGCATCAACCGAGATATGATTTTTTTTTTTAAATTTTGGGATTGCCTTTAAACTAGCACTAACTGGTGTCAAACTACTTGTGGTTGTTTTGGGCAGTGTAACTGCTATTAGTGATGGACTAATAGAAGGAACATAAGGGGTAGCAGATGCTCTAATAAAAAGCTATTGCAGCTAGTTTTATTAAAATTCTTTACAGGTTTGGCAACCAAATAATACAGCTACCTGCAAATATGCTGTAGTTGTCCTTGCTGGATAAGGGTTTGTAGACAGTTGGTTTAATATGATATAACATCTTTCTGTATATCGGCTTAGAAAATGCTTTATTATGAGCAATTACAGCTAACTGTGCAATAGATGTAAATAAACTTTATTATAGCAGTATAAGGTATTTAAAATTTTTTTATATAGCTATTTTTATTATAGTTGTAATTTTAACTAAAACTGCTATACTACAGCTAACTGTATCAAATGCCATTATAAGACCTTTATCAAGTCTTTTTATCCAGCTAATGGTTACTTGGGATATAACATTGATTTTATGATATTAAAACCATTTTCTGCATTTGCGTTTATATGGACTAAACATTGTTGAAGTCATTTTGTGTAAACCCCAAACATACAATAAGAAAACAAGATGTTTATTAAAGTCTTGCTGCAACTATCCTTTTAAATTTACGCCTTATAACAAATATTTAAACATCCCATAAGTTTCAATAAAGTTGCAGCAAAACTAATCATATTTATTAAATACGATGTATATGCAGATAGTTACGAGATGTTTGCCACAACAGAAATGAAAATTGAGATGTTTACTGTTGACTGAAAGCAAAACTTCCTGAGTTCTTGGACATTTGCAGCAAAACTTTTGTGGCATTTTGACATTTGACTACCATAAAAAAGGAAAATGGCGTACTATTTCCTTACGCTCGATTTATCCAGAACAATTAAGTAAATCAAGTGGTGAAAAAAAGTGCCAACTCAAATATTACATTTTATTGGTAAAAGTGAAAATAAAATATCCTGTGATTTAAATTATCAACACGTGATGGAAAATATTTCTTTTCAGAGTTTATTTTTATGACAGCATTGCCGGTCGGACTTGGTTCTTCTACGAAGAAATTTCGAGTCGTTGTAGAATTTAACCTTCGAAGGATTTATAAAGACGATGGCGATGTATAACCAGGATACTGTGTTAATTCTAGAATAAATAAAATTGCAGTTGATTCCTTTTATTTCAATTCAATAAAAATTACTCCGCGAATTCTTATGGAGTACCTTTTTCAAATATTTTTCAACTATCTTCCTATTTGTAACATGTTTAATTTATGGTTGCTATACATAATCGTAAATTTGAAAGATGGTTGCTAGCAATCTTTGTCGTATTTGAACGATGTTTGAGAGATGGTTGTCTCAAAGACGATCTAAATAATTTGTAAATAACTTGATATTTAGGGCAGTGATATTTCTGGTAATCATCTTTGTGTTCTTAGCGTATAATAGACTTGCTCCACCCTGTATAAAGCATTTGCTTTATACAGGGTGTAGCATCTACACAACTACAAAATGAATATTTACAATCATGATTATATATATAGATTAAGTCATCTTTCAAAATTCATGCGCCATTTACTTTTTTTTGTTTACAAGTTCACAAAAGTAACTCAAAATTTCAACATCATCAAATCTCAACATTTAATACTGTTTTAAGATCTCCAGGACTTCAAAATGAACAATCGTGTATTAAGAATGTAAAATAGTTAATTTGTGCAGTGAAATTTTAATAAAATATTGTCAATTGAGTGTGATTAAACGTGTGTCTTATATATAAAAAATGCTTGTATTATATTGAAAATTATTGTTTTGAACTTGGATTTTTATTGCGACTTCTCTTTAGACATGGTTTTGGAACTGTTGCCACAAAATTTGTCGCCTGACTTGGAATTATTTTTACTACGCTTTGGACATCGTTTTGAATTTGTTGCCACAAACTTGATGCCGGAATTGTAATTCTTTTTGACTACGCCTTGGAATTGTTGTCACAAAATTTGTCGCCTGTCTTTGAATTCTTTTTTACTACGCTTTGACATCGTTTTGGATTTGTTGTCACAAACTTGCTGCCGGACTTGTAATTCTTTTAGAACACGCTTTGGATTTTTTGCCAAAAATTTACTGCCACTTCTTTTTTACTACGCCTTGGACATCGTTTTGGATTTGTTGCCACAAATTTGCTACTGGATTTGTTATTCTTTTTGACTACGCCTTGCACATTATTTTGGATTAAGTATAGAGGATTTTTCATTTTAAGGGTTTTCACAGCAATGTGTATACAAAAAAATCGTTTTACAAAAACATTAAATACCCAACTAAACAAATTATATCTGAAAGATGTTTTTAAGTTATCTTTTAAATGTTATCGATGTCCGAAATGTTACGAGAATGATATATTTTTGTAATACATATCATTGACCGGAAGGTGTCTTTTTGATTTGTCTGAATGATGTCCAAATGTTATTCATAAAGATGTCTAAAAGGTATTATCCAAAATTTGTCCTTTCAGCAACTGAAAAGCAACCTGATTAAGTCATCTAAAAGTGTGCAAAACGATATGCCAAAAATGAAAAAACTTGCCCTTTTTAAAAGCTACACTTTTTTAGTTTTACAACGAAAACAAAATATTTAAAATTTTAATATATTTATTAACATGTCATAATAAATGAATTGCGGATTACGGTCTCTTTTTGTTGCGATAAGAGTTGAACCAATTTTGAGGACTTCGGCGATTCAGGACCCCAATCGATGTAATGGAACTGCGTCAGTTATCATTTTTCTACTTGCAGCTGCAGCGATCCTTTTCTGTTGTCCTTCTTGTTGCGGTATTTGCTCCATGCCGCCCATCTGGCGCTTGCATCTAATATTCCCCTCTGTTCTATAGCGTGAGTACGACTTTAGTCAATAGACGTGGATACGTGGGCTTGGATGCTGTTATTGCTGACCATCAGGTGTTGACGTGTGGCAATACAAATCAGTCGTCGATGTATATGTATATGACAACATCTTTTTGTGGTCACTTAAATATGACCATGATCTAGTGGTTATGTCGGGTGGCACGCTTGCTCCTGCACAGCTGAACTCGTCGGATTCGTGGGACGGTTTGACATGCCAAAGATCCGTATTATTTGCACACAATGAAAAAATGAAATATATCGTGCCGGTGTTTTCCCACATAGTATTATAGAATAGTAGTGAAATAGAAAAGAGGAAATAGTAGTAGCTGAAGAAAGTGGTAAAGAAATAGGAAATTATAAACAGATCACCAAAAGTTTATACAAACACAATGTAGAAACAACGAATCGCAGCAGCAGTTTGTTGAACAAATTAGTTGGTATATTTTGTCCATGGCTGGCCCACCCTCATCTCAGCATGAAATATGCCGAGCCTGCGATGACTTAACGCCTTGGTTGACAGTCATCCCTCAAAAATCTCATCGCCTCACAGAACTCTTTATTCAACCACCCACACTGAACGCCTTGGTTGACAGTCATCCCTCAAAAATCTCATCGCCTCACAGAACTCTTTATTCAACCACCCACACTGAACATTTTAACCAGACATACTACACAAAACTAATCACATAGAGAATAAATGGATTTTTAAATTCATATACATTTTTATTTTACGAAACATTTAATTATAATTTTGAACCATATTAATTTTACGTTTATTTTATTCTAGAATATTTTAATTTAGTATTTATTTATGTTTTGAATATTTGGTTTCAATAAATTTAAATTTAGTTTATTATATAGATTTGGGAAGTTTTGGTTTAGACCACATATTTTAATTTTTCAAATTCTATTAGCCTTATTAAAATTTAAAATTCATTAATTTATTTTATTTTTTTGTAATTTCTGTTTTTTTTCTACTATATCAGCATCTATCGATATTATTTAAATTTTCCACAGATGGAAAACTATAATGCCGTTTTGGTGATTTTTGCGAAACTATAAATTTAATGCTTAAATTGGCTTATTTTCCTTTTTTTTTCAACTCGTTAAACCATTCTTCGTTTAAATGTTTCTTTGTATAAACCCGAAATACGAAAACACTGCACCTATAGAAATTTGGATCCAATTTTACTACATTGTACACTATATTCTGAACAATAATCAGTCAATTAATACAGACGCGGTCGAAGAATAATTTAAATTAAATTTTATGTTAATTTTGGTTGTATTTTTTTTTTAAATCGCAAAATTTTCTTTTAAATATATAACTTTAATATTCATTATTTTTTTTTTATTATTTGTTCACCAATATTTTCTTCGTTTCAAATTTAGTACCAATGTAATGGTTCACAATATGGCCGAAATGTATATAGATAATTTTAACATTTTACTTAAAACATATAGGACATTATATAATAACACATTTAAACAACACAAACACTTAAATATACATAAACGCCTTTTTGCTTAATTTTTGAGTTAACTCTGTAGCTTTACATTAAATCTGCATCATGATGTTTTGCAGTATTTGATTTAAGAATTAAAGGCTTTTTTTTCCATATGTATATAGTCACCTGGCTGTGACCACAGCTCCTGTCCAACTTTACTGCTCACCCGGAGTCCGCTAGCAGCGTGCAACAACGGGTAAATTATGCAACCAATCTTTGTTGATTGTGTAGCTGTTTCTTAGTGCTTGAAGGTATCAACGACTGCCAGATAAATTTTATTCGAAAGCACTTAAACCACGGGACTTTCAGAGCACTCAATGAATGGATAACCCGGAGGTCGCTAGCAGCGGACAAAGACCGGGCAATTTATACAATCAATCGTCGTATATTGGGTAGCTGCTGTTTCTTAGCGCTTGTGAACAACGAATGTCGATTAATTGTGTCCAAAGAAAATGTTGTGCACTTTTGGAGCATTCAATAAATGGGTCACCCGGAGGTCGCTTGCAGCGGACAACACCGGGCAATTACCATAGACAACGGACCTGACAATAAGTTATTATTAATAGGGGACTCTAGGTTAACTCGAAAAGACTACATACCACAGGAAAATTTTATATATTCAAGGATATTCCAAATAGGGCTTCGGCCAGTTTTAGAGTTGATTTAATCAATGTTGAGTACTTTAATTGTACCTTCAGATGCACCTTAACTATATTGCGTAGTTGAATATGTGAATTACCTCGTGCAGCTTTCAGCAAAGTGAAAAATTGTTTAGCTAAAAAATATCTGCCAACCAAAAGAACTCAAATTAAACACAAAGTTCCTGAACTGCCAACCAAAAACTTTTTATCTTTTCAAAAAAATTTAATTGTAATAGCTTTGAAATTTAGGTTCCATTACACGATACTGTTTTCAGAGACTACCGTCACAGACGATGCTGTCGCATGTACGAGTCGAAATTTGCGTTTGACCGTAATGCACTTTTTCAAATCGGCTGTGTTTTGTTCACGTACAAAATGTTGAAATAAATTTATTAAAATAAATAAATTTATTAATTTTTGAAATTTTCATTGTCACCCAAGTAGAACATTATACGAAATGATACCTAAAAGGACGTCTTTATAATATTCACTTATTTGCATTCTAAAGCTATCGAAAATGTGAATTTTTAACAAGTCTCATTTGCATTGTTTTTACGTCAGCTAAACGGTGCCAGTATTCCGTAAACTTATTTGCATACTCAAAAAGTTTCCATAAAGGCGACGATGTAACAAGTCCATTTTGTATCGTTTTGGTAGTCAGTGTTACGATGCCAAAAAATTTTTGTTTTTAATTTTCAATCTGACAAAACAAAAATTAATTTATTTTCTTATTTTGTTGCCGTCGCGCAACATTTAAAAATAAAAAAAATATAAAAAAAACCAGGATGCATCACGCATAAACCCCGCGAATTTAGGAGCCGCGTTCCTTCTCGAAGAAGTCTGTGTTCGTGTCGCAGTGCGAAGCTAAAAAATGAATGCAGCACAACCTGCATCGTTGAGCTCGCTCGCATGTCTGAGAGACATGCCGAAGATTTGACTATTGCACCAGAAGTCAGATCCATCATGTCTCTCAGACATGCCATGATTGGCGGCGAAATTCACCGGACAACGGACAATTCAGCGATAAAATATATAATGAAATATTAAAAATTGTTTTAATTTATACCGAAAAAAAAATCAATGCTTAAATATTTGTCAATAAGAACAAAGCGGTTGCCTTTCAGTTGTTAAAAAGACTACTTTTAGGCAATTACATTAAGACATCTTTATGTTTACCATTAGGACATCATTCAGACAAATCAAAAAGGCACCTTCCGGTCAATCAGTTGTATTACAAAAAAAAATCTTTCTCGTAATATTTCGGACAAATTTCAGACATCTATAACATTTAAAAGATAACTTAAAGACATCTTTTAGACGTAATTTGTCTAGTTGGGCAGTTTAAAAATCTTAATGTAAACAAACATTTTCTAGGCATCGTTACGAAGCCTACCAAATGATAGAAAAGGGACTTGTTCTACATACGTCTTTCCGATAACTTTTTAGGTATGCAATTAAGTTTTCGGAATACTGGCATCGTTTAGCTGACGTAAAAACGATGCAAATGAGACTTATTAACGTATGTGAAGTTAACAACACGGCTTCAACAACAGGAACGGGTGGAATAAACATCTGCCACCACAATTTTCACTTCGTTCTCTTTGTACTTAAGTTGATTCCGTCTCGTTCTATTAAATTTCCACCGTCAGTGCGCAGAGTGGCCAGATTAATACTCTTGATTGTTGCCATTGTAATATTATTTCATTATTACACCCAGGGAAAAAGTATATCGAAAATTATACAACGTTTCATATGCTTTAACTATGAACAATAACAGTTTATGATTTGTTAGCATTTCAAGTCAATTTACTATGAATTGGATTGATCATTAATATTTATAGTAAATTGTGTGTCAAATATTTTTCAACTGTGACTGAGAAAATTTTTCCAATCATTATTTTACATAATTTTTCAACATCGGCCGTCGACTGCGGGTATGCTATTACAAATTTAATTAAATATTTGTAAGGGTGTTTTATTTTTCCGCTGAGGTATCCTCAGCGGCTCTGGGGTTCGGAAACAAAAGACCTAAAACTCTTGTTGTTTAAATTAATTTTGTATTGGTAGTTGTTCATATAATGGTTGTTGATGCGCATTTGGCGGCTCCTGCCAATTCACATATCCTGCGTAAATGGGTGAAATCGTGATGTATCCTGTTGGTTTCCCACGATGGCGAGCGGCTTCCTCCGAAATGGTCCGGCACGCGTCTTTCGTGTCCTTGGCAAAAAACCTAGGGCGAAGAACCTAACAGCGGAAAGATTCACCTACGCAATTATAAAGAGTACACTCGGCGTAAAGCTAAAGGACCCTCAGTGGAAAGATCCACCTACACGAGTATAAAGAGTACACTCGGCGTAAAGCTATGTCCCTATATGGAAAGATCCACCTACACGAGTATAAAGAATACTTCGGCGTAAAGCTAAAGGACCCTAAGTGGAAAGATCCACCTACACGAGTATAAAGAGTACACTCTGCGTAAAGCTATGTCCCTATGTGGAAAGATCCACCTACACGAGTATAAAGAGTACACACGGCGTAAAGCTAAAGGACCCTAAGTGGAAAGATCCACCTACACGAGTATAAAGAGTACACTCGACTGTCTGTGATGACTGCCGTACTAAGAAAACAAGATGTTTATGAAAGTCTTGCTGCAACTATCTGTTTAAATTTACGCCTTGTAGCAAATATTCAAACATCCCATAAGTTTCAATATAGTTACAGCAAAACTATTAATATTTTTTAAATATGACATATATGCAGATTTTTACGAGATGTTTGCCACAACCGCAATGAAAGTGGAGATATTTACAGTTGACTGATAGCAAACATCCTGAGTTCTTGGACATTTGCAACAAAACTTTTGAGGTATTTTGACAGTTCACTACTATAAGAAAGGAAAATGGCGTACTTTTTCCCTACGCTTGATATATCAACAACAATTAAGTTAATCCAATGGTGTAAAAAAGTGTCAACTCAAACACTACATTTTAATGGTAAAAGTGAAAATAAAATTCCCTGGTAATGAAATTATAAACATGGTATGGAAAATTATTTCTTTTCAGAGTTTACTTTGATGACAGCATCGCCGGACGGACTTGGATCTTCCGCAAAGATGTCTCAAGTCGTTGTAGAATTTAACCTTCAAAGGATTTATAAAGACGATGGCGATGTATTATAACCAAGATCCTTTTTTAATTCTAAAATAAATATAGGTTCATTTGATTCATTTTATTTTAATTCAATAAAAATTACTCCGCGAATTCTAATGGAGTAGCTCTTCCAAATATTCATCAACTATCTTCCTATTTGTAAGATATTTAATTGATGTTTGCTATAAGTAATCGTAAATTTGAAAGATGGTTGTGTCAAAGACGATCTAAATAATTTGTAAATAACTTGATATTTAGGGCTTGATATATCTGGCAATCATCTTTGTTTTCTTAGTGCGCCTTTTATACAAATTGTGCACTCTTGTTCTTCTTCCGTACCTATGTGGTTGTTGTTGCTTGAAGTGGTTTGTCAACTTTAATGCTGCCTCGTGCTATTTTTGTTGTTGTTGCCATGCTATGGTTGTTGTTATTGTTTTGATGCTATGTTATGGTTGATGCTGTTGTTTTACGGCACCCACGCTTGTGTTGTTTCTGCTGTTCTTATTGTTTGGATACTGTTGTTTATCGGTCCCAATGCTGTTTTGTGTTGTTTTTGGTATTTAATTTGTAAGTGCATAATTGGCACTTTACATAGTTTTAATTTATTATAACTATTCTTATTTGTACAACATGCAGCAGCACGTAGCGAAACTTCGTATTGCACAGCGCCAGCGTTTTGCAGCTCTTGGGAGGCGATATCAGCATTTTCGTCCTGCATTTTATTCCTTGAAATGCAGCGGAATCTCCTGTCTAATTGGCTCAGTGTCTGCACCTGGTGTGGCCCTTCAAACATAGAGTTGGATAATTGTAGCAAACGCTAAGAACTGCCCTGTTACGTTTGCGGCTGACACAGCGCTGCCACAGAGACTGCGCCACAATGCAGTAGGTGCTATTTACTTTGTTTTTTTTTTAATATAATAAATACATTTGTACGAAATAATTTGAAATGTCAATCTTTCCATTAATTTGTTTCTGGAGTAAATGTGTTATTAATCATAGTAATATTATATGCAGCAGTTTGTAAACCAAAAAAATATTATTACACATAGTAAATTAAAATTAAACATAGTAAATTTTGTGATATTTGACAATTTTAAAAAATTACTATGAAAAATAATGTTTTTACTATAACTAAATTTGACTTCATATCGTTAAGATGTATAACAAATTTACTATGAATCATAATGGATTTACAATGTTTTTTGCCTGGGTGTATTTAATGCTTTTGTAAAACGAATTAAAACCTTTTTGTTTGTATGCGCATTTGTTGTGAATCAGAAACGTTTTTTTTATATATTTAAGAAAGCCTGCACATAAGCAGTATGCTCATAAAGTTTAAATCTAAAAGCACAATAACAGATGCATGTTTACTTAACATAACGTCAACGACGTAGCTGGAACTAGTGCATAATGTTTATGAGTGCATACTTTCAGGAGCCCGCAACATTTTGGCGCAGCCGGTTTTTCAAGAATCTACAAAAAGGACTGAAGGACGAATTTGAAGGAGCATTAAAAAAAAAATGAAGAAACACAGAAGTGGAAAGGAAGGTATGACTAAATATTGAGTCAATTTTAGTGAGTTTGAGTGAAAGCAGTAAATAAATGGTAAAAGTAAATGATAGAAAGAATGAAATTAAACAAATTTGTAAATTTTAATTGAATATTTTAATGATTATATGGCGAACTTTGAGGAATTGGAAGTACCATATAGAAATTTATTAGGACAACTTGGCAGATTTACTGAGAAATTGTGGAATCAAATTAGTACGGAAGTTAACAATAAAGAAACTTTAGAATTAATAAAAAATAAAGTCAGTTCCACACGTGTATACTCAGAAGTCGAAAGAGTTGACGTAGTTTTTGAACTGTTAGTATACTTCTTGGAACATAAAAGTGCTCATAAAATAAAAGAATTAGAAGATTGGAAAGGGGAATTTACTGCATTAAATAAAAAATTAAACGATATTGTAGAAGAACGGCGGGAGTTGTTAGATCAGGCTAGTGGAATAGAGGAAGAAAACGAAAAATTAAGAACTTTGCTGAAAAATAAAGATATTTCGTACGAATCAATTGAACGAGCACTGAGCCAACAGCCCAGACTAGAATTCGAAACATTAGAAGAAGGCAATAATAAAGTGAGGGAATTAGATTCGAAAATCAGATTTTTAGAATCGGAAGTTAAGCTAGCCCACGAAACATCATTATATCATAAGGAGGCATTACAGATTGAAGGAAAGTTTGATAAAATATACTGTAGTGAAATACGTAGGAAGTGTGGTATCATTTTTTATGGGATCGGAATCACCGTCCGTTAAAACTGAACTTTATAGATTCATGGACGGTTGTGCGTTAGCAAGTCTGAAAATTACAGAAGAAAACAAAGAAGAATTCATTAGCTGTGTCAAACTGCATCTTCTTGGTGACGCTTATGATCTAGTCCGCACAAGAAAGTTCAATGATTTAGAGGAGTTATTTGACATTCTAAGAAATACATATTTAAAAATGACTACTTTAGATTCGGTTCAGGATAGTATAAAAAAAGCATATCAGACGGATGGTAAGAGTCTGAGGACTTTTGCAGAAGATTAGAGGATTATGGGCAAACGCTAATGAAATAGCAGATTCAAGGTACAAAAAGAAAAATCTACCTACAGACGTTTTTAATATGGAACTAGTAAACTCAGTTCTGACAGCATTCAAGGTAGGTGTAAAAGATCCGACAATAAAGGTTCTATTATTAAGTAGCAAAGCATAAAACTTGAATGAATTATTAGATGAAGCATTAAACGCCCAGATAACAATTCAAGGGGGTCCGAGATTCCCCGAGGAAGTGTACAGTTTCGAACAACGATCTGTAACCAGGCCAACGAATAGTATTTAAAACAATCATTTTCAAACTACCCCACTGAATCACAAAATATCAACTAAAAAAAACAGAAGGATCAAAAATACGACCAACATGCTCTTTTTGCCAGAAAAGGGACATATACGAGACGAAAGTATTACGCGGAAAAACACACAGTTTTGTATAGAGTGTGAAAAATATGGGCACGAATCTAGTTGGATGTGTGCTTCCATTAGATTACTTACTTACTTAAATGGCCCTTACAACCGTGGGTCGGTTTTGGCCGCTGAGATGAAGCCGCGCCAGTCGGATCTGCTTTGCGCGCGCTGACGACAGTTAGAAATACCAAGCGTTGCCAGGTTGTCCTCAACTTGGTCTTTCCAACGCAGATTTGGACGCCCTCTTATACGCTGTCCACCTTCGAGTTTCGATTCAAGCACCTTCTTGTCTGGAGTGTTTTCATCCATTCGTTCGACATGACCTAGCCAGCGAAGCCGCTGGATCTTGATGCGCTTGACTATGTCAATGTCGTCGAATAACTCATACAGCTCGTGGTTCATCCTGATTCGATACTCGTTAGCAAAGCAGATAGGGCCAAAGATTTTACGGAGAATCTTTCTCTCGAACGCTCCCAGTACTCTCTCATCGGTGGTGGCCAGCGTCCATGTTTCTGCACCATAAAGTAGGACGGGCATGATGAGTGACTTGTAGAGCGTTATTTTTGTCCGGCGAGAGAGGGCTCTGCTTCTCAATTGCCTACTGAGCCCAAAGTAGCACCTGTTGGCAAGAGTTATTCTCCGTTTGATCTCCAGGCTGACGTCGTTGTTGCTGTTTACGCTGGATCCCAGATAGACGAAGTCCTTCACAATGTCGAACTTGTGGGTGTCAAAATCAGCTTTTTGGCCAAGACGCACGGACTCTTTTTTGCTTGTTGACACAAGGAACTTCGTCTTGTCCTCGTTCACCGCTAGACCCATTCGACGCGACTCTTTCTCCAATCTGGAGAATGCTGCGCTGACTGCTCGTGTGCTCCTGCCAATGATATCAATATCATCGGCATATGCGAGCAGCATGACACTTTTGTTGAGGATAGTGCCGCTTTGACGGAGTTCGGCAGCTCGAACTGTTTTCTCCATCAATAAGTTAAAAAAGTCGCACGATAGGGAGTCACCCTGTCTGAAACCTCGTTCGGTATGAAATGGCTCGGAGAGGTCTTTTCCTATTCTCACTGAGCAACGTGTGTTGCTCAGGGTCATCCTGCAAAGCCTTATAAGTTTCGCAGGTATACCGAACTCAGACATTGCGGCGTATAATCGTTCCCTTATCGGAGTGTCGAAGGCGGCTTTATAGTCGACTAATAGGTGGTAGGTGTCGATCTGTTTTTCTAGGGTCTTTTCCTGGAATAGGCGTAATGTGAAAATCTGGTCTATGGTGGGCTTTCCAGGTCTGAAGCCGCACTGATAAGGTCCAATCAGTCTGTTGACGATGGGCTTCAGTCTTTCACATAATACGCTCGATAGAACCTTGTATGCGATAATGAGTAGGCTGATCCCACGGTAGTTGGCGCAGATAGTGGGATCCCCTTTCTTAAGGATTGGGCAGAGTACACTGAGGTTCCAGTCACTTGGCATGCTTTCATCCGACCATATTCTGCTTACGAGCTCGTGCATGCTCTCTATTAGCTCTTCGCCTCCGGTCTTAAACAATTCAGCAGGCAGGCCATCAGCACCTGTGGCTTTGTTGTTTTTCAGCCGAGCAATGGCTGTTCTGACCTCGTCATGGTCGGGTGGCGGAATCTCAACGTCGTCATCAAGTACTGGGGTTGCCGGGTTTGCTTCTCTATCGGTGGAATTGAGGCCATCATCACCGGTCAGCAGTTTAGAGAAGTGATCCCTCCATATTTTCAGTGTGCTCTGGATATCTGTCACTAGATTTCCGTTCTCATCTTTACAAGAAGAGGCTCCGGATTTCGAACCTCCGGCTAGGCGTCTTATTTTCTCGAAGAATTTTTGAGCCTTATTCCTGTCCCCATGCATCTCAATCTCCTCACACTCACGTCTTTCTGCCTCGATTTTTTTACGCCTGAAAAGACGTCTCTCTTCCCTCCTCTTCTCTTTGTATCGCTCCTTCGCAGCTCGCGTAGCTACTGACTGCAGGGTGGATTTGTACGCAGCGTCTTTCTCTGCAGTGGCCGCGCGACACTCTTGGTCATACCACTGATTCCTCAGGGGGCGTTGGAATCCAAGCACCTCTTCGGCAGCCGTACGCATAGAGCAGCAGATATGATTCCACTGCGCGCTTATATCATCGAGAGGAGGAGTGCTTTGTCTAAGCAGGTGTGAGAGTCGAGTGGAAAAGGCTTGCGTTGTCTGTTGTGATTGCAGCTTTCCGACGTCTAGCTTTCTCTGCGTTTGGTTCCGCACGTTCTTCGCAGCGCTTAAGCGCGTGCGGACCTTGGCTGCTAAAAGGTAATGATCCGAGTCCATATTGGCACCTCGGATAGTGCGTACGTCCATCACGCTTGAAGCGTGCCTTCCGTCAATCACAACGTGATCAATTTGATTTCGAGTTTTTTGATCGGGCGACAACCATGTGGCCTTGTGGATATCGAAATGTTCGAATCTAGTGCTACTAACTACCATGTTTCGTGCTGCGGCGAAGTCGATTAGCCTCGTTCCGTTATCGGAAGTGTTGGCATGAAGGCTAAATTTTCCGATTGTGGGATTGTGCCCACCTTGGCGTTAAAATCGCCTAGCACGATTTTGATATCGTGGCGGGGGCAGCGCTCGTATGCGTTGTCTAGGCGTTCGTAGAAGCGCTCTTTTGTCTCGTCATCTTTCTCGTTCGTCGGAGCGTGTGCACAAATTAGGCTGATATGGAAATATTTAGCCTTGATGCGGATTGTTGCCAGCCTTTCGTCCACGGGCGTGAACCTAGAGACAAGGTGGCGGAGTCTCTTGCCGACCACAAATCCACATACAAATTCGTGTCTCTCCGCATGGCAGCTGTAGTAGATATCACAGGACGCTTGTTTCGAACAGCCCTGTCCCGTCCATCGCATCTCCTGGATAGCGGTGATGTCAGCCTTATATTTTTCGAGGACATCTGTCAGCTGGATAGAGGCACCTTCCCTATAAAGGGTCCGGACATTCCAGGTGCATATCCGTAAATCATGGTCCTTAAAACGTTTGCGTGGGTCGTCATCGTTGTAATCGGTCGTTATCCGAGGCTTCTTTTTGGTTTTCATTGGGCGCATAGGTTTTTTTCGTGGTGGGACCCAAACCCAACGCACGAACCCTCACTCTGAGGGAGATGCTCGCCACTCACTTTAGCCGACTTCTACACCGGGTGGTGTAGAGCGCCGTTTCCAGGGACTTCCACGAGGAGGACTTCCACCGAAGTGGAGGTGTCACCATTTGACAATTTGTCAATTCTGGTGACCAGTGAGTTGACTTGAGACGACACCGACAAGGATTGCGCTGGCTTCGCCATGTTGAAGCACTCAGACACGTTGCCTTGTGATAATCGCCCCCATAGTTCCATTAGATTAGAAGCTCAAAATAACGAAGGGTTTGGACGTACACAAAACCATCCAGTCGTTAATAGGGAATTTATGGATAGGGATTTTCTGGCGAGGGAGAATAATGATCAAAGCAAGGGAAACTACCAGGGGCCCAGCCAAGGCCAGTAAGCTGGGGACCCATTAAAAATAGCAAAATTAGGTCAAAAAGGGTAGAAATAGTAAATCATAAGGCTGAAGGGTCTGTGATCACATTAACTACCCAAACTCCTAAAAATGAGAGAAAACCGGTGGAGAAAAATATTGCAAATCAGACGTCGGAAGTGACCGTTGATACACATATTGATCCACCGTGGTTTGTTTGTGAGGGAGTGACAATGGTAATTTTTGCATTAATACATTTCTTTATATTTATGATAATAGCAATAGGGGCAAAAATGATTAAATTAGTAGCAGATGAAACTAATCGGCAAAGATGTGTATGGGAAGATATGCAAATAGGTCAAAAGGTGAACAATATGTTTACAGGAATGTTGAAAAAGTTTGAAAATTTTATAACATGTTATGATAAAAAAATCAGACAACAGTTGAGTGGATTAAATAAAAAGAGAATTAACAAAATATACAATAGAAAGGGGGACTGCTTCAAATTGTCTAAAGTAAGTGATGTGTTCATTGAAGTACCTTGCGAGGCAGCTAAAAATGGAAAACTCATATTACTAGTAGACTCAGGAGCAGATGCAAGCATAATAAAGGAAGGTGCAATGACACAACTACCGGATTTTGACAAGAATAGTAAGAAAGATTTTAATGGGGCTTTTGGTGGATGCGTAAGGACGTTAGGCACGACCAATATACAACACAGTAATAAAAGTGGTTACATTTAATAATGCATGTAGTATCTCTTGAACAAGGAATACCAGCAGCCAGAATAATAGGACGGGATAACATATGGAATAGATCCGTAATAAACGCAATAAATAAGACCATAACATTCTCTGATAAAGGAAAAAATCTCACAATCCGATTACCAATGAAAACGTGAGCCAACATAGAAAATATTTATTACAATCATGAAATAAAAATCATGCCGAGAACCGTAAAAATAGTAGAAATTAAACTAAAAACAAAAATTCCAATTGTATTAATACATAACCAGAAATTTATCCTGGGGTATATTTGGGAGAAAGCTTATCGAATGTTAACAAAAATAAAGTTTATGTCTCAGTATTAAATGCTACAGAAAAGGACATTATAATAGACAACAATTTTAAACCGAAATTTTCAAATTTTAATCAGTATAGGGAATCAGATACAAACAATTTTACAATAAATACTATAAATTCAGTGAATATAAAAAATAGGATTAATAGATTATTAGAAAAAATTAACATCGATGAAACTTTAAATAAGAAGGAAATCACATCATTACAAAATCTTTGTATTTCTTACCACGAATTTTCACTTAGAAGGTGACGAACTGTCATACACGCCGCTACTTAAACACGACATAACAACACAATGGAATCAACCACCAATTAACCAAAAGCAATACAAACTTCCACACACACATAGAGAGGAAATTAATAGACAGGTTAACAAAATGTTAGATGATGGCATTATATCGCCAAGCATATCACCCTGGAATTCACCGTTAATATTGGTACAAAAGAGGAGCGACAAAGACGGTTACAAAAAAGGGAGACTTGTCATAGATTTTCATAAATTAAATGACGTAACCATAAAACAGGTATTTCCGATTCCGCGAATAGACGAAATATTAGATCAATTAGGTCACAGTCGGTATTTTTCAACTTTAGATTTAGCAAGTGGCTATCATCAGGTCTTAGTAGAAGAAGGTGATAAAGAAAAAACTGCCTTTAGTACAGGACTTGGACATTTTCAATTTAATAGGATGCCTTTCGGTTTTACAGGGGCACCAGCAACTTTCCAGAGGATAATGAATCACATCTTAACAGGGTTACAGGGTATCGATTGTTTTGTATATCTTGGTGATATAGTTGTGTATGGGAAAAATATAAGCGAACATGAACACAGATTAAGTAAAGTATTACAGAAACTAAGAGATCATAATTAAAAATTAAACACCGAAAAATGTCAGTTTTTACGTCGTGAAATTGTATATTTAGGGCATAAATGTTCAGAACTTGGTGCGCTGCCAGACCCCGCTAAGATCGAATGCGTAAAAAATATTCCAGTACCAAGAAACAGAAAAGAAGTACAAGCATTCTTGGGATTAATTAATTATTACAGAAAGTTCATAAGCAATATGGCAAGGTTATCTTTACCAATTAATAATTTACTTAAAAAGGACGTTAAATTTAAATGGTCAGACGATTGTCAAAATTCATTTATTAAATTGAAAGAATCAATAATTTCACCTCCAATATTAGCATATCCAGATTTTAGAAAATTTTTTTTACTAACAACAGACGCAAGTAATGAAGCAGTAGGTGCAGTCCTATCTCAAAGCGAAGTAGGAAGCGACCGACCGATCGTGTTTGCAAGTAGAACTTTAAATGGAGCAGAAAAACGATATTCTACCATTGAAAAGAAATTTTTAGCAATTATTTGGGCAACAAAGAATTAGGGCGACCATTCAAAATTTTTACAGATCATCAGCCTCTAAAAGGTATTGCAATTTAAAAGATCCGGGATCCGTTTCCGCGGACATCCGCGCGATCCGCGTTTCCGACACAAATTATCGGAATATGATTTTGAAATAATGTACAAACCAGGCAAAAAGAATTTAATTGCGGATGCCTTAAACAGAATTCCATATATAGAACAGCCGTATAAACACGATCCAAAACTACGCAAAATATTTTAGATCAAATAAAACCACAAATCAGTACACCAGTCGTAGATGAAACAATAATAGATACAAATAATGAAACGAATTCAACTCAAATATTAACTGATCCAGATGAAATTAAAACCGTGATGAAAGATTTTCATGATTCAGCACTAGGAGGCCATCAGGGCACACTTAAAACATACTTTAGGATTAAGAAACAATTTAAATGGAGGAAAATGCAGAAACAAATAAAAGAATATGTGCAAAAGTTCAAAGTTAACAAAAATTCCAATGGTTTTAACAGATACGCCAACACGTCCATTTGATAAGGTTTTATGGACTTGGTAGGAATTTTACCCGAAACAGTATCAGGAAATAAATATATATGAACTTTTAAAGACGATTTTTCAAAATACATGTGCTGCGTAGCTATCCCAGACGCGGAAGCAAGCACAGTAGCTAAAGCTTTTTACGAGGAAAATATCACGCATTATAATATTCTGAAAATTTTAATTACAGGTTCAAATTTTGTGTCAAAATTATTTTCAGACACGTGCAAGTTATTAAACATCAAAAAATGCACATAACACCTTATCACCCGCAGGCGAATGGCTCGTTAGAACGAAGTCACAGACCTTTAGCGGAGTATTTGAGATGTTTTGCAAAAGAGGATGGGTCCAACTGGGATCAATTGTTGAATTCGGCAATGCATGTACACAATAACACAGTGCATATGTCAACAGGGCAAACGCCTTGTCGTACTTTATACGGATTTGAATTTGACGTGCCAACTAACCTAAAACGAAAATGTTCACCAATTTATAACAGTGAAGATTACAATAAGATATAAAAATACCAAATACAGCGTACACATGAGATAGTCAGACAAAATCAAGAAAAAGCTAAGGAAAGATCTAAACGAAGTTACGATAATACATTAAATACGGTAGTTTTTAAGGAAGGCGATAAAGTTTTATTAAAAAACCAGAATAGGAAAAACAAATTTTCACCATATGAAGTTCTTTCGATAATAAGTCCTGTGACAACAGTGATCTGTATCAAGGGAAAAGGGAAAAAATTCCATAATAACTTATTAAAAGCATATAACTCTTAAGATATACACAATCGAACGAACAAAAACAACGAAATAAATAACTGAACCAACAGTTCATAATGATCATTAAACGCAATGCATAATATTGCAAACAACGTAAATAAAGTACGCGTAAATATTTTTTTTTTTAGAATATATGTTTTTAAAATCTAAATTAGTGCATGAAGAAATAGCTATGTATTAATTTTAGAAGATGTCTAGCATTAGATCATGTATTAAATGAGAAACAAATAAAGTAAAAAGAAGATTATATTAGATATTTCATTAACAAGAATTCAGTACGAATTTGCCAAAGCAATAAAATATATATTGTCACTATAATTGAGATAGGTCAGTACTCCAATTTCATTGTAAAGAGCATTTCCAATGGAAACAGACAACAGAAAGATCATAGCACTTAAAGTACAGATAGATGTTAGCGTAGCACACACTAAAGTGGGGCACAGATAGAAGTGAGGAGCTAATGTTATAAGTGATAAAATGCAATTCAGCGTTTTGCATCTAAGAACCACTGCACTAATGTACCGAAAATAAAACAAGATACGTTAATGCAGCGTAAAAATTTTAACAATAATTGAATGATAAGAAAAAATACAATACACAATCTAACGAAATTAACAAACGTTTGAAATGTGATCATTACACGGTAATGAAAATATATATGTACCTACTGAATGTACAAAAGTAGTTATGCATAAATCGCGCGCGCTTACCATTATTGAAAATTGGCAATAATGATTAAATTCATAAATTAGTGCATGAATAAATAGCTAAGTATTTTTGAAAATAATTAGCATTGATTCATGTGCTAATGAAGTTATAAATTAAAAAATTTCTATATATTAAGAAAAAATTAAAGATTTTAAAGTTAAATAAAATATGTACACAGTGGCATAAGTAAAATGTTCGATACAAATATACAATTAAAATACTATTTAATCTATGATGTAAGGTAAAATAAACAAAGATTATCAATACTGAAAGTAAAAATGATGTTAAATATGAATTATTTATAAAGTTATAGTAAACAATACAAAGTAATAAGTATTTTTAATCATAATCCTGGCTCTGGAAATGCATTTCAACCACGACAAAGAAATAAAACATGCACAAAGAAGAAGAACTAGCAATCCACCAAACAATAAAATTCGACGCAGAAGACACTAAGTTTAAATTTTAATTGTCAAAGAAGATCGTTTAATTTTGTTGGGTAAAGGTCTGAAATGGTAATATTATGTAATGAAGTACAAGAGAAGAATGATAAAGAAACATGTGATAGTCATGGCGCGGACAACAACAATTTTATTTACATCAATAACATGTTTAATTAAAAGAAAGGAGCTCACTATAAACATGGATGTGGAAGTTCGACAAATCAGCAAAGTTGCGACTATTCTATCATAAAGAAACAACAATATTTTACATCTTTACGTACATATTATTAAAAGATAACAATTTTATCACTCAAGGAACAAGCTAATATTTTGTAAATAAGTTGAAGGAGCTATTCCATATGCACTTATTCAGCTGTCAATGCTAACCTTATGGAAAAAAAAATTTGACACATCAACAAAGTTATCATAATTGTACTAAATCAACAACGTTCACACATTATGCTAACAATTTCTTCAACAAAGAACATAATTTCTTAAAAGAGAAGACGAAAATTAAAAACACTAAGAACTTCAAATATTCAAATATTTTTACAACAAGTGAAATATAAAAGAACAACATCAAACAACAACATGTACGTGTAATTAAAGATGATTTCCGAAGATGACAATTTCGCTACAAGAACTCTTAAAACATTTAAAGAAGACAAATTCGTATTAATATCCAGAAATATAAAATTACAAAATTACCAATTTTAGTATCTGCTCTCAACAAAATACGATACAATTTGACTAAAAAAACAACGCAACATAGAAGACATCAAATTTAACAAAGCTAAGAAAATCAAGATGAAAGATGATAATAAATGATAATAACCATGTTTTTCGAAACAGTGACAGAAACAAATAAAATGCAGCCAGCCAACCTATACACGTAAAAACAGAGAGTAACAGAACTAGCGATCACAGAAGTTTATGTTTTAAATTGATAGAAAACACAATTATATTTTTTTTTGTATAATTAATTTAATAGACTAGAAATAAGTAAAGAAAAACTTGAAGAAACATTAAAAATATTAAAACTATAAATATAAACAATAACTAAAGATATACTCAACAAAAATTAAATAAATATCGCAAAAATCACGGAACGCAGCTATTGCAAAGCGGTAACTTGATCAACTACTGTTTTGTCAATTACAACGTTCAGTGACTTGATATGTTATACATTTTTTTTAGCGTTACATAAAGTATATAAATATTTATTTTCTTTTATTATCAAGGACGAATTTGAAGGAGCATTAAAAAAAAAATGAAGAAACACAGAAGTGGAAAGGAAGGTATAATTAAATATTGAGTCAATTTTAGTGAGTTTGAGTGAAAGCAGTAAATAAATGGTAAAATTAAATGATAGAATGAATGAAATTAAACAAATTTATAAATTTTAATTGAATATTTTAATGATTATTTGGCGAACTTTGAGGAATTGGAAGTAGCATATAGAAATTAATTAGGACAACTTGGCAGATTTACTGAGAAATTGTGGAATCAAATTAGTACGGAAGTTAACAATATAGAAACTTTAGAATTAATAAAAAATAAAGTCAGTACCACACGGGTATACTCAGAAGTCGAAAGAGTTGACGTAGTTTTTGAACTGTTAGTATACTTCTTGGAACATAAAAGTGTTCATAAAATAAAAGAATTAGAAGATTGGAAAGGGGAATTTACTGCATTAACTTAAGGTACAAAAATAAAAATCTACCTACAGACGTTTTTAATACGGAACTAGTAAACTCAGTTTTGACAGCATTCAAGGTAGGTGTAAAAGATCCGACAATAAAGGTTCTATTATTAAGTAGCAAAGCAGAAAACTTGAATGATTTATTAGATGAAGCATTAAAGGCCCAGATAACAATTCAAGGGGGTCCGAGATTCCCCGAGGAAGTGTACAGTTTCGAACAACGATCTGTAACCAGTCCAACGAATAGTATACTGAATTACAAAATATCAACTCAAAAAAAAAAAACAGAAGGATCAAAAATACGACCATCATGCTCTTTTTGCCAGAAAAGGGACATATACGAGACGAATGTATTACGCGGAAATACACACAGTTTTGTATAGAGTGTGAAAAATATGGGCACGAATCTAGTTGGAGGTGTGCTTCCATTAGATTAGAAGCTCAAAATAACGAAGGGTTTGGACTACACAAAACCATAAAGTCGTTAATATGGAATTTTTAAACAACAATTTGCAAACAGGACATAACACTACGTACCGTGCCAATAATAATAATAGAAATAATAATAATAGAAATAATAATAATAGAAATAATAACAATATCAATGGGAATACCCCTAGAAATAATTTAAAATGTGATTGATGTCGTAGACTTGGTCATATTGAAACTAATTGCTACGCCAAGAGGGATTTTCTGGCGAGGGAGAATAATGATCAAAACAAGGGAAACTACCAGGGGCCCAGCCAAGGCCAGTAAGCTGGGGACCCATTAAAAATAGCAAAATTAGGTCAAAAAGGGTAGAAATAGTAAATCATAAGGCTGAAGGGTCTGTGATCACATTAACTACCCAAACTCCTAAAAATGAGAGAAAACCGGTGGAGGAAAATATTGCAAATCAGACGTCGGAAGTGACCGTTGATACACATATTGAACCACCGTGGTTTGTTTGTGAGGGAGTGACAATGGTAATTTTTGCATTAATACATTTCTTTATAATATGATAATAGCAATAGGGGCAAAAATGATTAAATTAGTAGCAGATGAAACTAATCGGCAAAGATGTGTATGGGAAGATATGCAAATAGGTCAAACGGTGAACAATATGTTTACAGGAATGTTGAAAAAGTTTGAAAATTTTATAACATGTTATGATAAAAAAATCAGACAACAGTTGAGTGGATTAAATAAAAAGAGAATTAACAAAATATACAATAGAAAGGGGGACTGCTTCAAATTGTCTAAAGTAAGTGATGTGTTCATTGAAGTACCTTGCGAGGCAGCTAAAAATGGAAAACTCATATTACTAGTAGACTCAGGAGCAGATGCAAGCATAATAAAGGAAGGTGCAATGACACAACTACCGGATTTTGACAAGAATAGTAAGAAAGATTTTAATGGGGCTTTTGGTGGATGCGTAAGGACGTTAGGCACGACCAATATACAACACAGTAATAAAAGTGGTTACATTTAATAATGCATGTAGTATCTCTTGAACAAGGAATACCAGCAGCCGGAATAATACCACATGGAATAGATCCGTAATAAACGCAATAAATAAGACCATAACATTCTATGATAAAGGAAAGAATCACACTATCCGATTACCAATGAAAACGCGAAACGACATAGAAAATATTTATTACAATCATGAAATAAAAATCATGCCGAGAACCGTAAAAATAGTAGAAATTAAACTAAAAACAAAAATTCCAATTGTATTAATACATAACCAGAAATTTATCCTGGAGTATATTTGGGAGAAAGCTTATCGAATGTTAACAAAAATAATGTTTATGTCTCAGTATTAAATGCTACAGAAAAAGACATTATAATAGACAAAAATTTTAAACCGAAATTTTCAAATTTTAATCAGAATAGGGAATCAGATACAAACAATTTTACAATAAATACTATAAATTCAGTGAATATAAAAATAGGATTAATAGCTTATTAGAAAAAATTAACATCGATGAAACTTTAAATAAGGAGGAAATCACATCATTACAAAATCTTTGTATTTCTTAAATTTCATAAATTAAATGACGTAACCATAAAACAGGTATTTCCGATTCCGCTCGGTATTTTTCAACTTTAGATTTAGCAAGTGGCTATCATAAGGTCTTAGTAGAAGAAGGTGATAAAGAAAAAAACTGCCTTCAGTACAGGACTTGGACATTTTCAATTCAATAGGATGCCTTTCGGTTTTACAGGGGCACCAGCAACTTTCCAGAGGACAATGAATCACATCTTAACAGGGTTACAGGGTATCGATTGTTTTGTATATCTTGGTGATATAGTTGTATATGGGAAAAATATAAGCGAACATGAACACAGATTAAGTAAAGTATTACAGAAACTAAGAGATCATAATTAAAAATTAAACACCGAAAAATGTCAGTTTTTACGTCGTGAAATTGTATATTTAGAGCATAAATGTTCAGAACTTGGTGCGCTGCCAGACCCCGCTAAGATCGAATGCGTAAAAAATATTCCAGTACCAAGAAACAGAAAAGAAGTACAAGCATTCTTGGGATTAATTAATTATTACAGAAAGTTCATAAGCAATATGGCAAGGTTATCTTTACCAATTAATAATTTACTTAAAAAGGACGTTAAATTTAAATGGTCAGACGATTGTCAAAATTCATTTATTAAATTGAAAGAATCAATAATTTCACCTCCAATATTAGCATATCCAGATTTTAGAAAAACTTTTTTACTAACAACAGACGCAAGTAATGAAGCAGTAGGTGCAGTCCTATCTCAAGGCGAAGTAGGAAGCGACCGATTTTTAGCAATTATTTGGGCAACAAAGAATTTTAGAGCATACCGACCATTCAAAATTTTTACAGATCATCAGCCTCTAAAAGGTATTGCAAATTTAAAAGATCCGGGATATCCGCGTTTCCGCGGACATCCGCGCGATCCGCGTTTCCGACACAAATTATCGGAATATGATTTTAAATAATGTACAAACCAGGCAAAAAGAACCAGGCAAATATCACGCGTAATAATATTCCGAAAATTTTAATTACAGGTTCAAATTTTGTGTCAAAATTATATTCAGACACGTGCAAGTTATTAAACATCAAAAAATGCATATAACACCTTATCACCCGCAGGCGAATGGCTCGTTAGAACGAAGTCACAGACCTTTAGCGGAGTATTTGAGATGTTTTGCAAAAGAGGATGGGTCCAACTGAGACCAATGGTTGAATTCGGCAATGCATGTACACAATAACACAGTGTATATGTCAACAGGGCAAACGCCTTGTCGTACTTTATACGGATTTGAATTTGACGTGCCAACATACCTAAAACGAAAATGTTCACCAATTTATAACAGTGAAGATTACAATAAGGTATTAAAATACCAAATACAGCGTACACATGAGATAGTCAGACAAAATCAAGAAAAAGCTAAGGAAAGATCTAAACGTAGTTACGATAATACATTAAATACGGTAGTTTTTAAGGAAGGCGATAAAGTTTTATTAAAAAACCAGAAGAGGAAAAACAAATTTTCACCAATCTGGGTAGGACCATCTGAAGTCCTTTCGATAATAAGTCCTGTGACAACAGTGATCTGTATCAAGGGAAAAGGGAAAAAATTCCATAATAAATTATTAAAAGCATATAACTCTTAAGATATACACAATCGAACGAACAAAAACAACGAAATAAATAACTGAACCAACAGTTCATAATGATCATTAAACGCAATGCATAATATTGCAAACAACGTAAATAAAGTACGCGTAAATATTTTTTATTTTTTAGAATATATGTTTTTAAAATCTAAATTAGTGCATGAAGAAATAGCTATGTATTAATTTTAGAAGATGTCTAGCATTAGATCATGTATTAAATGAGAAACAAATAAAGTAAAAAGAAGATTATATTAGATATTTCATTAACAAGAATTCAGTACGAATTTGCCAAAGCAATAAAATATACATTGTCACTATAATTGAGATAGGTCAGTACTCCAATTTCATTGTAAAGAGCATTTCCAATGGAAACAGACAACAGAAAGATCATAGCACTTAAAGTACAGATAGATGTTAGCGTAGCACACACTAAAGTGGGGCACAGATAGAAGTGAGGAGCTAATGTTATAAGTGATAAAATGCAATTCAGCGTTTTGCATCTAAGAACCACTGCACTAATGTACCGAAAATAAAACAAGATACGTTAATGCAGCGTAAAAATTTTAACAATAATTGAATGATAAGAAAAAATACAATACACAATCTAACGAAATTAACAAACGTTTGAAATGTGATCATTACACGGTAATGAAAATATATATGTACCTATTGAATGTACAAAAGTAGTTATGCATAAATCGCGCGCGCTTACCATTATTGAAAATTGGCAATAATGATTAAATTCATAAATTAGTGCATGAATAAATAGCTAAGTATTTTTGAAAATAATTAGCATTGATTCATGTGCTAATGAAGTTATAAATAAAAGAATTTCTATATATTAAGAAAAAATTAAAGATTTTAAAGTTAAATAAAATATGTACACAGTGGCATAAGTAAAATGTTCGATACAAATATACAATTAAAATACTATTTAATCTATGATGTAAGGTAAAATAAACAAAGATTATCAATACTGAAAGTAAAAATGATGTTAAATATGAATTATTTATAAAGTTATAGTAAACAATACAAAGTAATAAGTATTTTTAATCATAATCCTGGCTCTGGAAATGCATTTCAACCACGACAAAGAAATAAAACATGCACAAAGAAGAAGACCTAGCAATCCACCAAACAATAAAATTCGAAGCAGAAGACACTAAGTTTAAATTTTAATTGTCAAAGAAGATCGTTTAATTTTGTTGGGTAAAGGTCTGAAATGGTAATATTATGTAATGAAGTACAAGAGAAGAATGATAAAGAAACATGTGATAGTCATGGCGCGGACAACAACAATTTTATTTACATCAATAACATGTTTAATTAAAAGAAAGGAGCTCACTATAAACATGGATGTGGAAGTTCGACAAATCAGCAAAGTTGCGACTATTCTATCATAAAGAAACAACAATATTTTACATCTTTACGTACATATTATTAAAAGATAACAATTTTATCACTCAAGGAACAAGCTAATATTTTGTAAATAAGTTGAAGGAGCTATTCCATATGCACTTATTCAGCTGTCAATGCTAACCTTATGGAAAAAAAAATTTGACACATCAACAAAGTTATCATAATTGTACTAAATCAACAACGTTCACACATTATGCTGACAATTTCTTCAACAAAGAACATAATTTCTTAAAAGAGAAGACGAAAATTAAAAACACTAAGAACTTCAAATATTCAAATATTTTTACAACAAGTGAAATATAAAAGAACAACATCAAACAACAACATGTACGTGTAATTAAAGATGATTTCCGAAGATGACACTTTCGCTACAAGAACTCTTAAAACATTTAAAGAAGACAAATTCGTATTAATATCCAGAAATATAAAATTACAAAATTACCAATTTTAGTATCTGCTCTCAACAAAATACGATACAATTTGACTAAAAAAACAACGCAACATAGAAGACATCAAATTTAACAAAGCTAAGAAAATCAAGATGAAAGATGATAATAAATGATAATAACAATGTTTTTCGAAACAGTGACAGAAACAAATAAAATGCAGCCAGCCAACCTATACACGTAAAAACAGAGAGTAACAGAACTAGCGATCACAGAAGTTTATGTTTTAAATTGATAGAAAACACAATTATTTTTTTTGTATAATTAATTTAATACACTAGAAATAAGTAAAGAAAAACTTGAAGAAACATTAAAAATATTAAAACTATAAATATAAACAATAACTAAAGATATACTCAACAAAAATTAAATAAAAACACGGAACGCAGCGATTGCAAAGCGGTAACTTGATCAACTACTGTTTTGTCAATTGCAACGTTCAGTGACTTGTAATGTTATACATTTTTTTTAGCGTTACATAAAGTATATATATATTTATTTTCTTTTATTATCAACAATAGCACTAAAACTACGACCATTAGTTAAGTAATTGAATAAAGAAGAAAAAAAAAAAACATTAATATGATATTTAAAATGAAAATAAGTAAAATAAATTATAATAATAAGACAAATAATTATTGATTTTAAATATTATTGAAAGTTAAATAAATTAAGAAATATATTGAAATATTAATGATATAAAAGGAAAAACTATTATTCTTTTTATTAAAATTTTTTTCTTAAAACAAGGGGGTAAGAATGTTGTGTATCAGAAACGTCTTTTTTATGTATTTAAGAAAGCCTGCACATAACCAGTATGCTCATAAAGTTCAAATCTAAAAGCACAATAACAGATGCATGTTAACTTAACATAACGTCAACGACGGAACTGGAACAAGTGCATAATGTTTATTAGTGCATACTTTCAGGAGATAAAATTAAGTCTGCTTAAAAGCAACGAAAAATGCATTGGTTGCAATTTGATCCGATACACGCGCTTGCAAGTGTGCCGTCTGTTTAAAAGCAACAACAAAAGCATTGGTTGTAATTTAAGTCAAGATTAACGCCAGCATGGGAACCAATTACGAATTTAGCTCATGGGAATTTTCTCAGTTAATGATTTTACAATATTAGTAATATCCGATGTGGGGTTCAGGAGGTTTTTAGTAGTACGTAGATTTAAGAATATGCTTGCTTGCATTTATGAGTTGTGTTTTAAGAAATAAGTATAAGCAAGGGATTCGTGAGTCGCACGATACCGAGGTGATGAGTAGAGGTTAAGATTAGATTTTAAGCATTATGATTTTAACTGCCTTAGAGTGCAGACGAGTTTTCAGTTTAAACTCAAGCTTGTAAAAATACTTAAAAATAATTAATAAAAGTATAAAGCAAGTCTAAAATATCCTTGCGTTTTTATTTAATAATAAATGTTAGGAAAGAATTGTGGACTTCGAGGTAAAATTGTCACTGACTGTTTCATCAATAAAGGCAAGTACAAAAGGACCCCTGTAGCCCGCAACACATTGCTGTGAAAATCCTTAAAATGAAAAATCCTCTATAGTTGTTGAAAGATATTATTGGATATTCACAAAAAAAAAAAAAAATATAAAATATGAAAAGTTTATAATTTTTTACAATTTCTAATGTTTGAAAAATTTTCATACTGATATTTTACCGGTAACATTTTAATTCCGGAACGGTAATCGTTCATTGCCATCATTTTGGGAACAGTTACGATATTTCATATAAAACAGTATGAAACGAATAAAAGTAAAGGTACAATACCTGGAAAAATTAATACATGAAACAATTAATACATACACCAAATGGTCGTACTATTAAATACTATATGAAAATTTTTCTTCTGAGTATAATAATAATAAAAAAAAGAAAAACCTAAAATAATTTTTACTGAAAACATAAACTGTACTTGCTTTGAAGTATTTCTTCCAGTAAACCCAATTATATTTTTAAGATATTCAAATGATATCGTAAATATGACATAATGCACAAAAAATCAAATTTATATTTCCTTACTATTATTAATAATTTTTAAGCATTTAGGTGGATTTGGAGGAATGGGGGTTATTTCCGGGTCCCCCCGGACCCGGTATAAACCCGTGGACATATGTAGTGGACATAATAAATATTGTATGTATAATAATATACATTTATATCATTTTAAAGTTAATTAGCTATATTGTTAATAAACATGTTCCTATAAGGTTCTTGAAACATATATGGAACATAATACATTTTTTAATTTGCAACTATTTTACCACGTCATAACAACAAGGTTAGCTCCGCCCATTATCGTATATGTTCCATTATCGGAATGTATGACTTATATATCACAGCATTGTGACATATTATTGTATTGTCCCACACATGTTCTTAGCCACCGCTTTGGAACTAAATGGATGTTCGATTATCAGAATGTATGACTTATATATCACAGAATTGTGACATAATATTGCGTATGTTCCATACATGTTCTTAGCCACCGCTTTGAAACTAAAAATTACTAGTTTGCAATACTGGTGTTAGAGAAAACTTAAAAGCTACACATTTGCCACAAAATTTTGTGGCAATTGTCGAGCCGTGGTTACTTGGGTAGTTTCTAAAAAGATTAAATGTTAGTCGTCTCGGTTTGGATTATTATCAAACGGACATTTTTGACCAAACGAAAAACACGGCGCACAAACCTTGTGAACATCAAACAGTATGACGCAGCAAAAAAACATGAATACCAACTTTGAAGTATGAAGTTCAGTGGTACCACTATGAGGGGATTATTCAGATTTGTTTACTTAAAAAGTTACCCGTCTGAGATATTTAAACGATTCTTAATAGATAACTTTAGTAATAGCCTTTGCGTTCCTTAAAAAATGATAGTCGCAACCATAACATTTCGTATTTGGTTCTTGTTGGTAAATTTAAGAAAAATTTAATTGAAATTTACTTTTTCTCAGATAAATATCAACATTAATTTTTAAACTGATTTTAATGTTTTCATCAAATCTAGATTAAACCATATTTTTAACTCGAAATCAACAATTAATTCTAACTTAACCTAAAATATTTTTACTAATAAATATTGGCTTAAACTTACAAAACACATAAAAATCCTCCTACAGGAAAAGAATAAGGGCATTTTTAAATTAATTATTCCATTCTAGTTATCCAACCAATTTGGTAGACTTCGAGCCCAAAACCGAATGTCCACTCGGAAAATTGATTTGTTGCACCAACCAACTAAGTTGTCCTTCCGAATTATTCGGTTGCGGAAATTTGCTGATTAGGAGGTTGTTACAACCTCCTAGTAGACATTATTTTTTGATTACACAGTGCGGCAAAATGACATCTTTTTTAATTGAACTCCGATTTGTTTTTATATTGTGCTTCTATGTGGTCTACCGATAAAAAATGTAGTATAAACTTATACCCCTACACGTCTGGGTTAGGCGATATGGGGTCCTAAAGGGTTCAAAAGGATAACCAATATAGTTCGTCATTTTATAGCGAAATGGTTCTTAGTACGTTTTTGATGTCTAAGGAGCGATTATAGTGAACTTCCTAAGGATGATTTCCACTGAATACTTTACGTTTGTATCTTAACGATTTACCACTATTCAAAATAATTTTGAATATATCTGAAAATATCTAAAAATTGATGCAATTTTCATTGCACTAAAATAATTATAATAATATATTTCTACGAGTTTATTCAAAATTGAAGTAAGAACTATTATTCATTCATTAGTAGGCTTATATTTCAGAAATAGTACGTGTTGGAGAATTTGTTTAGAGACTCTAGCTCAATTTTAATGACGAATATTTTCACCAAAGACATTATGATAGTTTTCTGACTCCTAATGGTTATAACTCCTAAACGAAATTGTTAATAGAAAACCATTAAAAATAGTGATACAAACGTAAAGTATTCCGTCGAAATCATCTTTAGGAAGTTCACTATAATCGCTCCTTAGACATCAGAAACGTACTATGAACCATTTCTCTACAAAATGACGAACTATATTGATTATCCTTTGAACTCTTCAGAACCCAATAGCGCCTAACTCAGACGTGTAGGTGTATAAGTTTATACTACATTTTAGTTCCACTGACCATAGGGAACCTGTATATAAAAAAAAATTGGAGTTCAAATTTTAGTGCCGCAGTGTTATTGGTAACGCTGTATGTATGTTTAATTTTTAAAGGTATGTGTGTATTTTTGTTTTATTTATTTTTTAAAAGTAATGTAACGAAAGAGTGAATTATAGATAATCGATTGGAGCTGACGTAGGCACTGGCGGTCGCTTGGCTAAGCTCGCTTCGCGGAAATTTTAGCTCCTATTCACCGTTACATTAAAAAAAAGTGCCTACTTTTGAATTTAAATAAAAAAATAATGAATAAAAAAATACACTAAAAAATACACTAAACACTGAAACAAAAATATTATAAGCGATGATAAAAGAAATATTAAATGAACAAAATAAATTTAACTAAAAAATTATTGAATGAACAAAAACAAAATTTAACGATAAATAAATTTAAATAAATTAACAAAAAAAAAATTAACAGGACATATGCACAAAAAAAATTTAATTACTTTATATAAATGTTGCACAAAAACAAACTGATTTAACAAAAAATAAATAACATAAGATAATCAAAAACAAAAGAAAAAACGATTGCCCAAAACAAACTCATATCGCTAACTAAACAATAAACAATATACTGTGCCCTACACTAATGATGACATAGGCTTTAAAAAATACACGAATACAACGATTGAAAGAAATGTATAAACATTTTTACATAATATATTTGTCTCCTTTTATTCCAAATTGCTAGATACTTGTTAAGCATGAAAAAAGAAAAAAATATATCACATGTTGCGGGTTAAGTCGAACTAATGACTGAGGGTGATTGAGAGGTGATTTGACTGTGTCAGTGCACTATCCGAGATCGCAGCACAGTTCATAGTCGTTACGTCTGCGCGCAAACTTATCATGTAACGCTGCCGGACACTGGTGGCACCTCAGAACTGTGGCAGGAGCAGTCAGACTGTGATGCTTCAAATTTAATCCAATATTCGTGAAGAAAGACTTTATTTTTAAGAAATTAAAATATGTACGTCACACAACTTAATGACACAAACCAGTGTTTCTTAAAAAAAAAACGAACACGATAAACACACTATTGTTATTAATTTCACTTTTTTAATCCGAAAATCCGATTACACATAATTTTTTTTCGCAAACAGTTCCACAAGATTGCATACTCGAAATATTCTTTTAAAATATTGTAAATTTCGACTCCTAGTACCAATGCACCTCCTAGTACAATTTTCAATGTACTTGCGGCAAGTGTTCCCGTTGTTCAAATGCAAAAAAAAATTAGCTTATCTTATTTTTTGTCCCTAATAAACAATCCTAGGGGGTGAGAAAACTAAGAATCGAAAAAGTGTGAAATAAGTGACACCCTAATATATATATATTAATTATAAAATTTGTGATTAAAATAGGAAACAGAAACACACAGCTATCAGCTAGAGAGAAGAAATCGTGGCCCCACGTAGAGTGGATAACAGAGTTTGGTAATAGTATAAAATGATAATTAGGAAATAGAGAAAAAAATTAGAAAATAAAGAAATTTTTACCTACATAGGATCGCTGGTTGTCAAAGGGACCTTGCGGAACATCAAGAGCAGGAGGCGACAACTGGCTACCTGGAGACGTAGATAAGTTTTTTTTTCAACAAACAAAAAATTATATATATATATATCATATGGCGTATCATCCAGAAACTAAAAATAGCAAGATTGAGTTACACCGCCTATCCCTGACATGTCCCAAGTCTCATACCAAATATTGGTTAACAACGACACAGCATCCACATCCGCTCTCAACAAGACTCCAATAAAACAACAAAAATAAAATCTATTCCTAGGGTCGCCACGATAAAGAGCCATATCAGAGAAACAAAATTATATTTAATTAAAAATAATCTGGGGAGGGAACACTGATGGGAAATAGGAAGAATATTTATTTGTAGTTAATTGTATCTAAGATATTTGTTTTGTATAATGTAACGAGGTGGCGATTGGTTTCATTTGTCTTTTTTATTGTGGTAATTGTCATTTTAGGGATTAAATTGAAATAAGTGGTAAAGTTAGGTTTATTTAATAATGATCACCAACAAACAAAAAAAAATAATTATAAAAAAAGAAGAAAATTAATGAGGATTTAAAGTAAAAATAAAGGTGGGTGTAAAGTGGGTGAGGAAGAGGGTTGGGGATCAAAAAAGAAAAAAAAAATACCCGGAAAAAGAGGGTGCTGAAAAGTATCTGCTAAAAAAAAAACACCTTAATGAGCTCATTCAGGCAGGGAACATCAAAAAAAGTAAAATAAAATAAATGAAAAAAAAGTCCCGATCTCCTTGTCCCTGTATTTTGGATTATTTATATCTTATGTATGACCACGTATGTTTGGAAAAATAGAATAATTTTTGTTTGTTTGCATGTGTAATTTTTTGTTGTTGTTATATTTCATTTTTTTATATTGCATTCTTTTTAAAAATAATCTACACATTTTACTTTCAGAAAGTTTTTTTGTTGTATTAGAAATTCTAATTAATACACGCTGTAAAAGGGCTCTCCTAAACATAATTTTGCAGGCATTAACATGTATGTTTGGAATTTTATGTAAACAGTGAAACATATCAGTTGTTTCAGTTCAAAATGTAGTATGTTTGCATAGAAACATATTTAAATATGTTTGGAAAAAAATCCTGAAAATAAAATAAAATCAAATGTTGTTTTTTTTATTTATTTTTATTAAAAATCTTTAAACATGCCCAGTGGGAATTTATAATAATTGAATTCATATACAAATTTTTAAATGCATAAATAAATATTTATTTTAAAACTGCAAGTACAAGTGACAGCATCAATGAATGCATAGTTGCACCAACAGACGCTAAACCAGACGATCCAGGCTCGCTTTATATTTGGTACAGTTACAGTTGGTCTCAGTACAGCACATAGCGTAGGCAAGGAATTCACGGAGGCTTTTGTAAAAAACATGTCAAATTCTGTTTGTAAATCGAAACACAGATTTTTATTTGTTTTTTTTCACATTAGTTTCAGAAATTATATACTGCACTATATTATACTCTGTTACTATTAGTATTTTTATAACACAATTTATATATTTTTAATTTACAAATAACAAAATTATTACCGACGCGAACACGTTTTCGCAACGAACAACAAAAGACACGTACGCAGAAAACGAGTGTCAACTTTATATACAAGAATTCATTTTTTGTTTCTTTTCGACCATCAGTATGTTTAAAATGACCCTATACATACTTCAAACGATGACAAAAGAGACGTAGGTAGAAAATTCTGCTCAACGAGTGCCAACTTCGTATACAAGAAGAATGTTGGAAGAATACATTTATTTAAATCCAATTCCTTTTTTTGTTTGTTTTTAAACATCAATATATTCGAACGATGGCAAAAGATGGCATAGGAAGAAAATGCTGCACAACGTTGCCAACTTCGTCTGTCGATAAATTATCGAATTAAGAAAAAGCTGCACAACGTTGCCAACTTCGTCTGTCGATAAATTATCGAATTAAGACGAGCGTTGCAAACATACGTTGTATTTAGATTTGATTAGCATTTTCTGTGTTCCGAAACATAGTTTTAACCAAGTAAATTGCCAAGAAACAGTTTATTCAAATGTAATTAAAATTTTATGTTTGTATTGTAATATATTTATGGTAAATTTGACAGATTCTGCTGGGCAATATAATAATGTTTACACGTGAACAAAAATAAATTCAATTTCGATTATGATTTAATTTCACTTCATTCCTAATACATGTATGGTAATTTCGTATTACTTTTTAATTACATTCAAACATATTCAAACAAATATTTTCTATCCGTGTAGTTATGCAATTTTTGTAAAAGGTGTGCCGCCTCGTAAAAGTATAAAAAAATGTTATGTAGATTTAAATAAAAAAACTGATGATTTGCTAAATTTGCGTGTTCGGGACTGAACGGATGGTGGTAACGGACGAGGTGTAAGATGTGGTAAAATCCAATTACTGATATGGGGTCGATGAAAAAAAAAATTAATAAAAAGGTGGAAACTCGTCGACTGTGGTTGGGTGGGCGCATGAGAGTACGACCAGCTAACTCTCCTCGAATATTCAAATTATGCGTAAATAAGTTAGAGTTTAGTTTTGTAAGTAAAGTAAATGTTATGGTTAGATTCAGTTATTGTAGACTTCCTATACCAGATCGGATGGTTGAGAACCATGCCTTGAGTGCTGAGCTGGCAATCATGACGATCAGGTCGAAAAATAAAAGGAGGACTAACAATATGGCGCCTAATCGGAAATAAACCAAGCGGTGCTTGCCCACCAGTAATTATCACGATGGGTAATATCTTATGTCTTAATTTGTAAGAATTTTAAGTAAATGCTCAGAATAACTGCGGCGTGATGATACTGGTGGTGATGCATTGGCCCATTAATTCTAAATCTAGTTAAGCGTAACTTAAACAGTGTACTCAGTTGCCGTTTAATAATAATAATCGAGTTTTAGCTAATACAGCTAGCTTGCACTTTCAAAGCATAAATGCTTGAAAAATTTAACCCACTAATAGTACACACAGAAAAAAAAGTGTGTAAATATAACTAAAATGTTAATCAATCCAATTAATTTTTAATTGAAACTCAGCCGATGTAACTTTTAGTAGCATTGAATCCCATATTCGTAATAATGAGAATATGTTAATTGGAGAAACATTAATTAATTTTTTTGTCATATTGATTATATTTTTTATTGGGTATTTTTAAATCATTAATTAATTAATTAGTAACATCAATTAAAAATTTCATTCGATAGAAATTGGATCAATTAAATATTTTGTTAAATTAAATAAAATATTTGTCGAATAGATAACATAAAATAAATATTAAATAAGTATTTATACTTTTTGATATGCTTTGTAAAATTCTTTCAACCTAACGAATGTTTTACCGAAGTCAGTTTTCACAACTTCTACAGGTGGGCCAATTAATTGAGTCAAACATAAAATTTGACATTCGCTTTTTAATTATTCAATATGCAACAAAATGAGCATCATAAGCTGTTTGTTCAAATTCTTGACCTCAAAAATAAATTGAGCCCTTTAATGCTTTAATAACATACACTAAATAATGTAATATTCTGTTTTAAAATCGCAACGTAGAAGAAAATAATGTTAGAAGAAACTGAACGACGCCGCCGTCGCACGAGACGCACAAACAAAAAACAAAATGAAATCCAGATGAAAAAAAACAGTGTTGCAACTTAAGAAAATGAATAAATCAAAAGTAACAAATAAAAGTAGTTAATACTATTAAAGATTTAGTTGTATTGAAATTATATTAAATTAATTCCTATTAATCTTTTAATTAAAAAAATTTGTAAAAACAATTAATTAATTAGTAAATACATTCATATTTTTAATTGGAATACGATTTTGTTTGCTATTAATATCAATTGTTATATATACGTACACTATTTTTTTCTGTGTAGTTGGGCTCGTAACAAACGCATGCAGTTGTTAAAATATCTACAATATTATTTTTGTTATTAAAGCTTCAATCTACATTTGAGTTGACTTTTTGATAGATTAACATTAAAATATGTGCAATTATTAACTATATTACACATACGGTTAAAAGGTGATGATACAACATAATTTGTTCTACTAAATGGAAGATAGAATAATGTATAACCATTTCTACTACTTCTACGATTTTGTAGAAGCTCTGGTGAATCCAATTTACCAATAATGAGTTGATGTATATAGATTACATCAGCATTTTTTCAGCGATCTTCAAGTGATTTCAAGTTTAATAGCTTCAGCCGATCCTCGTATGGTGGAAGATTGTAATTATCAACCCAATTTAAACCATTGAGAGCGAATCGTACAAAGTTTTTTTTTAATAGTATGTAGTATGACTTGATAAGGTATCTGCCTAGTTAAATTTAATAATTTGTTTCGATCTCAGTAGTTGAACTACGACCATGTTGACTGAAGGTATTGACATGAAGCGTAGCATTACCGATAAAGTATTGTGGCAAAAAAAATAAATAAAATAAAATGAAAATAATAATAATGATTTTTGTTGTACAATATCTCAGAGAAAATAAGAAATGTTGATAATAACGATAGAAAAGGCCTTTTGATGTAAATAATACAACAGTCGAATAACAGCCAGTGTTTTTAAATATATTGAAACAAAAGATTTAGACAGTTTGGAATGTTTTTTTACGCAGAAATGAAGTCCAGAGAAAGTATGCGTTAAACTGAAAAGGATATAAACCACTACTCGTCCACCACAACCGACAGTCCCGTAGTAAAAACAAAAAAAAAAGAGGAAAGAAAAAAAGGGATAAAGTATAGTTTTTTTAGTAGACTTTAAAAAGAAATGACGAAATCTCATATTCAACCAGCAAAAAGAAAACATCAAATTCATTTCGATCAAAATCGATCATCACCGCAAGCCAAACAAAAAAAATACACCTAAACCATCCAAAATGGCCTCAGAGCAGTCTAGAGAACAAGCAGTCAGAGAACCCGAAGGAAATGAATATTATCATGACTTATCACAAACAATTAATAATGCGAATAATCCGCCGTCAATATGATCAGGTAACCGTGGAGCGGTGCCTAAGCAACGCAATCCGCCGGAAGAAGGAAATAATATAGCTAGTGGGTGGGAAGATAGTCACATTCAGCAAATGGTTGCAAATGCATGCCAGCATTTGAGGTTCTCTATAGATAAGTCTATAAACGAGCAAATACGGGAAATTATTCTAGCTGGAATGGCAACCATGAGGGATGAAATTAAAAACATTTTTAGAACTGAGACTAACCGACCATGTACAACTCAAGTAACTAATTGCGAAATACTAGTTAGTTCACAACAACAAATAAATAATGACATAACAAATAATAATAGAGAAAGAGAGCCCAATCAAATTACTCGAAGATTAAATATAAATTCACATACATAGACAGGGCATAGACTATAACTTACCAGCTATGGCCCCTGGAATTCCAAAAAGTAATCCACCGGTGAATAATCAGCAATGCAGACCTGAAGAAAATGCAAATCGCGAAATGCCACCTTACTATGAATCACGCCTACCACCACCGTCAACGAAGTATATTTAGATGAAGGGCAAGAAGATGACGGCGAGATGACCGTAGATGAAGTTATGGCGAGACGGCCGAACGGAACGCAGGGAAACTCGAAAAGGAACGTGATAACAGCAGGAGAGTCACGCTCCACAACGTATACTGCCAGCTCTTAAAAACCAATATTGAGCATGCAGTATCCATGAGTGGTGAATCAGATAACAACTGCAGTAAACAGGACGAGGACGCTGGGAGCAGCTCAATACAAATAAACGATGAAAAACCTGAAAATGAAACGGAAATTAATATTTTGAAACGAATTTATCATTTCAACGAAAAATGTAAAAACAACATAATTGTGAAAGATACGTCACCATCCGAGGAGCGATTACAAAAGTACTTCAAAGTACGAGAGAGGATATTTGGAGAGAGCCAAGTTAATGGGCGTAGAAATGTATCGCGACGAATTCAAAAAGTAAGAGATAATTGTTTGAAGCGTAGACGGGCACGTAGAGAAGTTGCAGCGGCATTGCGCGAGATGAATGAGAGTGATATTCGAATTAAAGATGCAACGGTGCGAGCGCTATTGGATACAGGTGCGTCAGTCAGCATCCTAGGAAAAGGCTGTCGTGAGTTCGTCGACGAAATAGCAGCAGATGTATTCTAAGGTTAAAACGGCAAGCGGGTCCCAGCATGAAGTATTGGGAAAAACAACGTTACATGTAGAATATAAGGGAAAAAGACGAGTGTCTAAAAAGGGCAAACCTTACGATAGGTTTAAAGAAATCCAAATTCTGTTTCCAGGAGTTGCGATATCTTGGGTTTATCGTAGGAGGAGGCATGTTGAAAACGATCCAGAAAAGGTTTCAGCTATCCGACAAATACGGATACCTCGATCCACTAGAGAAGTCCGTAGTTTGTTAGGTACAGCTGGAGCGGCACTATCAGCGCCGCTAAGTAAAACGTTAAAAAAAGGTGTCAAGTTTACGATGACACCAGCAGCCTTGATGCATTTGGAAAATTAAAACAGGCTATTACGACCGCCCCCGTGCTCATTCATCCAGATTTTAAACAAAGATTTTGGATACAATGTGATGCATCGGATATTGAAGTGGGGGCGGTATTGTTTCAAAAGAATGAAGACGGTAACCCCATAGCTTTTTTCTCAAAAACTAAATGGATGTCAGCGCAATTGTAGCGTTACAGGAAAAGAATGTATTGCGGCAATTTTAACGGTGAAAAGATTTAGGCCTTACACAGAGATGATGTCTTTTACAATAATTACTGATCACGCTAGCATGAAGCGGCTCATGTCGCTGAAGGATCTAAGCGTCAGACTAGCGCGATGGTCCCTACAATTACAAATGTTTAATTTTAATATATAGTACCGAAAAGGCTCAGAAAATGTGGTAGCGGATATGTTATAGCGTATAGCAATAGTTTTAAATAAAGATGAAATTTTCGACTTTGAAACAACTGAATTTGAAGGCGATGAATATAGGAAACACATGAATATTATTACCTAAAATCAACAAAAATTTCCTGTTGTTAAAGTAGAAGTAGGATTAGTTATACAACGTACCTAGTTCGATAGGGATAACCCAGAAATGGACGAAATGTGTTGGAAACTGTGGGTTCCAGAAAGTCTCACGCATACTCTCATTCTAAATGCCCATGAACAAACGACCTCGGTGCACGGTGGAATCACAAAAACATTGCATCGGTTACGGCGCCTATTCTATTGGCCCAGGATGACAGTACAGGTGCACGACTTCGTGTGTGCGTGCGTGATTGGCAAACAAACGAAACCATCTAATCAAGCGATGCGGCCTGGAATTTGAAATGAAGTTGTTACTATTTGTTAACACGAAACCCTAAATTGCTACGCAAAATGCAATTTTGAAAATTGTGTGTGTTCGGTGACAGCTCAAGCGCAGCCAACGTCACTTTTTTTATAGACAGCAGCCGCAGCAGCATTCAACAAATTGTATTTCATTTATATATTTTCCCATTATTTCAAACACAAGTGTAAGTTATTGTTGAAATACTTTAAATTAAGCTAATAAATATTGTTTATAGATTTTAGCTATTGAAAGCTCAAAATACTTGTTTTTATTTCACCAATCAAAATTCTAAAATACTTGTTGTACATCAAGCGGTTTCATAACCTACAAAGTGTTAGCAAACACGTTTCTCTAAAATGGTTAATGAGATAGGTAATGACATCGTGCAATCTGCTGGCGCTACGGCCACAACTCATGCATCAGTCTCATCACACCAAGGTCCGGAAACCTGCTACTCAATCGCTTCGTGCTATACGCCAACGGCCAGCTACGCGCTCGCTTCCAGCTACGCGGCCACTTCTAACTACATGATCGGTCTCGGCTACACACCCGCAGCACTCATAAGCAGCACTCATGTCGGTCACACAGCGAACCGTGTTGGCCATGCCACAACCAGTGATGGTGTCCGTCACGTTAGTGGTTTGGTTGCTAATGAAGCACCACTTCGCCCACCATGCTCCGCTGCAGTTTACCATACATATCCTCAAGTTTCTCAACCGCAAAATTTGTTTGCTCCACAGATGCGGCCAAACTCTGCACACCCCCGCTGAGCCAACCATTTTCTAGACCTTTGCATAGCAACTTTAATATCTGGAGAGGGCCTTCCCTTTATCCAAGAACTGACTCTATTTTAACGTCATCTATCAAGTTGCAACCATCGCATGTGGCTGCAAGGCAAGTAATTACTAAAGATCTGCCGGCTTTTTCCAGAAAACCTTTTCATAACAAATTATGAACAATCAACTGAGCGTTGCGGATTCACTGAGCAGGAGAATCTTATTAGGCTCCAGAAGTGTCCAAAAGGTGCTGCGTTAGAGGCTGTGCGCGGAAAATTGATGATGCCTTCTAGCGTGCGCTTGGCCATAGAAACGCTTCGAATGCTTTTTCGTCGGCCAGACGTGATCCATTACACCTTGCAGCGCAAGTTGAGGCAGGTTCTCCCTGTAAGATCTGATCGTTTAAAAACATTAATTACTATGGCACTAACAGTGCAAAATTATACGGCAACAATGCAAGCAATTGGTTTGGTAAGCTACCTCAATGACCGAATGCTTCTCAACGATCTAATGAGCAAGCTGCCGGGTGACATGAAATTGGATTGGGGTCGCCATCGTATGGTCATGTCTCGCGTCGATATTATTATTTTTGACGAATGGCTTTTTGGTCTTGCGACATGCGCCACTCAAGTGACTCGATTTGGACTAACTTTAGGCGACATGACCGAAGAGAAATGCGGCCGTAAGATTCATAAAGAGAGAATGATGGTTCACGACATGGTGCAAAATGAATCTGTAGTCGCAAACACTACTGCCTGCCCACAATGTGCAGGTAATCACCGTATTGCTGACTGCCTGAAATTCATCGCGCTGAGCAGACAAAGTCGATGGAAATTTATCAAAGATAAAAGCTATGCATAAGGTGTTTCAAGAATCATATGGTCCGGCGTTGTAACTCAAAGAAGCAATGCGGTGTTGACGGCTGCCGCTTCGCCCATAACCCTCTCCTACGAACCGAAGGTCAGCGCAGATTTGACGCAGACGAGGGTCAACACAGTTCAAATGTAGTTTATGTCGTCAATACTACGCAGGATTCAACGGTTTTGTTTCATGAAAAGAATCAAACGAAAGCAGTTTTTCGATATGTTCCTGTAACTCTACACGTAAATGGCAAAACTGTCGAAATATTTGCCCTTAGCGATGAAGGAGCTTCATGCTCATTAATTGACAATCAATTGGCACTCGATCTTGGACTTGATGGACCTTCGCAGGAATTGTGTCTGCGGTGGACTGGCGACATTACACAAAATAAAGTCAACTCTAAATTTGTAAATGTTGACATATCATAAAGGATACTCGGCGCACAGAGATATCGTCTGCGAAGTGTTCTGATTCGGGCTGATGCACATTTGTGATTGTAGCAGGATATTCGCCTGGATGACAATTTGAGGTCGTTCTTTTCCATAGAATCAATAATAAAAGTAATTCCCTTGCGGTCTAAGGCAGACGAGCGCGCGTTACAAATAATGGAATCTAAAACAAAGTACATGGCAGCCGAGAAAATATGGGAAACTGGTCTGCTATGGAAATATGACCGCATCTAACTTCCTGATTCTCTTAATATGGCTCGCCGAAGACTTCAGTGTTTGGAAAAGAAATTGTGCAGAAACCCTGACCTGAAGAAGTTTCTCATCGACAAAATAAATAATTATATGAAGCAGGGTTACGTAAGGAAGATGGCCACTCAGGAAGTTTCTTTCGGTGGCAAGTCGTGGTATATCCTCATATTCACCGTGACGAATAAAAATAAAAACAAAACAAGACTAGTATGGGATGCCGCCGCCAAAGTCAACGATATGGCCCTTAACACGGCTCTACTTACAGGCCCGGATCTGTTGCTATCCCTCTTTGGAGTACTTATTAGATTTCGTGAAAGGCCTGTGGCGTTATGCGGGGACATCCGTGAAATGTTTCATCGGATCCGAATAATGAAAGAGGACCAGGTCGCTCAGCAGTTCTTAATGCGAGATTGTGACACTTCAAGGCAACCAGATGTTTACGTCATGACTGTTATTACGGCGTCATGTTTCTCTTCTTTAGCAAATTATATTAAAAAATAAAAATGCTGAACGATTCCACGCAGACTACCCACAGGCCGTCAGGGCTATCGTCCAGAATACATTTGTGGATGATTGGCTTCAGAGTGTCGACACCGAGGGTGAGATGATACGGCTCTCTACAAATGTCCGCCACAGTCATAGTGAAGGCAGCTTTGAAATGAGGCACTGGTTGTCTAACTCCAAGCGCGTCCTTCACGCACTCACATGTGGGACAGATCTTAAGGATAAGTGCATAAAGGATCCAGATATGGGCTATGAGAAAGTACTAGGCATGTGGTGGCTGCCGAGCTTCGATGAGCTGACATTCGTGCAAAAATTTAAAATTTTGTCTTTGACGAAACCACATTTCCCACGAAGCGCCAAATTCTACGTATCGTGATGACCATCTTCGATCCCTTGGGGCTTCTTGGTTTTTTCGTCATACAAGCTAAAGCGATTCTTCAGGATGTTTCTTGGGATGAGCGTATAAGGGAAAATGAGAGATCAGCGTGGTGGCAGTGGACTCGTAAGCTGCACTGTATAAACGACATCCGCATTCCTCGATGTTGTTTATTGGTGAGTAGAAGTCAAAATGTTCAATTACATATCTTCGTTGATTCTAGCATAACTGCCTACGCTGCGGTCGCCTACTTACGCGCTGAAAACAATGATGAAGTTCACTTAAGCCTGGTGGCATCAAAGACACGTGTGACACCTCTGTCCCAAGACTAGAACTGATGGGTGCAATTTTGACTGCGACTGGCAAAATGTATACAAAATGAACTATCTGTACGAGTTGACCATAAAACTTTATGGTGCGACTCAAAAGACTTCCTATACTGGATTAGGTCGGATGCCAGAAAGTTTCATCAATTTGTGGCTGTTCGTATAGGCGAAATCTTGGAAGACTCGCAGATAAATGAGTGGCGATGGGTTCCCTCGGCCGAAAATGCAGCTGACGACGGAACCAAGTGGCACGGTAACGAGATACTGAACAGTAAACTCCGATGGCTCACTGGACCTAGCTTTTTGCATCGACCGGCCATAAAATGGTCTGTTGAAAAGTTTATAGGACCTGAACATCTTGCACAGGATGCGATTTACCACGTCGACACACAGGCAAAATCGGATATTAGTGCATCCCCAGACCCAGAAAGATTCAGCAAATGCGAGAAGATTCGCAGAGTCCAAATTTACGTTCTACGTTTTATCCGTTAAGTTATAAAAAAGCCAGAGCTGTTGTAAGCGCCACAGCTAGAAACTGTCAGTAGAGTCGTAATCGTCGAGCTGTTCCCTGCCCTCCAGAAATGGTAAATCTCCCTCCGGAAAGACTCGCATCCTTCACTAGGCCATTCACCTTCACAGGTGTGGATTACTTTGGGCCTATCGACATCATCGTTGGAAGGCGACACGAGAAACGTTGGGGGGTACTCTTCACGTGTATGACTGTACGAGCAGTGCACTTGGAGTTATCACCATCACTTTCCACAGACTCATTGTTTCTCGTGCTTAAGCAGTTTATAGCCAGACGTAGCGTGCCGAGGCGAATATTTTCAAATAACGGCACCAACTTTCGCGGAGCCAGCCGTGTTCTCATAGCCGAAATTGAGAAGGTGTCTTGTGACGCCTCATATGGGAGGCGCATGGGAAAGGATAGTGCGTGCTGTAAAGTCTGTGCGGAATATCGTTTACGAGAGGAGGTTTTAAAAGCAGCCATAGCCGATGTGGAAAACATAATCAACATGCGATTATTAACGTACGTCCCGCTGGAGACCTCTGAGAGTGAGGCGTTAACTCCAAACCACTTTCTCGTCGGCAGTTCTAGTGGAGTTCGTGTAAAAGGTGAAGTTAACGGTAGCGGATCTGTTCTCGGAAAAAACTTCCGACTAGCCGGCCAAATAGCTGATAAGTTTTGGAGACGTTGGCTCAGGGAATGCCTGCCATTTTTAACACGACGTGCAAAGTGGTTCGAGAACCCGCAGCGCCCCATTGCTGTGAACGATGTAGTAATAATCGTCGACGAAAATACCAAACCCAAACACGTGGATCAAAGGCAGAGTTATCGATGTGACACGCGCTATGGATAGAGTGGTCAAAACAGCCAACGGCATAGTGAAGCGACCTATAGTTTAGTTGGCACGGCTCGATTTGGAATAAGTAAAGCTCACGACAAAGCATGAACTTTACGAAAGGGAATGTTAACACGAAACCCTAAATTGCTACGCAAAATGCAACTCTGAAAATTTTGTGTGTCCGGTGACAGCTCACGCGCAGCCAACGTCACTTTTTTCATAGACAGCCGCAGCAGCATTCAACAAATTTTATTTATATTATATATTTTCCTATTATTTCAAACACAAGTGTAAGTTATTGTTGAAATACTTAAAATTAAGATAATAAATATTGTTTATAGATTTTAGCTATTGAAAGCTCAAACTACGTGTTTTTATTTCACCAATCAACACCATTTCAAAAATTTCTAAAATTATATGTAGATTCGCGATCTAAAAGAGGAAACGCTTACATTTTCATCGTGATAGACCACTTCTCTAAATTCACCTTTTTAAATGCAATGTGGGAGGCGACAACCGATAACGTCATACAATTTCTTACAGAAGAAATATTCCATAAATTTGGAATTCCCGAAGTCATACACTCAGACAACGGAAAACAAGTTGTAGCGAAAGGATATCAAAAAATGATAGATACATACAACATAACACATAAAAAAACCGCATTTTATTCACCACAATCCAATGCAGTGGAATGAGTGAACCAATCGGTGTTGGCCGCAATACATGCATATCTCGAAAGTTACAACAGAGATTGGGATCTATACTTATCAGAGATTGAGTGTGCTCTTCGAACCGCAGTACACGCAACCACTGGCACCACTCCCTTGTTTTTCACTGTTTGGATACCACATGTACACGAGTGGGTTAGACTACAAATTAGCGCGCAAATTAAAATCCTTTACAGAACATGAAATCATTGCCAAAGGAAGATAAACTCGAATTGATAAGAAATAAAATTAAGAAAAATTTACATAATGCATACGAAAAAAGTGCAATACGATATAATAAACGAGCACGCATCATCAAATTTAAACCAGGACAAGAAATTTTTAAACGCAATGGACTCGTAAGCAGTGGACTCGTAAGCTGCACTGTATAAACGACATCCGCATTCCTCGATGTTGTTTATTGGTGAGTAGTAGTCAAAATATTCAATTACATATCTTCGTTGATTCTAGCATAACTGCCTACGCTGCGGTCGCCTACTTACGCGCTGAAAACAATGATGAAGTTCACTTAAGCCTGGTGGCATCAAAGACACGTGTGACACCTCTGTCCCAAGACTAGAACTGATGGGTGCAATTTTGACTGCGACTGGCAAAATGTATACAAAATGAACTATCTGTACGAGTTGACCATAAAACTTTATGGTGCGACTCAAAAGACTTCCTATACTGGATTAGGTCGGATGCCAGAAAGTTTCATCAATTTGTGGCTGTTCGTATAGGCGAAATCTTGGAAGACTCGCAGATAAATGAGTGGCGATGGGTTCCCTCGGCCGAAAATGCAGCTGACGACGGAACCAAGTGGCACGGTAACGAGATACTGAACAGTAAACTCCGATGGCTCACTGGACCTAGCTTTTTGCATCGACCGGCCATAAAATGGTCTGTTGAAAAGTTTATAGGACCTGAACATCTTGCACAGGATGCGATTTACCACGTCGACACACAGGCAAAATCGGATATTAGTGCATCCCCAGACCCAGAAAGATTCAGCAAATGCGAGAAGATTCGCAGAGTCCAAATTTACGTTCTACGTTTTATCCGTTAAGTTATAAAAAAGCCAGAGCTGTTGTAAGCGCCACAGCTAGAAACTGTCAGTAGAGTCGTAATCGTCGAGCTGTTCCCTGCCCTCCAGAAATGGTAAATCTCCTTCACTAGGCCATTCACCTTGACAGGTGTGGATTACTTTGGGCCTATCGACATCATCGTTGGAAGGCGACACGAGAAACGTTGGGGGGTACTCTTCACGTGTATGACTGTACGAGCAGTGCACTTGGAGTTATCACCATCACTTTCCACAGACTCATTGTTTCTCGTGCTTAAGCAGTTTATAGCCAGACGTAGCGTGCCGAGGCGAATATTTTCAAATAACGGCACCAACTTTCGCGGAGCCAGCCGTATTCTCATAGCCGAAATTGAGAAGGTGTCTTGTGACGCCTCATATGGGAGGCGCATGGGAAAGGATAGTGCGTGCTGTAAAGTCTGTGCGGAATATCGTTTACGAGAGGAGGTTTTAAAAGCAGCCATAGCCGATGTGGAAAACTTAATCAACATGCGATTATTAACGTACGTCCCGCTGGAGACCTCTGAGAGTGAGGCGTTAACTCCAAACCACTTTCTCGTCGGCAGTTCTAGTGGAGTTCGTGTAAAAGGTGAAGTTAACGGTAGCGGATCTGTTCTCGGAAAAAACTTCCGACTAGCCGGCCAAATAGCTGATAAGTTTTGGAGACGTTGGCTCAGGGAATGCCTGCCATTTTTAACACGACGTGCAAAGTGGTTCGAGAACCCGCAGCGCCCCATTGCTGTGAACGATGTAGTAATAATCGTCGACGAAAATACCAAACGAAACACGTGGATCAAAGGCAGAGTTATCGATGTGACACGCGCTATGGATAGAGTGGTCAAAACAGCCAACGGCATAGTGAAGCGACCTATAGTTTAGTTGGCACGGCTCGATTTGGAATAAGTAAAGCTCACGACAAAGCATGAACTTTACGAAAGGGAATGTTAACACGAAACCCTAAATTGCTACGCAAAATGCAACTCTGAAAATTTTGTGTGTCCGGTGAGAGCTCACGCGCAGCCAACGTCACTTTTTTCATAGACAGCCGCAGCAGCATTTGTTGTGTGTCATAATCGTAGAGTTCACAGCTTACATATGATCCACTGTTGTGTATCATAATCGTGGAACTTACAGCGTGCTTATGATCCACAACATAACATAACCAGTACATTTTTCTTTATGGCATACTTTTAGGGTTAAGCATTATGCATGTTAAACACAAACAGCATTTAATTGTCTTGGCGCACACAGCTTAACATAGCACAGGTATACACGCCCACGTTAAATAGGTCACTCAGATAAACGCTGACTAGTTATTTTAGAATGATGAAAGTACTCAATTTATTGTGAAATTATAAGAATACGAGGTGTTAAGTAGAAGTTAAGTATAGACTAAGAATGAATTGTTTTCGATAAGCTGAACTGTCTACAAATAAGTGTTAAGTATAAGTATAACCAACTTTTAAAGCGAAATAAAGTGTCTTGAAGTAAAAAAGACTCGGTTGTTTTAAATAATATAAATAAAGTAAAAAGGACTCAGTAAGTATAAATAGGATCAAGTTAAAGTCCTAGAAGAAGGACCTTTTTAGTATACAGCATTTTGGCGCAGCCGGTTTCTCAAACAACGCTCTCAGGGACCGAGAGAAGAAGGACGATAGAAGGAAGAAAAGGACTAAAAATCACAAAATAAATGGTGATTATTTAATTTTTTGTTTTGAAAATACGTGAGTAACAGCAGAAAATTTAAACAATTATTACAGTGTTTAATAAAGCAATAAATACAAATCGAATGAATAAATATACAAATGGAAATTAAAATTAAATAACAAACGAAATAAAAAGAAAATAGGAAATTTATTTAATATTAAACTCAGATAAGTAAATAAAATTATTTCTAAAATTAATATGAAAAGAAATTTTTAATTTTTTTTTAAATTTAAAAAATTTTTAGAACATTTAAAATATCATTTTCATTTTAAAATTTAAATGAGAATAAAATAACATTTTAAAGATTTTGTGAATTTGAAATATTTTTTTTTTATTTTAATATCATGGTCAATTTAATTAAAAATTTTACATTATTATAAAATATCTGATTTTAGTCAACAGATTTAAAATTTAAAAAATTTATAATATTTTTTTTATAACATTGTGGAGCTACGTGAACTGTTGAGTGTTCTAGGAAATAAATTGGAATTTTTTTGGCGTTGATAAATATATGGCGGAATTGGAACAATTACAGTTAGCATACGGAAACATACTAGGGCAATTGGACAGGTTTACGGATAAATTGTGGGCTCAAATTAGCCTCGAAGTAAATAATAAAGAACATTTACAATTAATAAAAAATAAAGTTAATAACACAAAGGTTTTTTCTAAAGTAGAAGGAGTAGATGTCGTGTTCGAAGAATTAATATATTTCCTGGAACACAAAAGTGAGAATAAAATAAAAGAGATAGAAGGCTGGAAAGACGAATTTGCTGCATTAACTAAAAAAATAAACGATAAATTAGCAGAAAAACAGGAGTTGTTAGACCACGCCTGCGGTATAGAGGCGGAAAACGAAAAATTAAGAGCATTGTTGAAAGATAAAGATATTTCTGATGAATCAGTAGCTAGGGCACTACGTCAACAACCAAGGTTAGAATTTGAATCAGTCGAAGAGGCAAATAACAAAGTAAGGGAATTGGATTCGAAAATCAGATTTTTAGAGGCGGAAGTAAACTTAGCACACGAAACATCGTTATACCATAAAGAAGCTTTAAGAATAGAAGAAAATTTAGAAAGCATAACAAAAGATATAACAATAATTGAAATGCCGACAGACGATATTTCGAAATGCGTACGAAATCTGGTCCCGGTGTTCAAGGGCGAAGATTCACCGTTCCTAAAAACGGAGCTTCTTAGATTTATAGACGGTTGTAAGGCAGCGAACCTTAAAATAACTGAAGAAAATCAGGAGGAATTCATGATTTGTATTAAACTGCGTCTTGATGGAGATGCATACGAATTAGTGAGGACCAAGAATATAAATGATTTAGATGAGTTGTTTGAATTACTTAAAAGCACATATTTAAAGGTGGCTACATTAGATTCAGTTCAATACAACATAAGACAGGCATATCAAGGTGGAGGGGAAAGTTTAAGGGCGTTTGCAAGGCGTTTAGAAGTATTGCAGTCAAACGCAAACGACATAGCCGATACAATGTACAAAAAGAAAAACCTGCCGACAGACATTTTTAACACGGAACTATTAAATTCTGTGCTAACAGCATTTAAAGTGGGAGTGAGTGACCCGACTGTAAAGATACTACTGTTGAGTAGCAAGGCAGATAATTTAAATGATTTATTAGACGAAGCGTTAAGGGCAGAAGCCACAATACTGCGGGGGCCGAGATTACCGGAGGAACTGTATAGTTTTGAAAAAAGACCGAATGGAACCTCAGTTAGTAAAAATAATCAAGAAACTGATATTATAAATTCACGACAAGATAGGGGTAAAAGTCAACAAAATAGAAATAATGGGAATACAGGGGGTGCCATGAAAAAGGGGCCAGTCTGTTCATTTTGCACAAGACCAGGACACACAAGGGATGACTGTTATTTGCGAAAAAATACACCATTTTGCAGAGAATGCGAGAAATACGGACATGAATCGAGTTGGAGATGTGGATCAAATAGACTGGAAGAACGCCAGGAGAACCAACAACAACCATTTCAGAATCAGCAGTACCAAGGGGGTTATAGAGGACTTCAGAATAACGGCTATCAACACCAACAGCAGCAAAATCAGAATCCGCAAGACAGCAATACTCGTAATAATAGAAATAATAATATTAATAATGGTAATGAAAATAATAGAAATAATAATCCGTTTAGAAATAACAATAGTAATAACAATAACGAACCTAATAGAACATACAGAAATAATAGGGCATGTTATGGGTGTGGTCAAGTCGGCCATATGATAGCGGATTGCCACGCCAAGAAAAATGTTGTGCCAAACAGTAGTAATGCTCACAATAGGGGAAACTACCACGGGCCCAGCCAAGGCCAATAAGCTGGGGTCCCGTTAACATTAGTAAAGTTAGGTCAAAGGTGGAAATAGTGGATCATACACCAAGGCAGCCTGTGATCACATTTGCTACCGCAGCTTCAAATAACAACCAAAAAATCGTGGGGGAAAATATCGTTCATCAAACGTCGAGAGTGATCGTTGATACATATGTTGAGCCACCGTGTTTGGTCTGTAAGGAGAAGTTGAAAGAGGAAAAAATGTGTGAAAATAATATTGTTCATCAAACGTCGGGAGTGACCGTTGATACATATGTTGAGCCACCGTGTTTGGTTTGTAATGCAGTAGTAGGATTTTTAGTTTATATCATACACTTTATAGGTATTGTGTCGATTACACTGGGGAACAAAATAATAAAATTAGCAGAATATGAAAAGTATAAGGGAACCTTTGGAGAGGAAGCAGTAGGGTATAAAGTAAAAAACATATTATCAAGAATATCAAAAAGTTTTGAAAATTTCGTAATAGAATATGATAAGATGTCATATGAGTGAGTTTAGTAAAAGAAAGAATCGTATAATATGCAGTAGGCAGGGTGACTATTTCAAACTACCTAATGTAAGTGATGTTTTCATCGAAGTACCTTGTGAGGATGCTAAAAATGGAAAACTCATATTACTGGTAGATTCGGGAGCAGATGCTAGTATAGTAAAGGAGGGTTCGATGATACGACTTCCGGGTTTTGATAAAAATACTCAGAAGGACTTTAGTGGTGCTTTTGGGGGATGCGTAAGGACTTTAGGGACAATAAATATTCAGCACAATAGTATAGAGTGGTTCTGTTTAAAGATGCATGTAGTGGCACTTGAACAAGGAATACCCGCTGATGGAATAATATGACGAGATAATATATGGAATAGGTCCATAATAAATGCCATAGATAAGAAGTTAATATTTTATGATCAAGATAAAAACAATACTATACAACTACCCATGAGGACACGGACAGACATGGAAAATATTTTTCTAAATCCGGAATTAAAAGTAGAACCTAGAACCGCAAAGATAGTATCATTACGTTTAAAAACAAAAATTCCAATCGTCTTAATACATAAACAAGAAATTTGTCCAGGAGTATATTTGGGCGAAAGCATATCGAATATTAGCAAAAATAGAGTTTATGTGTCCGTATTAAATGCTACAGAAAAAGAATTTATAATAGACAGTGCTTTTAAACCAAAATTCTCGAATTTCAATCAGTATAAGGAATCGGATACCAACAATTCTACAATAAATAGCATAAATTCAGTAAACATTACGAACAGAATTAACAAATTATTAGAGGAAATAAAAATTGATGGAACCTTGAATAAAGCGAAATTACATCTTTACAAAATCTGTGTATTTCGTATCATGATGTTTTTCATTTAGATGGCGATGAATTAACATACACGCCAGTACTTAAACATGAAATAATAACACAGTGGAACCAACCACCAATCAATCAAAAGCAATACAAATTGCCACACACACATAGAGATGAAATCAACAGACAGGTTAGTAAAATGTTGGATGACGGCATTATATCGCCAAGCATATCACCCTGGAATTCACCGATGTTGCTAGTTCCTAAGAAGAGCGGCAAGGACGGTAACAAAAAGTGGAGGCTAGTTATAGATTTCCGTAAATTAAACGATGTGACAATTAAACAAGTATTTCCGATTCCTCGAATAGACGAAATATTAGACCAATTAGGTCACAGTCGCTCTTTTTCAACTTTAGACTTGGCAAGTGGTTATCATCAGGTACTAGTTGAAGAAGGGGATAAGGAAAAAACAGCTTTTAGTACAGGTCTTGGTCATTTCGAGTTTAACAGAATGCCTTTTGGTTTAACAGGGGCTCCAGCCACTTTCCAAAGAATAATGAATCACATATTAACAGGTTTACAGGGTATCGATTGCTTTGTTTATCTTGATGATATAGTGGTGTACGGAAAGAATTTAGCTGAACATGAGCTTAGGTTGAGTAGAGTATTGCTGAAATTAAGGGAACACAATCTAAAATTAAATACAGAAAAATGCCAGTTTTTGCGTCGCGAAGTTGTCTATTTAGGACATAAATGTTCGGAACTAGGTGCTCTGCCAGACCCCTCAAATGTTGAATGCGTGAAAAATATTCCGGTACCAAGAAATAAAAAAGAAGTACAAGCGTTTTTGGGATTAATTAATTATTACAGAAAATTTATAAACAATATGGCAAAATTATCATTACCAATTAATAAATTACTTAGAAAAGATGTTAAATTCGCTTGGACAGACGATTGTCAAAGTTCATTTATTAAATTAAAAGAATCAATAATTTCACCACCCATTCTCGCATATCCAGATTTTACAAAACCTTTTTTACTTACAACGGATGCAAGTAACGAAGCAATAGGTGCGGTACTGTCACAAGGCAAAGTAGGGAGCGACCGACCAATAGCATTTGCTAGTAGGGCATTAAACGGAGCAGAAAAAAATTACTCCACCATTGAAAAGGAATTTTTAGCTATAGTCTGGGCAACAAAAAATTTTAGAGCTTATCTTCTAGGCCGACATTTTCAAATTTATACAGATCATCAACCATTACGTAGCACAGCAAATCTCAAAGATCAGACATCAAGGTTAGCCCGTTTCAGGCATAAATTATCAGAATATGATTACGAAATATCTTACAAACCAGGTAAACAGAATTTGAACGCAGATGCTTTAAGTAGAATTCCACATCCAGAACCAGATATTACTGCGGTCCAAACACGGTCTAAGACCACACAGAATAAATTAGATAATCAAACTTCAAAAAACAAACAACAGGTGAGCACGCCAGTACTGGATGAAATAACAACAGACACCAAGAACGAATTAAACTCAAGTCTACTATTAACTGACCCAGAGGAAATTAAAACTGTTATAAAAGACTTTCATGACTCAGCATTAGGAGGTCACCAGGGCGCAGTGAAAACATATTTTAGAATCAGAAAACAATTTATGTGGAAAGGTATGCAGAAACAAATAAAAGATTACGTTAAGAATTGTCAAAAATGCCAAGTAAATAAAAGTTCTAGGCTTACTAAAATGCCAATGGTTTTAACTGATACGCCTGTACGACCATTCGATAAAGTATACATGGATCTTGTAGGTATTTTACCGGAAACTATATCTGGAAATAAATATATATTAACTTTTCAAGATGATTTTTCAAAATATATGTGCTGCGTAGCTATCCCAGACGCAGAAGCAAGCACTGTAGCAAAAGCATTTTACGACGAAATTATTACAAGACATAACATACCAAAAGTATTGATAACCGACAATGGTTCAAATTTTGTTTCAAAATTATTTTCGGACACGTGTAAATTGTTAGGAATTAAAAAGTTACATATTACGCCATATCATCCACAGGCCAACGGCTCTTTGGAACGAAGCCACCGACCATTAGCAGAGTATTTACGAAGTTTTGCGAAAGAGGATGGATCAAACTGGGACCAGTGGTTAAATACAGCAATGCATGTACACAATAATACACTGCATATGTCCACCGGGCAAACGCCTTTCCGTACTTTATACGGTTACGATTTTGAAATGCCAACCAATCTAAAACGCAAATGCTCACCATTATATAATACCGATGATAGCCACAAGCTATTAAAATACCAAATTCAACGCACACACGAAATCGTGCGACAAAATCAAGCCAGAGCCAAAGAAAAATCTAAGCAAAGCTATCATAGCTCAGTACACCCAATAATATTCAAAATAGGCGATAAAATTTTACTTAAAAATCAAAATAGGAAAAATAAATTTTCACCAGTTTGGGTAGGACCCTACGAGGTACTTTCAATAATAAGCCCTGTAACGACTGAGATTTGTGTCAAGGGTAAAGGGAAAAAATTTCATAATAATTTGTTAAAGGCATACAACAGTATAGTTACGTAGAATTAAATAAACACTGTCTGCAGCAAGAACCAATATTTTTTAACATCATTGAAATAAAGTCAAATAGTTAGTGCAGGACAGAATAGCTAAGTATTACATATTGAAATTAAATTGAAACTACAAAATAAATAAAGAATAGAGAAAAACTATATATTTTTTTAAATGTAGATATTAAATAAATTAATTTTAAATAATTTATAAAATCCAAAAAAATGTCATGTAATATTGCCAAAATACAAATCGCAGAGAAAATAGCTATGTATTAATTGAAGATGACTAGCATTGAATATAAACAAATAACAAAATCAAATTATTATTTGAGGTACGAATTTGCAAGGTATAAAAATTACGTTGTCATTAAAATTGTGATAGGTCAGTACCTACCTCAATGGCATTTTAAACCAAAAGATTCATTGCGCATAGAGCGCAATGCTCCCAGCTCATATTAATATAGAAGGCTTGAATATATTCATATGCCAAACGATTAAATGCACTTTACAGGCAGAAGCCACTAACGTACTGGAACTGAAACGAGATACGGTAGTGCAGTGACAAAACTGCCTAATATTTTTTATCATTAACATAATTTTCATTCATGAAACTAAATATATTAATGCAGATATGCGTTAATATAGCAAACTAACAAACTAACAAACGTTTTAAATTCATCATTACACGGTAATGAAAATAAATAAGTACAATTGAGATGTACAAAACTAAATATTTAACAACTTAATATAGCAAATACATTTATGTAATGCTAAGAGGTCGCGCGTGCTTATTTCTAAAATATTAGTTAGTGCATGAGTAAATAGCTAAGTATTGTTGAATATGACTAGCATTTAACCATGTACTACTGGGATTGTATATACAACATTTTGTATTACAACAATACAGAAACATATTTAAATGTATGTTTCTAAACTAAATCATTTAGTACATGTTAACACATATATTAACTACTATAAATATTTAAAGTATAATTATGGCCAACGCCTTAACAATATGTATTAAGGGGTAAAATGAGAAAGAAAACTACATAAAATTATTAAGGATTCCATTTATATATGTAAAAAAAAATTGAATTTCGTCTTTTTACAATATGAATATGTCACACTGGTCCTGATGTTGGCAGCCAAGGAAGCAGTCAACATCACACAGACATCAATTAATGATACAAGATTATTCTTTGAGAAGACAACTGATGCTTTGTTCTACAATGATGAATGGACGATAGTAGCCAAGTTTAAATCGCTACAACTGAACGATTTCCTGGAGCTGACAAACAAATACATAATCACGACAAACACAATGTGCGAACAAATGAGCACCGGACCCAGCATAAAAAGATCATGTATAGCAGCAACACGGGAAACCACGGCAATAATAGCCACACTACAGAAAAATGAAGAAATAATTAAGCGCACAATAAAGAGTAACCGACAAAAGAGATCACTCAATTTCATTGGCGAAGGACTCAACTGGGCTTTTGAAATGATAAAGAGAGAGAGACTATCTATAAACATCTCAATGACATTGAAGATAATGAACATAAAACATACGAAATTATGAAAAGACAAATTACGGTGATTTCATCAAATTGTAACAAGATAGCAGAACCCTTACTGAATTCATTGAAGGAAGTCGAAAATCTGCAAAATGTGTTAAACATAACAATAAGAACACAAAAATACATAAATGAAAAAATAAACCAACAAGTTAGTCATTTACTATTCATGATGGATACCTTGGAAATTCAATCTACAATTAATGCAAACCTAATCGAAATTCAAGGACAACAGCTGATGGAAATGGCAATCATAGATGATCTATACAAGGGACGATTACACCCGACAATTATGGACCAGAGCGAGTTAGATGAAATGCTGACTAGCCTCACGTTAAGAGGAAAGGCGAAGTGGTTCATACAAAAATCATTCGAAATGCACCGTGCATCAACAGTACGAGTTTTCCCAGACACAGACGGCCTAATAATAGTCATCAAGATGATTTGTTGTTCACATTATATAGAATTTACCCAATACCCACAAATATTAATGAAGAATGGGATGCATTGGTTAAAACAACATATGACTACATATCAGAAGCAGAAGACCGGAGCAAATACATAGGTCTAACGAATAAAGATCACAGCAAATGCATTTTGGTTAGCCAACATACGGACAAAGAAATTACACTATGCAAACGTCCAGGAACCATACTAACAACTAGCAACACACTATGTGAAGTCGCGCTGATTCAACACATAACAGATATTAAAGATACCTGTGAACATGTTGCAATCACAAGGAGTTCTGGCCTAGTAGTTAAACTATAGACACCAAACACATGGTTGTATAAATTCAATACACCAGCCTTTTCGAAGCAGTTTGTGGGTCAAATATAGCCACATTGACACTATCCGGCCTGGGTTGGATGTCCATAAATGAAGCTTGCAACTTACACAACAAAGAAATGATACTGCCATACGAGTTTACACATCAAAGCATTAGGAATATAAAATACAAGAAGGAAGAACATACGGTTATAATAGAAAATTTACAAGGCAATTGGTCATCATTACCATATTCAAATATATTACAAACATCGTTACCGATGTCAGATCACAACAAAATAAGATCAGCATTAAGAGATGGGCATCGTGATTTCGACGAAAAATTACTACAATTAACTGATAACCAGGAACGCAAAGAATTACTTAATCGTCAAAATGAAATAACGAAAACCGCAACAATAGATGTAGAAGCGGCTAAGGAAAACCTTGAAATGGTGTCAAATACATTTCCCAGCAAGAAATCCCCACTCGAAAAAATCGGTTCATTGCGGAAATCAACAATGCAGAAACAAACACCACAACACCCATAGCAAGTCAACGAACGAAGTCACATGAAATAGAAGCCAATACGTCAGAAACAACAACAACGCATCGGACTACTACCGCAGAACAGCAGCAGTCAGCAACGAAAACATCGGGACCAAGTTTTTATTATATATAACTGGAAATTACAACCCTTAATTTACTAATATCCATTAAATATTATATAAGTAAAGATCATAACTTCATAACTAGTAGAACTTAACGTAATTTATACCACATAAAACAATGTAAAAAGAAAAAACTATTATTCTTTTTAATAATAATTTTCTCTTCAAAAATAATTAAAATAATACAAAAGAAAAAAAACTATTATTCTTCTTAATAATAATATTTTTTTTTCTTTCAATAAGGGGGGAGGTATGTTGTGTATCATAATCGTAGAGTTCACAGCTTACATATGATCCACTGTTGTGTATCATAATCGTGGAACTTACAGCGTGCTTATGATCCACAACATAACATAACCAGTACATTTTTCTTTATGGCATACTTTTAGGGTTAAGCATTATGCATGTTAAACACAAACAGCATTTAATTGTCTTGGCGCACACAGCTTAACATAGCACAGGTATACACGCCCACGTTAAATAGGTCACTCAGATAAACGCTGACTAGTTATTTTAGAATGATGAAAGTACTCAATTTATTGTGAAATTATAAGAATACGAGGTGTTAAGTAGAAGTTAAGTATAGACTAAGAATGAATTGTTTTCGATAAGCTGAACTGTCTACAAATAAGTGTTAAGTATAAGTATAACCAACTTTTAAAGCGAAATAAAGTGTCTTGAAGTAAAAAAGACTCGGTTGTTTTAAATAATATAAAGAAAGTAAAAAGGACTCAGTAAGTATAAATAGGATCAAGTTAAAGTCCTAGAAGAAGGACCTTTTTAGTATACAACACATTCAACAAATTTTATTTATATTATATATTTTCCTATTATTTCAAACACAAGTGTAAGTTATTGTTGAAATACTTAAAATTTAGATAATAAATATTGTTTATAGATTTTAGCTATTGAAAGCTCAAACTACGTGTTTTTATTTCACCAATCAACACCATTTCAAAAATTTCTAAAATTATATGTAGATTCGCGATCTAAAAGAGGAAACGCTTACATTTTCATCGTGATAGACCACTTCTCTAAATTCACCTTTTTAAAGGCAATGTGGGAGGCGACAACCGATAACGTCATACAATTTCTTACAGAAGAAATATTCCATAAATTTGGAATTCCCGAAGTCATACACTCAGACAACGGAAAACAATTTGTAGCGAAAGGATATCAAAAAATGATAGATACATACAACATAACACATAAAAAAACCGCATTTTATTCACCACAATCCAATGCAGTGGAATGAGTGAACCAATCGGTGTTGGCCGCAATACATGCATATCTCGAAAGTTACAACAGAGATTGGGATCTATACTTATCAGAGATTGAGTGTGCTCTTCGAACTGCAGTACACGCAACCACTGGCACCACTCCCTTGTTTTTCACTGTTTGGATACCACATGTACACGAGTGGGTTTGTCATACCAAATATTCCAAGCCGACATCCAACATCAAACCATCCTGAATCAACATGCAGTTATTTTATCCAGCAGCACAGAGTGGAGAAAACACAAAAGAGCGATATGTATCATCGGTGGCCGCGAAGTCATTGGCAAATCCAAAAAAAAATAATAGTTACGAATTAACAAAGTAAAAAGATCAAAATAGTAACACATATTTCCCGTATGTAGACATGACCAACAGCAATGTAATACCACGGGTCAACTGAGTATAAAATAATAAATTATAAAATAACAGCAATAATGGTGCTAACTTAATCACTCTGACGACAGCGACGGAAAAGTTAACTTATGATTGCCCGGCTAGATCATAGTAGAGCAACAAAATGAAAAAAAAATGTTTTTTGAAATAAAAAAAAAAAAAAATGTGGGTGTGACCTACGTCGGGCGCTGGTCCCGACACGATCACCGCACACGTTCCTCTGCCAAGCAAGCTCTTAAACGAACGAGTTTTGTTGCGGTTTAGGTCGAACTAATGACTGAGGGTGATTGAGAGGTGATTTGACCGTGTCAGTGCACTATCCGAGATCGCAGCACAGTTCATAGTCGTTACGTCTGCGCGCAAACTTATCATGTGACGCTGCCGGACACTGGTGGCACTTCACAACTGTGGCAGGAGCAGTCAGACTGTGATGCTTCAAATTTAATCTAATATTCGTGAAGAAAGACTTCATTTTTGTGAAATTAAAATATGTGCGTAAACATTCAAGTCGAATGTTACGACAGTATTTGTTTTTACGTCACACAACTTAATGAAACAAACCAGTGTTTCTTAAAAAAAGAACGAACACTTTTTTAATATTATTGATTGTAGTTTTATTATTTCAATTGCGGAGCACTTTTAGTTGTATTAATGTTTGTCTTTCAATTGGTAAAACTAATCACCGAATCGTTCTGTCAAAAACAAATGGTAGATGTAGTGGTGCCAATGTGGAACAAAAGAGTGTATAATATTTGCGTATTACGATTCACAAAAAAAAGAGAGACAAACCCTAAACAGAACAATCTTGTCCCAACTGGAAGATGCGTAAAGGACCAACCATAATAAAAATAATATGATTAATGAATTAATAACATCTTATTGATTTTAGAAAATTGGATAACTATACATCTCTCTGACCGCCTAGTAACGAACTATCAATTATGATGGTAATAATCATCGGGATACTGCAGAAACTGAATAGAAACAAATAAATATATGATTAAAATGAAAATAATATTATATAGCTATGGGGGAAAATGCGGGTAAATAGAAAAGAAATATGTAAATAACGGCCTGGGGGCATACATTGGATGGAAATAGGCAATAGAAAATTTTAACTTGGAAGCGGTATTAAATATCAAATGAAAGTCAAAGCATACAGTTCAGCCAAGAACTTTAGTTGAAAAACGAAAATTTAAAATTTGAGGTTTGATACACATAAAAAAAAATTAAAAGTGAACAAACTAAATAACCGCGGTTTAATCGCATATAAAGTTTTTGTAATAAATAAAATATTAAAAAGCAAAAGTAAATTATAGAGAAAAGTTAAAGTTAAAATATATATTAATTTGTGACGGTACCATTTCTTGAGAAATGGCACCGCACAATAATACAGAAATAATACGACAGCGAAATTAAATGCCGTACGATGCTAAACACCGCATTACATTAAACACAGCTACGGCGAATTTAACTACACACAAAAAAAAATGTGTAAATATATCTAAAATGTTAATCAATCCAATTAATTTTTAATTGAAACTCAGCCGATGTAACTTTTAATAGCATTGCATTCCATATTCGTAATAATGAGAATATGTTAACTGGAGAAACTTTAATTAATTTTTTTGTCATATTGATATTAAAGTTGTTATATAATTATATTTTTTATTGGAAATTTTTAAATCATTAATTAATTAATTAGTAACATCAATTAAAAATTTCATTCGAATATTTTGTTAAATTAAATAAAATATTTGTCGAATAGAAACATATGAAAATAAAAATAATTTAATGCTATATATAACATAAAATAAATATTAAATAAGTATTTATACTTTTTGATATGCTTTGTAAAATTCTTTCAAACTAACGAATGTTTTACCGAAGTCAGTTTTCACAACTTCTACAGGTGGGCCAATTAATTGAGTCAAACATAAAATTTGATATTACCTTTTTAATGATTAAATATGCAACAAAATGAGCATCATATGCTGTTTGTTCAAATTCTTGACAGCAAAAATAAATTGAGCCATTTAATGCTTTAATAACATAACATACACTAAATAATGCAATATCCTGTTTTAAAATAGCAACGTAGAAGAAAATAATGTTAGAAGAAACTGAACGACGCTACCGACGCACGGGACGCATGAGACGCACAAACAAAAAACAAAATGAAATCCAGAAGAAAAAAACAGTGTTGCAAAATGAATAAATCAAAAGTAACAATTAAAGTTGTTAATACTATTAAAGATTTAGTTGTATTCAAATTATATTAAATGTACTCCTATTAATATTTTAATTAAAAAATGTGTAAAAACAATTAATTAATTAGTCAATACATTCATATTTTTAATTGGAATACGATTTTGTTTGCTATTAATATCAATTGTTTTATATACGTACAATATTTTTTTTCTGTGTGCAACGCAGCCAACTTCGCTGTACATTCTTCCAACCACAACGCAACCAACTTCGCCGCTCACTTTTCAGTGAGCCACGATAGTGTTGTGAATTAGCGCATTCATTTTTCTTTTCTTTGTGGTTCTTCACTATTCATTCAGTTTTGGATGTTGATGTACATATGTTGAGCGCATCATGTTTTTATATCATGTTGTACTCATGTTGTACAGCAACATGTTCATAGCATTGTTCCAACGCTTTACGTTGGCAACAATGATAATAATTTGGCAAAGCGCTAAGCTTTGCGTAGAACACACCTCTTTCAAGTTAACTTCCACAATTAACAAAAGCTTGCGATAATTCGGCAAAGCGCTAAAGCTTTACTTAGACCACACCTCTAGCAATAGAATTTATTATTGCATGATTAGGGGGCTACGTTAAAATAAGCAGAGCAACGTTTGCCAACAATTTTGATATTTCACAATTGGTGTCAGCCAAAAACTGCAAGTCGGACTTCAAAAGTCACGTACACCAAAATTGAGTGAAAGTAAAAACTCACTAGAACATAGTGAAAATAGAATTTAAGAAAAGCTTGCAACGAATGTATCGTTAATACCTTTCGTTGCAATTTAAAAGATTGTAGTTTAACCAACCTCAAGTGGAGGTAGTGCATATAATTATAGTGTTAACATAATAAAAGTGTTTCTTCTAAAAGTAAAAAATGTTTTGTAATAAATAAATACCTCAACTCTAAACTATATTTATTTAATTAAATAAATATAAAGGAAATTCAACTCTGAAAATATACAACATTTGGCGCAGCCGGTACGTCGGTACCAACCTCTCAAGGACCGAGAGATAGGAAGCACGAAGGACCCTAAAAATAAAATGGTAAGTGTTTGAAAATTTTATTTAAAAAAAAAAAAGAACAGAGGAGTTTTCATTTTTATTTTTTTTGAATAGTATTTTAGAAGTATTGAAAAAAGGTATTGAAAAAAGTATTGAAAAAAAAAAAATTAAATGAATAGTATTAGCAATTAGCATTCAATAAAATAAATAAATAAAATAACACTGAGATTCCGAACTACGGTCCCTCCAGTGTAACAAGTGAAAAATAAAGATTCTAAAAACTTTCTTTTCAAAATTTAAAAAGGAAAATTAACATTTCCAAATAAATAAATCGAAATAACACTGAGATTCCAAACTACGGACCCTCCAGTGTATAACAAATAAAAACTAAATGATTATAAAAATAACAAAAAATTTATATTAAAAATTCTTTGTATGTTAAATTTTTTTTTACAATCTTGAGTAACCGAATATACACATAATTTATTTTTATTTTATTTTATTTGGAAAAATAAAATTATTTTTATTTTTCCAATGTTATAGAAAACAGATTTAAAAAAATACTTCAATATAAATTTGAAAAAAAAAATATAGTTTATAGTTATACTTCATGAATGCCAAAATTGATTTCGTTGAAACATTTTTGTTTCATTGAAATTTTCAATTACAACTTGATGAAATTTATTTTTTTTAATTAAAAGATAAAGATAACGTTTTAAATTGATTGAAAATATTTAATGGCAGATGCTAATAAATTAAATGCGTATATTCAAAAGCAATCTAGCGAATTGGACAGATTTGTTGAAAAATTATGATCGCAATTTGTACCAACAATACTAAATAAAGATAGTACAACATTATTAAAAATAATATTTTTAGAATTCTGCATTTATCTATATTAGAGGAGGCAGATAAAATAGTAGGAGTTACAAAATTTCCAGAATTTAAAAATTAAATCTGTTTTAGCAGAAAATGTTGAATTAGAAAGATTAGTTGACGGGTTGAGAAAACGTTTAAACGATTATTGTTTAAAACGTACAGCAGAGTTAGAAGAAACAGCTAAAATAGATGAAGAAAACATAAAATTAAGAAATTTAAAGCATATTTCTGAGGAATCAATAAATAATTCTGTCAGACGCCAGGCAAGGGAGGAGTACGCGACGTTGGAGGAAGCGAACAACAAAACACAGGAGTTGAACGCGCGTATTAGATATTTGAACGAGGAGGTTAAGACAGCGCACGAGACATCCTTATACCACAATGATACGATAGAAAGTGCCGACATCACAACACAGGGCAATATGGGATTAGGCGAAGTCGCGAAATTTGTTAAAAATGCGCTGCCAGATTTTGCAGGTGCAGACTCATCATCGCTGAGGACGGATCTTCACCGTTTTATTGAAGGATGTGAAGTGGTGAGGGCAGAACTGAAGCCTGAACAAATGAAGCAGCTTATTAAAGGCGTTAGGGTTCGTTTACAGGGAGATGCTTTTGACTTAGTAAGTTCAAAGGAGTTTGACACAATAGATGATTTATACAATCTGTTAAGGAATACGTACTTGCAATGTAGGTCAGTAGATGCCATTCAATATGACATTAGAAAGGCATCTCAGGATCCGGGGGAAAGTATTAGATCTTTCTCAAGGCGTTTGGTTAACCTGCAGTCGGTAGCATTAAGCACGATTAAATGTAAATATAATGATTCGAAAGACGACGTGTTCGTTAATGAATTGAATAATTTAGTTAAAAGCTCATTTAAGTTAGGACTTCGGGATTACACTTTGCGAATGCTCATGTTGAACAGTAATCAAACAACACTGGAGATATTGGTGGAAGAGGCATTGGACCATGCGACGATACAAAGGGAGTCAGCAGAGTTAACGGGCATAGACAAGTTTGGAGTCCATTTCAATGAGCCCTCATCGGCCTTCATGCCAAATAATCGTAATGCATCAGGTGGCCAAGGCAATGAAAAAAAGGAGACGGAAGAGAAAACACAAAATGTAGGTATGAAGCAGCCTACACCTGAGAGATGAATGTTGTAGAGATCCATACAAGTAAAACTCTTGTTTCAAATTTTATAAAAAAAATAAAAAAATATAAAAATATAAAATACTATCAAAAAAATTTCATTTAATGAACATTGTTTTATTAAATTAAATTCTTAAAAATAACATTAAATTGGTGACCCTCAGTGAAAATGCAGAGAACACCACCAGGAACACCATCTTCGGACGCTTCTGTCCAGAACGCCTCAGAATTGGTAAGCGTAAATTCGCAGCAACCGGAAACTGCAGTGTACACAACAAGCGTACAGAAATTTCGTCCATTCTGGACAAAAAATCCGAAAGTTTGGTTCCTGCAAATAAAATCTATTTTCTCCATCGCTCGAATCAGCGCTGACGAAACTAAATTTCGTCATCTTGTCGCAAATGTAGATGTTAGCACGTTGGACTTGGTAAGCGATATTTTGAAAACGGCTCCAGCAGGAAACAGATATGAAACACTTAAAACTCGCATCATATCCATGTTTTCGGAATCCGATGAGCGCAAGCTCAAGCGACTACTGAGCGGTCAAGTTCTGGGAGATCAACAGCCATCGCACTTCTTGCGAACGATGCAGAACTTCGGAAGAGGACAAGTTGGAGACAACGTCATTAAAAGTCTTTTCCTTGAGCAGCTTCCCGACAACGTCCGTGCAATTCTTGCGATGAACAATGAACAGCAGGATATCAACAAGCTCGCAGAACAAGCTGACAAAGTCATGGACATGGCACGTCCTGCCAACATCGCCAGCTTTGCAAATACGCCAGATTCCTTACCATTCGATAGCTTGTCTCAACAAATCGAAGCACTCGAAAAACGGTTCGAGAATATGAATCGTGGCAGAAACGTGCAGCGTAATCGCAGTTCATCCCGTAGAAATTCCAGAGCTAGGAACGCAGACCCAAATTACTGTTGGTACCACACGCGCTTTGGTGACAAAGCCACCAAATGCACTTCGCCATGCAGCTATTCAAAAAATTAATGTGCTTTTCGGATCCTGCGGCCTCCGAAATAGCTGATAACACATCAGGCCACCTCTTCATCAAGGACAAGACAACAAGAAAAACTTTTTTGATTGACACAGGCGCTGACATCTCGGTTATACCAAGGGATGTATACGTGAGCAATTCATCGCACTCTTCAGTACATTTGTTTGCAGCTAACGGTACGCCCATAAAAACGTTCATCATAGCAGACGTCACATCGGTCGTCTGTGACGTCATCGGTTCAGATTTCCTGAAAGATTTTCATCTACTTCCCGACCTCAAGAACCGAAGACTCGTCAATGGATCTACGCCTCTGTCAGTACCTGCAACAATCTCAAGAGAACCATCCCTCGGCATAACAACAATTGTCAAGAATCAAAGCATTTACCAGAAACTTCTAGAAGAGTTCTCGGAAATTCATAATCTCTCAATGTCGCTCACCAACAAAAAAAATGTTGTATTCCATCACATCGAAACATCAGGACCTCCAGTTCGCGCAAAGGTAAGACCTCTTGATAACAAACGTCTTATTATCGCCAAAAAAGAATTCAAATTCATGCTGGACAATGGATGAGATATGTCGCGACTTGGACTTCGTTTTCACGTATATTGACGATGTATTGATTGCGTCATATACTGAAGAACAGCATCTTCAACATTTAAGGGCAATGTTTGAACGCTTTCGAAAATTTGGCATCATGATTAATCCTGCAAAATGTGAATTTGGATCCCCAGAAATTAATTTTCTTGGGTTTCACATAACCTATCTTGGTACACGCCGACGGCCTCAAAAGTTCAATCGATAAAAGATTTTCTACAGCCCAAAACAATTTTGGAGCTTCGCCGATTCACGTGCATGCTTAATTTCTATCGTCGATTTCTACCGCACGCTGCTCATGATCAAGCTCTATTAAATGAGTACTTAAAAGGCGCGGTAAAGAAAGATAAGCGTCCGGTTATATGGACAGTAGCCGCAACCGAATCATTTAAAAAATGCAAACAACAAATTGCAAATGCTGCACTTTTAGCACATCCCGTGAAAGATGCAGATCTTCATCTCAAAGTTGACGCTTCAGACTTTGCTATCGGTGCTGTGGTAGAACAACAAATTGGTGAAGGTTGGCAACCACTCTTTTTCTTCTCGCGAAAACTGAGTCCTGCAGAGTGAAAATATAGCACTTATGTTCGCGAACTACTTGCTGCTTATAGTGCTGTTAAACATTTTCGGCATATCCTTGAAGGACGAGATTTTACATTTCTAACGGATCATAAACCCTTAACGTACGCCTTTCACCAAAATCCGAACAAAGCCACACCTCGTCAATTTCGTCACCTTGATTATATCGGTCAGTTTACTACGAAGCTCGTGCACATATCCGGAATTAACAATACTGTTGCAGACGCTTTATCACGGATTGACGAAATATCTACTTTAAATTATGCGAAGCTCTCGGAAGAACAAAAAGAAGATGAAGACCTTGCAAATCTCCTTAATAGCGATACCGGACTCAAGCTGAAGCTCGAACAACTTCCCGGATCCAACATTCAAATTTACTGCGACGTATCACAAGGTAAAACAAGGCCCTTTCTTACAACCAGCTTCCGTAGATCCGCCTTTGACAAGCTTCATAATATTGCGCATCCTGGCATAAGATCAACGAGAAAATTAGTTTCAGATCGTTTTGTATGGCCTGCTTTAAATCAGGAATGCAAGATGTGGACGAAATTCTGTCTAGCCTGTCAAAAATCAAAAATTACTAGGCATACGAAATCGCCTCTTGGTAATTGTCCAACAACGTCGAACCGATTTTGTGAAGTTCATGTCGATATCGTTGGACCATTACCGCCCTCCGAAGGATATTCATATCTGTTGACAATAATAGACAGATTCTCAAGATGGCCAGAGGCAATTCCTCTTCGAGACATCACCGCTGAGACAGTTAGCCGGACTTTCTTCGAAGGTTGGATGTCAAAGTTTGGATGTCCCAACAAAATCATTTGTGACTGTGGACGGCAATTCACGTCTAAACTCTTTCACGACTTGTCTGAATTTCTTGGCGTAAAATGTCAACATACCACATCATACCATACTCAAGCGAATGGTATGGTCGAAAGACTTCACAGGACCTTAAAAGCTTCGTTGATTTGCAGAGCAAATGCGCAAAGGACAAAATCTTTGTCATCAGTGTTGCTTGGTTTGAGGACCGCATATAAGGACGACATTGAAGCATCTGATGCAGAAGTACTGTACGGCGAAAATCTCTATCTGCCTGGTGAATTTTTTATTCAAAAAACTAACGATCGTCTTAACGCAACAGACTTCGTAAGTGCTTTGAAAGTTACAATGCAACAAATTCAACCGAAAACTGCATTACCACATGGTAATCCGCATGGATTCATTTCAAAGGATCTTCTACATTCAAAATCGGTTTGGGTACGGCAAGATGCAGTAACAAAACCTCTTCAACCGAAATATACTGGTCCATATGAAGTTGTGAAGAGATCCGACAAATATTTTATTTTAAAGATGAACAACAAAGATGACAGTGTTTCGATTGATCGATTAAAACCAGCATTCATCGAATCAAGCATAATCGCAGTCTGTTGCCAGGAACAATCATCATCATCTCTACAGTCGACCCGAAGTTCAACTCAAATTTCAAAAACCCCAAAAAGAGTCACGTTCCGCTAGGAAGGGGGTACTGTAGAGATCTATACAAGTAAAACACTTGTTTCAAATTTTATAAAAAATATATAAACAATTTTGTAAATACTTTCAAAAAAATTTCAAAAATAAAATTCTTCTAATTTTGGTGTTCAGCATTTAATGAACATTGTTTCATTAAATTAAATTCGTAAAAATAACTTTAAAATGTCATACACGGAGAAACACTCCGTCTTGCAGTGACTGTCGTACTTATGGACATGAACAGTGTGCAGATCGTTCGGGTCGGAATGTTGTTCCAGGACATACTGCTCCCCAAGGAAGTCTGCCACCCGTACCTCAGATAAATGGTCAAGGTGGTATCCAGAACCAAGGCGGGGGTGCTCCAGGATTGATGGGGATTGTCGTGTTAAACGCGATACACAAGTTTTTCAAGGAAATAATGGTAATGGGTATTTTGCAAACAGGCCCGCTAAATATTGCACTTGGTGCAGAAAGGACGGACATGTTATTTTGAATTGTTCTGCCAAACGCAAATATGATGCATGGTACAATAATAGCAGTCCACAGGGAAACTACCAGGAGCACAGTCAAGGCCACTAAACTGGGGACCCTTAGCAAATAGTGTAGTAAGGCCAGTAGTTGTAGAAGTTCCAAAGAGGACACTACAAAAAAATAAAACAGCGAATATTATTAACGCAGAAAATGAAGAACAAAAAGTAAAAATACTTATTAATGAAGATAGAAATCTTCCAACAAAAACAAATAATGAACTAAATAATAATAATACACAACTTAACGCGAATAATGAACATAATATGAGAATTAAGGAAATTAAAAATAAACAATTTATAAACAAAGCAAATAAAGTTAAGAAAGTAAAACCAATTGAATCGGAAGTTAAAAATATTAAAATTAAGAATAATAAAATCAAAAGTAAATCAAATAAAAAGAAAGTTGTAATTAACTGCCCTGAAAATTTGGGAATTGTAGATCAAACGTCTGACAAGGCTGTATACAGGGGCGAGTATAATTTGCAATGAAGTAATTTCAATATTTCTCTTTATTATTAGCGCTATGTGCGTTTTATCGTCATAAATGTATAATAAATTCACGATTTGTAAAATTAAATTGTGTTCAATTGCTAATCATTTTAAGAGTAAGTGTATGTCGAGGAAAATGAAATTAGCTTCACAATTAGGCATGCATCGTAAAATATATAACCGGCATGTAGAGTGTTTCAAGATATCCGATACGAGTGATGTGTTCATTGAAGTACCTTGCAAGGCAGCAAAGAATGGAAAACTTACTCTGTTAGTGGATTCTGGAACTGAGGCCAGCCTGATTAAAGAAAATAGAATGGCACATTTGCCAAATTTTAATAAAAATATTCAGAATGATCTGAGTGGTGATTTTGGTGGATGCGTTAGAAATTTAGGCTCTACTTAGATTCAGCACACAAACATAGAAAACCTGAGTTTAACGCTACACGTTGTGTCACTTGAACAAGGGGTACCAGCAGATGGAATAGTCGGGCTTGACAATCTCTGGAACAGATCTATAATAAATGCGTTAAATAAAAAAATTACTTTTTTTGATGAAGACAAAAATCATCTTGTTAAATTTCCATTAAAATCATTACAAGACATAGAAAATATTAATTTTAATCAACAAATCAGGGTACAGCCCAGAACAGCCATGGTTGTATCACTGCCGTTAAGAACAAGAATTCCTATAGTTTTGTTGCACAAACAGGAAATTCAGCCAGGAGTATATTTGGGAGAGACTTTAATAAACGTTAGAAGAAATAGAGTATATGCATCAATTTTAAATGCCACCGATAAGGAGGTAACCATTGATAGCAATTTCAAGCCACAATTTTCAAATTTTAACAAATATAAAGAAGCAACAAAGACGAGTTCTACAATAAATACAATAAACTCGGTTAATATAAAAAATAGAATTGATAGATTATTAGCGAATGTGAAGATCGATGAATCATTAAATAAAGAAGAAGTTGCCTCTTTGCAAAATATTTGCTTGTCATATCATGACGTTTTTCATTTGGAAGGGGATGAATTAACATTCACTCCGATATTAAAACATGAAATACCCACACAATGGAATCAGCCACCAATAAATAAGAAACAGTATAAACTTCCTCATATGCATAGAAACGAGATTAATAGACAAGTATCAAAGATGTTAGACGATGGAATTATTTCACCAAGCATGTCGCCGTGGAATTCCCCACACTCTCAGAAATATATTGTCATTTCCGACAATATTGTAAAAATCTCGATGTTCAAAATAGATCTCATAACCACATTGTCAAAATATTGTCGGTTTGGCAATTAGATTGTTATTTTAAAACGTCATTCGATTGTTTGGATAATAATCGATATTGTCATTGAATAAAATAATAAAGTCACACGAATATTTTTAATTTTTTTTTATTACAAACAATGTTTTATGCAAACAAATATTTATATAGTAATGCCCTTCTGCACTAGGAGAGCATTTTTTGCAAATCTTTGGCACATTTGGTAGTCATCAAAAATTTAACGCCAATGTGAAAGCCAAAAATTTGGTCTGGAGAATTCGTGGACATCAGAACATATGCAATTTATATTGCACACATGTGTTATCCTATGACTTCTGCAGCCATCCAGTTCGTACTACCGATAATATTCATCTTCGCATCTTCAAGAGGATCTCATTTTCACACCTCATCCTACATCAATAGATGCTATACCGACCGCTAACCCATTCGGCCAGAACATATTGGTTTTAGTTGGTGATTTCCATATCTAAACAAAAGGAACAAAGGTTCAATATATATTAAATATTAAAATTGTAAAAACATAACTTACATTTTGTTTGATTTTTATTTTTTGAAATAAATAACAAAAATATATGACATATATTTGATGCCAGAAAATAGAGGTGCCACATAATCACTGTATAATGAAATGACAATCACATATTGTTTAAAAGTAACAATATATTTCTGAGAGTGCATTATTATTGGTACCTAAAAAGGGCGATAAAGATGACAATAAGAAATGGAGACTGGTTATAGATTTCAGAAAATTAAATGACGTCACCATCAAACAGGTATTTCCTATACCACGAATAGACGAGAGTTTAGACCAGTTAGGTCATAGTCGGTATTTTTCAACATTAGATTTAGCAAGTGGTTACCATCAGGTTCTAGTTGAAGATAGTGACAAAGAAAAAACTGCTTTCAGTATAGGTCTTGGTCATTTCGAATTTAACAGGATGCCATTCGGTTTAACTGGAGCACCTGCCACTTTTCAAAGGATAATAAACCACATACTAACAGGTTTACAGGGTATTGACTATTTCGTTTATTTAGATGACATAGTGGTTTATGGAAATAATTTAGCAGAACACGAGCATAGGCTATGCAAAGTTTTGCAAAAGCTGAGAGAACATAATTTGAAATTAAATACAGAGAAATGTCAGTTTTTGCGACGCGAGGTTATATATTTAGGTCATAAGTAGAGAGAGGACTCCCAGCCAATGTAGAGTGTGCAAAAATATTCCAGTTCCGAAAAATAGGAAGGAAGTTCAAGCATTTTTAGGCTTAATTAATTATTACAGACAATTTATAGGAGGTATGGAGAATCTGTCATTACCAATAAACTATTTGCTTAAAAAGGACGCTAAGTTCATCTGGAATGACAATTGTCAGAATTCATTTTTAAAACTTAAAGAGGCAATTATGTCACCACCCATACTAGCGTATCCGGATTTTAACGAACCCTTTTTGCTCACAACAGACGCCAGTAACGAAGCAATTGGCGCGGTTCTTTCGCAAGGTGAAGTTGGAATCGACCGTCCGATCGCCTTTGCCAGTAGGTCTCTTAATGATGCGGAAACACGCTACTCTACTATAGAGAAAGAATTTTTGGCAATTGTATGGGCAACAAAAAATTTTAGGGCATATCTTTTGGGAAGACCATTTAAAATGTATACAGATCATCAGTCCCTAAATGGTATAGCAAACTTGAAAGATCAGACATCACGTCTTGCGCGTTTCCGACACAAATTCTCGGAATATGATTTCGAAATTCATTATAAACCGGGAAAAAGTAATTCAAACGCGGATGCGCTTAGACGCATACCGAATAATACTGAAAACGTAGTTGTAGTACAAACACGTTCGAAAACCATGAAAAGAGACAAGGAAGACGATAAGAAACAGTCAGAATGCGATCCTGACGATTTGATAACAAAGGAAAATGTCAATATAATAATTCTAACTGAACCTCGGGACATGGAGACAGTAATTAAGGATTTTCACGATTCACCGTTAGGTGGTCACCAAGGTGGCGTAAAAACATTTTTAAGAATTCGGAAACAATACCGATGCAAGGGTACGCAGAAGCAAATAAAGGATTATGTGAAAAATTGTTCAAAACGTCAGGTAAACAAGAGTTCAAGGCTGACGAAGATGCCAATGGTTCTAACTGATACGCCAGTCAGACACTTTGACAAAGTGTACATGGACCTGGTTGGTATTCTGCCTGAAACCATTTCAGGAAATAAATACATCTTAACGTTTCAGGACGATTTTTCTAAATGTATGTGCTGTGTGGCTATACCCGATGCGGAAGCCAACACCGTAGCAAAAGCATTCGTCATCGAAATAGTTACACGCCACAATATACCCAAAGTATTGATAACAGACAATGGATCGAACTTCGTTTCCAAACTTAAAAAATTACATATAACACCCTACCATCCACAGGCTAATGGGTCATTGAAACGAAGTCATCGTCCACTAGCTGAATATTTACGTAGTTTTGCTAAAGAGAATGGGTCAAACTGGGACCAATGGTTAAATTCTGCAATGCATGTTCATAATAACACGGTGCATACGTCGACGGGTCAAACACCATTTCGTACGTTGTACGGGTTTGACTTCGACATGCCCACGAATTTAAAGCGTAAATGTTCACATTTGTATAACAAAGAAGACTACAATAAGGTACTAAAGTACCAAATACAGCGATTACACGAGATCGTCAGACAAAATCAATGGATGGCCAAGGAGGTGTCGAAAAAACAATACGACAAGAACCTCAATCCTATACAATTTAAACCACACGACATGGTTTAAATGAAAAACCAAACTAGGAAGAATAAGTTCTCTCCAATTTGGAAGGGACCCTACGTGGTCGTAGAGGGAAGTGGGCTCGTGACCACGACGATATTGATCAAAAACAAAGATAAGAAAATTCACAATAATTTGTTAAAGCATATCACAAATGCGTATGCGGTTAAAACTAAAAATATTATAATATTACCCTGGGTTAGAACCCATAAAAGTAACAATATAAAACCAATTAGCTATGCGTTGACAATTAAACTCGTAGATTGCAACGTTATGAAAACATTATGCAACATATAGAAAAATAAATCTAACCATAAGATATAGAGTAATCATTAAAAACATTAAATAACTCGTCATTCAGAGGAAGAAATAAATATAAATAGTTTAGGAAAACAGTAATAAGGAAATATAATAATAAAAAAATAAAAAACATATATTATTTAATATATATTTAACTATTTTACGAAAAGGACTTATAATTTTAAAGTTAGTTAATCATCAATTGAGAAAAGAAATAAATTAAGCAAAGGTAACAAATTGCCTTCATATAAAATTAAATATAAATTCATCATAAAATTGTCGTATTTAATGCAGATAACGCAAACCAACAATTGCATTATTTACCTATATTTAATAGCGCTAACAAACCTTGAAAATGGTCATTACACCCAGTATTTCATGCTGAAGCACATATGCAATGTGAACGAATGTATGAATATCATACTTGAAGCGAGCGTTCATAGGTGACATATAAATACAGATCTTGCAGTTTGTTTTGATACCATAAACAATGCAAATAAATATCATATAATATAACTTAATTAAGTAAACGAAAATAATATAATAACATATGAAACATGTTATAAAAATAAATCGCAACTCCAATTATATTTAATTACATGCAGAGAAATCATAGGTACTTTGTACATTAATATAATTCAATTTAAATAAGCATAAATATAACAAATATATTTTAAATGAATTTGAAGAACTTACTTATAATAATTTAAATTACTTAAAGAAGAAAATATCAGTGAGAATTAAATTTAAAAAAAAACCAGAGATATATAAATATTTAGTACAGTTAAAATTAAAAAAAAAGGGAACAGGAAAATATAATAGGAGAATAAATAAAATAAAAAAAACAGGTATTAAATATTAAATTTATAACAGATATAAAAAAACAAAGGATTTAAAATTTAAAAAAAAGAGATTTATGCATTAAAATATTTAGTGCAGTTAAAAAAATATATATAAATAACGGTATTAACTATTAATTTAAAAAAAAAATAAAAGGAAAAAAAATATAGAAAAAAATAAGGGGTATTAAAATTAAAAAAAAAAAATTAATTTATTTTAATTTTTATCTAACATTTTATTTTATATTAAACTTTTAAAAAGAGATATACAAATTTGTATTGGAAAATAAATAAATTTTTAAAACTAATTTTAATCAGATTAAAAAACAAAAAAAAAAAATATATATATATATATATATATATATATATATATATATATATATATATATATATATATATATATATATATATATATATATATATATATATATATATATATATATATATATATATATAATTCAACAATTTTTGAGAAAATGTAAAATAATAAATATATGTATATACAATATATTTAATGTACAATATATTCTATATCTTTATAAAACTAAAAAAAATTATATGAAACAAAAATTTATATGATTTTTTTTTTTTTTTTACGTATTGAAGGGGGATTGAGTCCGCTGTATTGAGTCCCGCCGCATATAAGACGACGGTATTAGGCATTGGTCTAAGGACATAATACACTAAAATTACACTAAAGCTAATGCTAAACTAAATAACTGTTTTTCAAATAAGTTAAACACTTACAAACAACATTTAATTTCAATGTTATTGCATACATAAACAACTATACTTTACATGACACTAAGTTTAGATAAACTAGTACCACACTAAATAGTAATAGTTCAAATAATGTACCATACTTTATTTCAAGTAATTTAAATATCTTAAGATCAATCTTTTTCTTGTGACGAATGTACATAAACCATTATATAATTTACGAAAATTATATTAAGTTTATATAAGTTAGTACCACACCACACATTTGGAAGAGTTTAAAAACAAAATTAAATTACTTGTTTGTAAAATATTCATGTAAATTTAAAATATCCGATGGCACAAAAATTGTTATTTAGAGTGACCAACAGCGCTGGAAGAAGAAGTGAAGCAGAGGTCCAGCATATTGAAATAAAGAAAAAAAAACGAAGAAATGATGCAGAGTGGCAGCATATTTGAAGACGTAGAAGAATGCTCTACGAGCAAACTTGTTGTTATACCAAGCACAGGTAGATTGCAGTGATTGAATTTTAATCATTAAACTACAACTGCCAGAAACAAGATGCAGAAAACAATATTCAACATTGATCTTGAAAATGTATATAAAAAGTCAAATTATTATGTCTTCCATTGCACATAGAGAAGAAGCGATGCAGTAACGATTTTCTGATATCAACAATTCAGAAATCTATAATATTCTAAATAAAACGACATGAGCACCAAGATGTTCCACAAAAAGTAGTGATGCAGATGCCCAGCGGTTTTCTGATATCAACAATTCAGAAATTTATAGGCTACATAAAGTGACATGTGCACCAAGATGTTTTCAAAATGTTTAACAAGATCGCAGAAAAGAGCACTCATCTCGAACGAATCGTCAACCAAGTCAAAGGGACCAAAACTCTCTTGACCGACTAAGAGTCCAGCGTATCAACATGTCGACGTCTACTGGAGATAACACCATTAGCAAATTCCACAAGAACCATCGAAGCCCAACAGATCCAACACACTACACACAACGAAACATTGAAGATGAACAAGGCACATCCGACCCAACACACAGAAGAGCAAGAGGAGAAATCTGGTCCAATAGTAGGGCATACAAAAATCACTCATGTAATTATTTACACATCTCTAACCCAAATATAAAATCAATATATTCATTTTAAAATACCAACAATCACACACACTCAATACACAAGCAAAACACGCATAAGTAAAATAATTTGAACAAGTTTATATATATATATATATATATATATATATATATATATATATATATATATATATATATAATATAACATAATATAATATATATATATATATATATATATATATATATATATATATATATATAATATAATATAATATTATATTATATTATATTATATTATATTATATTATATTATATTATATTATATTATATTATATTATATTATATTATATTATATTATATTATATTATATTATATTATTATATTATATTATATTATATTATATTATATTATATTATATTATATTATATTATATTATATTATATTATATTATATTATATTATATTATATTATATTATATTATATTATATTATATTATATTATATTATATTATATTATATTATATTATATTATATTATATTATATTATATTATATTATATTATATTATATTATATTATATTATATTATATTATATTATATTATATTATATTATATTATATTATATTATATTATATTATATTATATTATATTATATTATATATATTATATTATATTATATTATATTATATTATATTATATTATATTATATTATATTATATTATATTATATTATATTATATTATATTATATTATATTATATTATATTATATTATATTATATTATATTATATTATATTATATTATATTATATTATATTATATTATATTATATTATATTATATTATATTATATTATATTATATTATATTATATTATATTATATTATATTATATTATATTATATTATATTATATTATATTATATTATATTATATTATATTATATTATATTATATTATATTATATTATATTATATTATATTATATTATATTATATTATATTATATTATATTATATTATATTATATTATATTATATTATATTATATTATATTATATTATATTATATTATATTATATTATATTATATTATATTATATTATATTATATTATATTATATTATATTATATTATATTATATTATATTATATTATATTATATTATATTATATTATATTATATTATATTATATTATATTATATTATATTATATTATATTATATTATATTATATTATATTATATTATATTATATTATATTATATTATATTATATTATATTATATTATATTATATTATATTATATTATATTATATTATATTATATTATATTATATTATATTATATTATATTATATTATATTATATTATATTATATTATATTATATTATATTATATTATATTATATTATATTATATTATATTATATTATATTATATTATATTATATTATATTATATTATATTATATTATATTATATTATATTATATTATATTATATTATATTATATTATATTATATTATATTATATTATATTATATTATATTATATTATATTATATTATATTATATTATATTATATTATATTATATTATATTATATTATATTATATTATATTATATTATATTATATTATATTATATTATATTATATTATATTATATTATATTATATTATATTATATTATATTATATTATATTATATTATATTATATTATATTATATTATATTATATTATATTATATTATATTATATTATATTATATTATATTATATTATATTATATTATATTATATTATATTATATTATATTATATTATATTATATTATATTATATTATATTATATTATATTATATTATATTATATTATATTATATTATATTATATTATATTATATTATATTATATTATTATATTATATTATATTATATTATATTATATTATATTATATTATATTATATTATATTATATTATATTATATTATATTATATTATATTATATTATATTATATTATATTATATTATATTATATTATATTATATTATATTATATTATATTATATTATATTATATTATATTATATTATATTATATTATATTATATTATATTATATTATATTATATTATATTATATTATATTATATTATATTATATTATATTATATTATATTATATTATATTATATTATATTATATTATATTATATTATATTATATTATATTATATTATATTATATTATATTATATTATATTATATTATATTATATTATATTATATTATATTATATTATATTATATTATATTATATTATATTATATTATATTATATTATATTATATTATATTATATTATATTATATTATATTATATTATATTATATTATATTATATTATATTATATTATATTATATTATATTATATTATATTATATTATATTATATTATATTATATTATATTATATTATATTATATTATATTATATTATATTATATTATATTATATTATATTATATTATATTATATTATATTATATTATATTATATTATATTATATTATATTATATTATATTATATTATATTATATTATATTATATTATATTATATTATATTATATTATATTATATTATATTATATTATATTATATTATATTATATTATATTATATTATATTATATTATATTATATTATATTATATTATATTATATTATATTATATTATATTATATTATATTATATTATATTATATTATATTATATTATATTGTTACGAAAATTCAGTCTACGGAAAACTGTTCTACGAGTTCGTATCGCTGGATTGTGTACAAAATAAAAACGCACTTATATTTGGTTTTAACTGGTATTATTTCAACTAGTATTAATTAGCTTTATTAATTTAAATAACAACTTAAAGAATAATCACTTATATCAACTGCTTAATTACTACAATTTATCTTTACAATGTTCAATCACGAGACGCACTAGTTCACTATTAAATCACAACTGAAGTACAGTGCCTCAGATGCGCGGTCTTATATACTGCATGCATCAGTTCGACACGTTTCGACAAGCTTCGACTTGTTTCGAGAACCTTCTACTCGTTTCGTGAATGACGCATGCTATTGGCATCTCATTCGCACTCATGTGTTTTAATGCGCTGATCTTCCATCTCTTTCTCGCACACTGCCTCAGTGCGCTGAATGATCTTCCGCCTCTTTCTAACACATTGCTTAGTGCGCTGAATTGTCTTGCGTCTCATTTATTATTGTTGATTGTTTGCACAGTGGAGCAAATTACCTCTATTCGTAACACTGCCCTCCACCTAAATCTGTTCGTCCCGAACAGATGATAATCCTCTCTCTCTCTATACGGCGCCAACCTTTCTAAATGTACCACTTTCATTTTTCTTCTAACGCCTGCAGTATTCTGAATCCGATACACGACATCGTTAATTCTTTTAATTATCTTGTATGGTCCTTCCCAGTGTGTTTGTAGCTTAGGGGATAAGCCTTTCTTCCTTTGTGGGTTATAGAGCAAAACAAGTTGTCCTTCCGTAAATCCCTCTGAATTTGTGCGCAAGTCGTATCTGGCCTTCATCTTATCACTCGCAAATTGTGTACGCTGTCTTACAAACTGATGCACTTCGTTCATTTCTTCACTTTTTCTGAAAACATAATTGTGTACAGGAATTCCAGCTGAAAGACTCGCACTAAACTTTAAATCCGCTGGTAATCTTAAGTCTGTTCCAAAAACAATTTTAGATGGTGAAGCTGCTGTGGTATCATGAACCTCCGTTCGATAAGCCATGATCCCAATCTTTTTGATTTTTATCAACCACTTTTCTGAGATACTCTTCCAAAGTCCGATTGAATCTCTCCACCATGCCGTCTGATTGCGGGTGCAAAGGCGTTGTTCGTGTTTTGTGTATGTTGAGGACTTTGCATACTTCTTTAAAAACTGCAGACTCAAAATTTCTTCCTTGATCTGAATTCAATTCCAACGGTACTCCAAAACGGCTTACCCAGTTGTTAACTAATGCATCCGTAACTGTTGTGGCTTCTTGATTCGGCATGGGATACACTTCAGGCCACTTGCTGAAGTAGTCAATGACGACAAGGACATACTTATTACCTGCATCACTGATTGGAAACGGCCCGGCGACATCCATGGCAATACGCTCGAATGGTGCTCCCACGTTGTATTGATGCATCCTGCCGCGACTTCTGACTGTTGGTCCTTTTGCTGGTACACATTGCGGACAGCTGCGAATCAAATCGGCGACTGACTCTTGGCATCCAATCCAATAAAAACGTTTCTTTATCTTCTCGACCGTTTTATTAATGCCCAAATGACCACCACTAGATCCACCATGGTATTCCGCTAATATCTCTTTTATTTTTGACTTGGGAACAACAATCAAACTTCGAGCAGATGTGCCATCTTCATTTTCCCATACACGATATAAGCAACCATCTTGTAGCTTTAAGCTCTGCCACTGTGCCCAGTAAGCTTTAGTTATTGGACTGTCCGCAGCTATATCTTCCAATGATGGTTTTCTTCGCTGTTCCTTGAACATCATGATTTTTGTGAGGTCGGGATCACTCTTTTGATCAATTTGAATTTGTTCCGGAGTCCATTTTTCATCGGGCAAAACATTTAGTAAACGAATATCAATTAAGTTTTCTTTTCCTTCAGCTCTTGAACAATGTCTGCATTCTAGTTTACATGGGCGTCGTGACAGAGCATCTGCATTTCCATGATTTCCTCCTTTACGATGTTCGATTGAGAAATCGTAGCTCTGTAATCGTTCTATCCAACGCGCAATTTGGCCTTCCGGATCTTTGAACTGAAGTAACCATCGTAGTGCTGCGTGATCGGTTCTCAAGTGAAACTGTTGCCCGTACAGATACTTATGGAAATTTTTCACACTTTCAATTACAGCAAGAAGCTCCCTCCTGGTGGCACAGTAATTTCGCTCGGGCTTGGACAATGTTTTACTGTAGTATGCGATCACTTTTTCCTGACCATTGATTACTTGCGAGAGAACTCCGCCTATTCCGTATCCACTTGCATCCGTATCAAGTATACATTTCTCACCGTGAATTGGATACGCAAGAATTGGAGCCGAGCACAGTAGATCTTTTAATTTCAAAAACGTCCTTTCTTGATCATCACCCCATTGAAATGCGCGGTTCTTTCTTGTCAATTCGTGAAGACTGCTAGCAACATTGGCAAAACCTGGAACAAATCGCCTGTAGTATGTACATAGCCCCAAGAAACTTCGTAGATCATGTAGATTTTGCGGTCTGGGCCACTCCTTTACTGCAACTATTTTATCTTCATCGGTATGCACTCCTTCCGTGGTAACTCGATGACCCAGATACTTGACTTCTTTCTTGAAAAGTGAGCATTTCTTTGGGCTAAGTTGTAGACCCGCACTTTTCAATCGAAGAAATACTTCCTCTAAATTTCTTAGATGTTCGTTGAAATCCTTGCCCATAACAATTATGTCATCAAGGTATACTAGGCATGTTATCCAGTGTAAACCTTTTAATACGTGCTCCATTAACCGCTCGAATGTTGCTGGGGCATTGCATAGTCCAAACGGCATTACCAAAAATTGCCATAGTCCATCTCCAGTACTGAATGCAGACTTCTCTCGATCTTTCTTATCGATTTCCACTTGCCAGTAACCGCTTTGCAAGTCCAACGTTGAAAACCACTTAGCATTAGATAGTGTATCCAAAGTGTCATCGATTCTAGGCAGCGGATAACTATCTTTCTTGGTGACATCATTAAGTTTTCGGTAATCAACGCAGAACCGAGTACTACCGTCCTTCTTTTTCACCAATACTACTGGTGAACTCCATGGACTCTCAGATGGTTCCACCACGCCATTTGTGTGCATTTCTTCAACCAAATGTGATATTTCGTCTCTTTTCGCAAGTGGTACCCTTCTTGGTGCTTGACGAATTGGATTAGAATCACCAGTGTCTATTCGATGTTTTACAATGGCAGTTCTGCCATCCTTTTGGCCCTTTTCAGCAAATATACACCGATATTTATCAATTAACTTTTGCACTTGACTCTTTTCTTTGGCAGCCAAATCCTTCGTCCTTCGTTTATAAACCTGTGAGTAGATTGTTTGTTTATTTGCGGTTTGACATAGTCCTTTGATGTATTTGACTCGCAATTTATAATCGCTGATGCCTCTTGACACTGGCCTATCACTGTTCCCTTTTTGATTAATTTTGACGAGTTTTCCAAATTGAGAACTCTTAAAGGTACAATTCTGTCTTTCTCCGCCTCAACAAGTGTTCTTCCTACCACTATGTTACTTTTATACAGCTCTTCGTTTGCTTCAATAACCCACAACTTGCTTATCCCACAATCTCCATTTAATTTCGCCCAAACAATTGCTTCTGAATTAGGTGGTATTTTTCTATTTTTATAAGCAATCACTTGTTTCATTTTCGGGCTCTGGTCACAATCAATATTTAGTTGGATTTCCGTGTTGGCATAATTAAAAATTTTTCTTGTTAAATCAAGTGTGAAACCGTTCTTTATCATGAAGTCCATGCCAAGTATTATTTCGTCTACTATTTCTGCCACAATAAAATCATGCTTAACTGTCGTAGTACCAATCGTGATTTTCTTGGTAATCTTTCCTCTGATAGGGGCCTCTTCACCTGTAGCTGTTTGTAATTTTATTCCTATAAGCGGCTCTACTTTGTCCTTAACCAGGTTACTTCTTATTATAGAGTGTGAAGCTCCCGTATCCAATGTTACCATATATGCTGTACAATCAATGAGTCCTTCGACAGTTAAGCTATTTGGCTTTCGAGCAATTTGTGAAATGGAGATTCTGGGGCAATCGGTTATGGGAGTCAGATCGTGCCCCGCAGAACTGACTCGTTCTAGTTTAAAGATTGATTAAAATTTACGTTATTTTGGACATGATCCTGGGTTTCTTCATGTCGGGGTTCATTTGCAAATGGATTCATTGAGCGCTTGCGTTTTTTACGACAATCACGTGCCATATGCCCAGATGTATCACAGTTATAGCATTTACCTTTAAATTGGGTGTCTCGGTTGGCAGCAGTGTAATCTGGTTTAGCTCCACTTTTTAACGCTTGGCAAATTACCTGAAGTAGGTCTTCATTCTCCACATCTAGTTTACGGACCTTTGGCGCTGGGCGGCACAACATAGTTGCTGTCTCTTGTGTTAGCGCTGTGGTTACAGTTTCCGTAAATGTCACTTTCGGCATTGTCACTGTGGCACGTCTTGTTTCCGGATCACGTATGCCGTCAACGAAGGCTTCGATCTTGCACTTTTCTATGAAATCACTCGTTGAATCTGCATACGACATATGCGCAAGCCTCTCGACGTCCGCTGCATACGCCTGCAATGTTTCACCATTTCTTTGCATTCGGCACTTTAGTTCCATTCAGTAGATTTGCTTCATGTGATCACTGCCATATTTTCGCTGCAGTGCAGCCATAACCGCTAAATAACTGTTTCGATCACTTTCTGGAACAGTCTGTAATACTTCGGCTGCGCCTCCTTTAAGCGCCACGATAAGTGCGGCTACGCTGTCCTCATTATTCCATCGATTACTTACAGCCGTGGTCTCAAATTGCAGCTTGAAAATGTTGAACGCTGTGGTTCCATCGTAAATCGGCGATTTTAGCCTCGTACCAGTAACAACATGCTGTGTAAGTCCACTTATCTGTAGTAAACTGACATCTTCTTGTATTTTCTGTAGCTTTTTGTCGAAACCATTTTCCAACTTTTCAAATTTGTCATCAATGTCCACTACAATGTCATTTAAATGTGCCTCAAGTTCGTTTACTTTGACATGGAGTGTATTAGAAACTTCCAGAAGCTGCTTAGAATGTTCCAGCATCTGTTGCTCAATTTTTACTTGATGTTGGTTGGAATTTTCTAGCAATTTCTACTCAAGTCGATTTGAATTTTCCATTCTGGTCGAATTTTCTTGGAGCTGTTTTGAATTTTCTAGAAGTTTCTGTTCCATTTTGCTGGAATTTTCTTGAAGCTGTTGTTGTATTGCTCCGAGAAACTGGCTCATATCAAAACTTTGGGACTGTACTTTTTGCTCCGTGTCCACATTTTTCGATGACGCTGTTGCAGCTTCTACTTCAAACTCGTGCTCTGCGAGGTCAATGCCTTGGTTCTCTAATTCTTCCATTATACGCTTTTGTAGCTCTACTTTCGTACCAGCAGTTGCGAGATTACGAATCGACAGCTCCTTCTTTAGCTGGTCGACTTTAAGTTGATCGAATTTAACCATTTTGTATCACAATCCCACTTCTGACACCAATGTTACGAAAATTCAGTCTTCGGAAAACTGTTCTACGAGTTCGTATCGCTGGATTGTGTACAAAATAAAAACGCACTTATATTTGGTTTTAACTAATATTATTTCAACTAGTATTAATTAACTTTATTAATTTAAATAACAACTTAAAGAATAATCACTTATATCAACTGCTTAATTACTACAATTTATCTTTACAATGTTCAATCACGAGACGCACTAGTTCACTATTAAATCACAACTGAAGTACAGTGCCTCAGATGCGCGGTCTTATATACTGCATGCATCAGTTCGACACGTTTCGACAAGCTTCGACTTGTTTCGAGAACCTTCTACTCGTTTCGTGAATGACGCATGCTATTGGCATCTCATTCGCACTCATGTATTTTAATGCGCTGATCTTCCATCTCTTTCTCGCACACTGCTCAGTGCGCTGAATGATCTTCCGTCTCTTTCTAACACATTGCTTAGTGCGCTGAATTGTCTTGCGTCTCATTTATTATTGATATTATATTATATTATATTATATTATATTATATTATATTATATTATATTATATTATATTATATTATATTATATTATATTATATTATATTATATTATATTATATTATATTATATTATATTATATTATATTATATTATATTATATTATATTATATTATATTATATTATATTATATTATATTATATTATATTATATTATATTATATTATATTATATTATATTATATTATATTATATTATATTATATTATATTATATTATATTATATTATATTATATTATATTATATTATATTATATTATATTATATTATATTATATTATATTATATTATATTATATTATATTATATTATATTATATTATATTATATTATATTATATTATATTATATTATATTATATTATATTATATTATATTATATTATATTATATTATATTATATTATATTATATTATATTATATTATATTATATTATATTATATTATATTATATTATATTATATTATATTATATTATATTATATTATATTATATTATATTATATTATATTATATTATATTATATTATATTATATTATATTATATTATATTATATTATATTATATTATATTATATTATATTATATTATATTATATTATATTATATTATATTATATTATATTATATTATATTATATTATATTATATTATATTATATTATATTATATTATATTATATTATATTATATTATATTATATTATATTATATTATATTATATTATATTATATTATATTATATTATATTATATTATATTATATTATATTATATTATATTATATTATATTATATTATATTATATTATATTATATTATATTATATTATATTATATTATATTATATTATATTATATTATATTATATTATATTATATTATATTATATTATATTATATTATATTATATTATATTATATTATATTATATTATATTATATTATATTATATTATATTATATTATATTATATTATATTATATTATATTATATTATATTATATTATATTATATTATATTATATTATATTATATTATATTATATTATATTATATTATATTATATTATATTATATTATATTATATTATATTATATTATATTATATTATATTATATTATATTATATTATATTATATTATATTATATTATATTATATTATATTATATTATATTATATTATATTATATTATATTATATTATATTATATTATATTATATTATATTATATTATATTATATTATATTATATTATATTATATTATATTATATTATATTATATTATATTATATTATATTATATTATATTATATTATATTATATTATATTATATTATATTATATTATATTATATTATATTATATTATATTATATTATATTATATTATATTATATTATATTATATTATATTATATTATATTATATTATATTATATTATATTATATTATATTATATTATATTATATTATATTATATTATATTATATTATATTATATTATATTATATTATATTATATTATATTATATTATATTATATTATATTATATTATATTATATTATATTATATTATATTATATTATATTATATTATATTATATTATATTATATTATATTATATTATATTATATTATATTATATTATATTATATTATATTATATTATATTATATTATATTATATTATATTATATTATATTATATTATATTATATTATATTATATTATATTATATTATATTATATTATATTATATTATATTATATTATATTATATTATATTATATTATATTATATTATATTATATTATATTATATTATATTATATTATATTATATTATATTATATTATATTATATTATATTATATTATATTATATTATATTATATTATATTATATTATATTATATTATATTATATTATATTATATTATATTATATTATATTATATTATATTATATTATATTATATTATATTATATTATATTATATTATATTATATTATATTATATTATATTATATTATATATTTTGTAAAAAATTATCATTAATCCTAATATTAATGATAATTTTTTTTCCATAAGGGGGGAGGAATGTTGTGAATTAGCGCATACATTTTTCTTTTCTTTATGGTTCTTCACTTTTCATTCAGTTTTGGATGTTGCTGTACATATGTTGAGTGCATCATGTTTTTATATCATGTTGTACAGCAACATGTTCATAGCATTGTCCCAACGCTTCACGTTGGCAACAATGATAATAATTTGGCAAAGCGCTAAGCTTTGCGTAGAACACACCTCTTTCAAGTTAGCTTCCACATTTAACAAAAGCTTGCGATAATTCGGCAAAGCGCTAAAGCTTTACTTAGACCACACCTCTTTCAAGAGGCTTGCAATACAATTTTCCATTGCATAATTTTGGGTCTATGTTAAAATAAGCAAAGCAGCGTTTGCCAACAATTCTGATATTTCGCAATTAGTGTCAGCCAAAAACTGCAAGTCGGACTTTCTTCAAAAGTCACGTACACCAAAATTGAGTGAAAGTGAAAATTCACTAGAACATAGTGAAAATAGAATTTAAGAAAAGCTTGCAACGAAGGTATCGTTAATACCTTTCGTTGCAATTTAAATGATTGTAGTTTAACCAACCTCAAGTGGAGGTAGTGCATGTAATAATAGTGTTAACATAATAAAAGTGTTTTTTCTAAAAGTAAAAAGTGTTCTGTAATAAATAAATACCTCAACTCTAAAATATATTTATTTAATTAAATAAATATAAAGGAAATTCAACTCTAAAAAATATACAACACCAGGAGCGGCGGCTGCCGCAGGAGTAGATATCATTTTGAAATTACATTGTTTGAATAAAGAAATAAATAATAAACTAATAAAAATCGGTTGAACTTAAAACATAAAATTCTAGTCGCATTTAATAAAAAATAGGGAACCGCCAAATATAAATTTTTTAACTTTGAACCCCTGGAGCCCGCTGAGCGTACCCCAGCTATAGACCGGGAATCCGGACCGTTTCAAATTATAAAATTTGTGATTAAAATAGGAAACAGAAACACACAGCTATATAGAAGGAATCGTGGCCCCGCGTTAAGTGAATAACAGAGTTAGGTAATTGTATAAAATTATAATTAGGAAATAGCGAAAAAAAATAGAAAATAAAGAAATTTTTACCTAAATAGGATTGCTGGTGGTCAAAAGGACCTTGTGGAACATCAAGAGCAAGAGGCGAAAACTGGCTACCTGGAGACGTAGATAAGTTTTTTTCAACAAACAAAAAATTATATATATATATCATATGACGTATCATCCTGAAACTAAAAATAGCAAGATTAAGTTACACCGCCTATCCCTGACATGTCCCAAGTCCCATACAAAATATTGGCTAACAACGACACAGCATCAACATCCGCTCTCAACCAGACTCCAATAGAACAACAAAAATAAAATCTATTCCTAGGGTCGCCACGATAAAGGGCCATAGCAGAGAAACAAGCCATTTAATGAGAGATACTGCAGTTCGAGCATATGAAAATTACCTTGGAAAGAAACAACGACTTAAAAAAAAATAATCTGGGGAGGGAACACTTTTGGGAAATTATTTGTAGTTAATTGTATCTAAGATATTTGTTTTGTATAATGTTACGAGGTGGCGATTGGTTTCATTTGTCTTTTTTATTGTGGTAATTGTTATTTTAGGGATTAAATTGAAATAAGTGGTAAAATTACACGGAAAGAAAAGATTTGTTTGAATATGTTTGAATGTAATTAAAAAGTAATACGAAATTACCTTACTTGTATTAGGAATGCAGTGTAATTAAATTATAATCGAAATTGAATTCATTTTTGTTCACGTGTAAACATTATTATATTGCCCAGCAGAATCTGTCAAATGTACCATACGTTGTGCAGCATTTTCTACCTACGCCATCTTTTGCCATCGTTTGAACATATTGATGTTTAAACACAAACAAAAAAGGAATTGGATTTAAATAAATGTAATCTTCCAACATTCTTCTTGTATACGAAGTTGGCACTCGTTGAGCAGAATTTTCTTCCTACGTCTCTTTTTTCGTCGTTAGAAGTATGTATAGGGTCATTTTAAACATAGTGATGTTCGAAAAGAAACAAAAAATGTTGCATGTATATAAAGTTGACACTCGTTGATCGGCATTTTCTGCGCACTTGTCTTTAGTTCGTCGTGTTCGCGTCGGTAATAATTTTGTTATTTGTAAATTAAATAAATTAATTAAATAAATATATATATATTGTGTTATAAAAAATACTAATAGTAACAGAGTATAATATAGTGCAGTATATAATTTCTGAAACTAATGTGAAAAAACCACAAAAACCAGTGTTTCGATTTTCAAACAGAATTAGACATGTGTTTTTACAAAAATCTCCGTGAATTCCTTGCCTACGCTATGTGCTGTACTGAGACCAACTGTAACTGTTTCAAATATAAAGCGAGCCTGGATCGTCTTGTTTAGCGTCTGCAGGTGCAATTGTGCATTCATTGATGCTGTCCCTTGTACTTCAGTTTTAAACCAATTATTTATTTATGCATTTAAAAATTTTTATATGAATTCTATTATTATTTAGTTTAAAGATTTTTAATAAAAATAAATTTAAAAAAACAAAATTTTATTTTTATTTTATTTTCAGGATTTCTTTCCAAAAATATTTAAATATGTTTCTATGTAAACATACCACTTTTTGTACTGAAACAACTGATATGTTTCACTGGAAACATATTTGGAAAAAAAAATAAAAATATATATAAATATATATATATATATATATATATATATATATATATATATATATATATATATATATTTATTTATTTATATTTATATATATATATATATATATATATATATAGATCTGATTACTATTGGGATATTTCATTTTAAATCAACGAACAGATTTCCTCTACCCCCTCAGAAAATGGGCAAAAAGTCACAAAGGTGCGTTAACTTAATTGCATTTATCTTAAAAACTTGTTTTCGTAGAAGGTCAATTGAGGTATCATTTGAAAGGTATAAATATTTACCTCAATTGATCTTGTACATAAACTAGTTTTTAAGATAAAGCCAATATGTTATCCCTTCTTTCCGATTTTTTACTTGTTTTACACATTTTAAGCCACCATATTTCGTGAACTATAGAAATTAGAGGTATACAATTTTGCATATTTCTTAGTTTATTATGAGAGAATACTTATAACAAATCTTATCAAGGATGTTTAAGTTTCCTATTTTTTCGTTGATTTAAAATGAAATATCCCTCATGTATTTTCTATTTTTCCACAGTTGCAATATTAAATAAAAACAGGGTAGAACTTTACATTATAGGACCGGTCTAAAAAATGCCACGCCTTTTAAAAGGGGGGCAAGAAACATCAACAGTTTGCCGCCCGTCCCCTTGTATCCGCCCGTACATCGAAAATAGACCGAGGTCATAAGTAGTTTTTGGATTATTACAAAGTGGGCGGGGTAAACAAAAAAAAATTGTCACACAATCCAAAAACCAGACCTTAAAATTAAAAGAAGTGACCTCACAATCTCGTTGTACCCCTTAAAAATCAAATACCTGTTTTTTAAAACTCAAATTCCAGGAAAAGGGGGAGTGGTGAAATAAAAAACATGTTCATAGCATTGTCCCAACGCTTCACGTTGGCAACAATGATAATAATTTGGCAAAGCGCTAAGCTTTGCGTAGAACACACCTCTTTCAAGTTAGCTTCCACATTTAACAAAAGCTTGCGATAATTCGGCAAAGCGCTAAAGCTTTACTTAGACCACACCTCTTTCAAGAGGCTTGCAATACAATTTTCCATTGCATAATTTTGGGTCTATGTTAAAATAAGCAAAGCAGCGTTTGCCAACAATTCTGATATTTCGCAATTAGTGTCAGCCAAAAACTGCAAGTCGGACTTTCTTCAAAAGTCACGTACACCAAAATTGAGTGAAAGTGAAAATTCACTAGAACATAGTGAAAATAGAATTTAAGAAAAGCCTGCAACGAAGGTATCGTTAATACCTTTCGTTGCAATTTAAATGATTGTAGTTTAACCAACCTCAAGTGGAGGTAGTGCATGTAATAATAGTGTTAACATAATAAAAGTGTTTTTTCTAAAAGTAAAAAGTGTTCTGTAATAAATAAATACCTCAACTCTAAAATATATTTATTTAATTAAATAAATATAAAGGAAATTCAACTCTAAAAAATATACAACACCAGGAGCGGCGGCTGCCGCAGGAGTAGATATCATTTTGAAATTATATTGTTTGAATAAAGAAATAAATAATAAACTAATAAAAATCGGTTGAACTTAAAACATAAAATTCTAGTCGCATTTAATAAAAAATAGGGAACCGCCAAATATAAATTTTTTTAACTTTGAACCCCTGGAGCCCGCTGAGCGTACCCCAGCTATAGACCGGGAATCCGGACCGTTTCAAATTATAAAATTTGTGATTAAAATAGGAAACAGAAACACACAGCTATATAGAAGGAATCGTGGCCCCGCGTTAAGTGAATAACAGAGTTAGGTAATTGTATAAAATTATAATTAGGAAATAGCGAAAAAAAATAGAAAATAAAGAAATTTTTACCTAAATAGGATTGCTGGTGGTCAAAAGGACCTTGTGGAACATCAAGAGCAAGAGGAGAAAACTGGCTACCTGGAGACGTAGATAAGTTTTTTTCAACAAACAAAAAATTATATATATATATCATATGACGTATCATCCTGAAACTAAAAATAGCAAGATTAAGTTACACCGCCTATCCCTGACATGTCCCAAGTCCCATACAAAATATTGGCTAACAACGACACAGCATCAACATCCGCTCTCAACCAGACTCCAATAGAACAACAAAAATAAAATCTATTCCTAGGGTCGCCACGATAAAGGGCCATAGCAGAGAAACAAGCCATTTAATGAGAGATACTGCAGTTCGAGCATATGAAAATTACCTTGGAAAGAAACAACGACTTAAAAAAAAATAATCTGGGGAGGGAACACTTTTGGGAAATTATTTGTAGTTAATTGTATCTAAGATATTTGTTTTGTATAATGTTACGAGGTGGCGATTGGTTTCATTTGTCTTTTTTATTGTGGTAATTGTTATTTTAGGGATTAAATTGAAATAAGTGGTAAAATTACACGGAAAGAAAAGATTTGTTTGAATATGTTTGAATGTAATTAAAAAGTAATACGAAATTACCTTACTTGTATTAGGAATGCAGTGTAATTAAATTATAATCGAAATTGAATTCATTTTTGTTCACGTGTAAACATTATTATATTGCCCAGCAGAATCTGTCAAATGTACCATGTCAATTCTACCTACGCCATCTTTTGCCATCGTTTGAACATATTGATGTTTAAACACAAACAAAAAAGGAATTGGATTTAAATAAATGTAATCTTCCAACATTCTTCTTGTATACGAAGTTGGCACTCGTTGAGCAGAATTTTCTTCCTACGTCTCTTTTTTCGTCGTTAGAAGTATGTATAGGGTCATTTTAAACATACTGATGTTCGAAAAGAAACAAAAAATGTTGCATGTATATAAAGTTGACACTCGTTGATCGGCATTTTCTGCGCACTTGTCTTTAGTTCGTCGTGTTCGCGTCGGTAATAATTTTGTTATTTGTAAATTAAATAAATTAATTAAATAAATATATATATATTGTGTTATAAAAAATACTAATAGTAACAGAGTATAATATAGTGCAGTATATAATTTCTGAAACTAATGTGAAAAAACCACAAAAACCAGTGTTTCGATTTTCAAACAGAATTAGACATGTGTTTTTACAAAAATCTCCGTGAATTCCTTGCCTACGCTATGTGCTGTACTGAGACCAACTGTAACTGTTCCAAATATAAAGCGAGCCTGGATCGTCTTGTTTAGCGTCTGCAGGTGCAATTGTGCATTCATTGATGCTGTCCCTTGTACTTCAGTTTTAAACCAATTATTTATTTATGCATTTAAAAATTTTTATATGAATTCTATTATTATTTAGTTTAAAGATTTTTAATAAAAATAAATTTAAAAAAACAAAATTTTATTTTTATTTTATTTTCAGGATTTCTTTCCAAAAATATTTAAATATGTTTCTATGTAAACATACCACTTTTTGTACTGAAACAACTGATATGTTTCACTGGAAACATATTTGGAAAAAAAAATAAAAATATATATAAATATATATATATATATATATATATATATATATATATATATATATATATATATATATATATATATTTATTTATTTATATTTATATATATATATATATATATATATATATATATATATATATATATATAGATCTGATTACTATTGGGATATTTCATTTTAAATCAACGAACAGATTTCCTCTACCCCCTCAGAAAATGGGCAAAAAGTCACAAAGGTGCGTTAACTTAATTGCATTTATCTTAAAAACTTGTTTTCGTAGAAGGTCAATTGAGGTATCATTTGAAAGGTATAAATATTTACCTCAATTGATCTTGTACATAAACTAGTTTTTAAGATAAAGCCAATATGTTATCCCTTCTTTCCGATTTTTTACTTGTTTTACACATTTTAAGCCACCATATTTCGTGAACTATAGAAATTAGAGGTATACAATTTTGCATATTTCTTAGTTTATTATGAGAGAATACTTATAACAAATCTTATCAAGGATGTTTAAGTTTCCTATTTTTTCGTTGATTTAAAATGAAATATCCCTCATGTATTTTCTATTTTTCCACAGTTGCAATATTAAATAAAAACAGGGTAGAACTTTACATTATAGGACCGGTCTAAAAAATGCCACGCCTTTTAAAAGGGGGGCAAGAAACATCAACAGTTTGCCGCCCGTCCCCTTGTATCCGCCCGTACATCGAAAATAGACCGAGGTCATAAGTAGTTTTTGGATTATTACAAAGTGGGCGGGGTAAACAAAAAAAAATTGTCACACAATCCAAAAACCAGACCTTAAAATTAAAAGAAGTGACCTCACAATCTCGTTGTACCCCTTAAAAATCAAATACCTGTTTTTTAAAACTCAAATTCCAGGAAAAGGGGGAGTGGTGAAATAAAAAACATGTTCATAGCATTGTCCCAACGCTTCACGTTGGCAACAATGATAATAATTTGGCAAAGCGCTAAGCTTTGCGTAGAACACACCTCTTTCAAGTTAGCTTCCACATTTAACAAAAGCTTGCGATAATTCGGCAAAGCGCTAAAGCTTTACTTAGACCACACCTCTTTCAAGAGGCTTGCAATACAATTTTCCATTGCATAATTTTGGGTCTATGTTAAAATAAGCAAAGCAGCGTTTGCCAACAATTCTGATATTTCGCAATTAGTGTCAGCCAAAAACTGCAAGTCGGACTTTCTTCAAAAGTCACGTACACCAAAATTGAGTGAAAGTGAAAATTCACTAGAACATAGTGAAAATAGAATTTAAGAAAAGCTTGCAACGAAGGTATCGTTAATACCTTTCGTTGCAATTTAAATGATTGTAGTTTAACCAACCTCAAGTGGAGGTAGTGCATGTAATAATAGTGTTAACATAATAAAAGTGTTTTTTCTAAAAGTAAAAAGTGTTCTGTAATAAATAAATACCTCAACTCTAAAATATATTTATTTAATTAAATAAATATAAAGGAAATTCAACTCTAAAAAATATACAACACCAGGAGCGGCGGCTGCCGCAGGAGTAGATATCATTTTGAAATTATATTGTTTGAATAAAGAAATAAATAATAAACTAATAAAAATCGGTTGAACTTAAAACATAAAATTCTAGTCGCATTTAATAAAAAATAGGGAACCGCCAAATATAAATTTTTTTAACTTTGAACCCCTGGAGCCCGCTGAGCGTACCCCAGCTATAGACCGGGAATCCGGACCGTTTCAAATTATAAAATTTGTGATTAAAATAGGAAACAGAAACACACAGCTATATAGAAGGAATCGTGGCCCCGCGTTAAGTGAATAACAGAGTTAGGTAATTGTATAAAATTATAATTAGGAAATAGCGAAAAAAAATAGAAAATAAAGAAATTTTTACCTAAATAGGATTGCTGGTGGTCAAAAGGACCTTGTGGAACATCAAGAGCAAGAGGAGAAAACTGGCTACCTGGAGACGTAGATAAGTTTTTTTCAACAAACAAAAAATTATATATATATATCATATGACGTATCATCCTGAAACTAAAAATAGCAAGATTAAGTTACACCGCCTATCCCTGACATGTCCCAAGTCCCATACAAAATATTGGCTAACAACGACACAGCATCAACATCCGCTCTCAACCAGACTCCAATAGAACAACAAAAATAAAATCTATTCCTAGGGTCGCCACGATAAAGGGCCATAGCAGAGAAACAAGCCATTTAATGAGAGATACTGCAGTTCGAGCATATGAAAATTACCTTGGAAAGAAACAACGACTTAAAAAAAAATAATCTGGGGAGGGAACACTTTTGGGAAATTATTTGTAGTTAATTGTATCTAAGATATTTGTTTTGTATAATGTTACGAGGTGGCGATTGGTTTCATTTGTCTTTTTTATTGTGGTAATTGTTATTTTAGGGATTAAATTGAAATAAGTGGTAAAATTACACGGAAAGAAAAGATTTGTTTGAATATGTTTGAATGTAATTAAAAAGTAATACGAAATTACCTTACTTGTATTAGGAATGCAGTGTAATTAAATTATAATCGAAATTGAATTCATTTTTGTTCACGTGTAAACATTATTATATTGCCCAGCAGAATCTGTCAAATGTACCATGTCAATTCTACCTACGCCATCTTTTGCCATCGTTTGAACATATTGATGTTTAAACACAAACAAAAAAGGAATTGGATTTAAATAAATGTAATCTTCCAACATTCTTCTTGTATACGAAGTTGGCACTCGTTGAGCAGAATTTTCTTCCTACGTCTCTTTTTTCGTCGTTAGAAGTATGTATAGGGTCATTTTAAACATAGTGATGTTCGAAAAGAAACAAAAAATGTTGCATGTATATAAAGTTGACACTCGTTGATCGGCATTTTCTGCGCACTTGTCTTTAGTTCGTCGTGTTCGCGTCGGTAATAATTTTGTTATTTGTAAATTAAATAAATTAATTAAATAAATATATATATATTGTGTTATAAAAAATACTAATAGTAACAGAGTATAATATAGTGCAGTATATAATTTCTGAAACTAATGTGAAAAAACCACAAAAACCAGTGTTTCGATTTTCAAACAGAATTAGACATGTGTTTTTACAAAAATCTCCGTGAATTCCTTGCCTACGCTATGTGCTGTACTGAGACCAACTGTAACTGTTTCAAATATAAAGCGAGCCTGGATCGTCTTGTTTAGCGTCTGCAGGTGCAATTGTGCATTCATTGATGCTGTCCCTTGTACTTCAGTTTTAAACCAATTATTTATTTATGCATTTAAAAATTTTTATATGAATTCTATTATTATTTAGTTTAAAGATTTTTAATAAAAATAAATTTAAAAAAACAAAATTTTATTTTTATTTTATTTTCAGGATTTCTTTCCAAAAATATTTAAATATGTTTCTATGTAAACATACCACTTTTTGTACTGAAACAACTGATATGTTTCACTGGAAACATATTTGGAAAAAAAAATAAAAATATATATAATTATATATATATATATATATATATATATATATATATATATATATATTTATTTATTTATATTTATATATATATATATATATATATATATATATATATATATATATATATATATATATATATATATATATATATATATATAGATCTGATTACTATTGGGATATTTCATTTTAAATCAACGAACAGATTTCCTCTACCCCCTCAGAAAATGGGCAAAAAGTCACAAAGGTGCGTTAACTTAATTGCATTTATCTTAAAAACTTGTTTTCGTAGAAGGTCAATTGAGGTATCATTTGAAAGGTATAAATATTTACCTCAATTGATCTTGTACATAAACTAGTTTTTAAGATAAAGCCAATATGTTATCCCTTCTTTCCGATTTTTTACTTGTTTTACACATTTTAAGCCACCATATTTCGTGAACTATAGAAATTAGAGGTATACAATTTTGCATATTTCTTAGTTTATTATGAGAGAATACTTATAACAAATCTTATCAAGGATGTTTAAGTTTCCTATTTTTTCGTTGATTTAAAATGAAATATCCCTCATGTATTTTCTATGTTTCCACAGTTGCAATATTAAATAAAAACAGGGTAGAACTTTACATTATAGGACCGGTCTAAAAAATGCCACGCCTTTTAAAAGGGGGGCAAGAAACATCAACAGTTTGCCGCCCGTCCCCTTGTATCCGCCCGTACATCGAAAATAGACCGAGGTCATAAGTAGTTTTTGGATTATTACAAAGTGGGCGGGGTAAACAAAAAAAAATTGTCACACAATCCAAAAACCAGACCTTAAAATTAAAAGAAGTGACCTCACAATCTCGTTGTACCCCTTAAAAATCAAATACCTGTTTTTTAAAACTCAAATTCCAGGAAAAGGGGGAGTGGTGAAATAAAAAAATTCAAAAAGGCAATTTTTTTTCGAAAAAATCGAGCTACTTTCTTCAAAAAAAAATTATATTAGTCTGGTTTCAATGGATATGGACAATGGATATAACCCTGCCTGAGTGCAAAAATAGCATTAATGTTTGGTCATTAAAGGATGCTGGAAAGTCGTAGAAGACGGAGTCGATGAAGACGGCGTCGATGAAGCCAGCGTTAGAGCAACCAGCGTCGGAGAAAATAGCGATATTAAATGAGCGTACAGGCAGAACTCATTTTTATGGTCGATCAAAGTAATTATGGTCATATAGCTGCAGCCACAACGTCGAAACAAGCTTGGGACGCATTGGTGAATGCTTTATTCAATGTTTCGAATGGTTGATTTACAAGCTCAAGAAATTAATTGAAATAAATGGAGATTATGTAGAAAAGATAAAAATAGATTAAAAATACAATAAAAGATGTTTTTGCTGTTAGATCCCACATACAGGCCCGCAGTGTGAGATTTTCACTTGGTAGACAAAAGCTAGACAAAAGACTATTTTATTTTTTTTTTATTTTGATAAATACTTAAAGAGGAAGTGAATTGTCCCAATAACAAGAAAACTTAATAAAATGTTAACAAAATGCAAACAAACATATTGTAATGGGACTCCAAATGGCAATGTTTGCTCAATGCGCCATTTTCCAATGATAATAATTTGTTTGCTTTGCAGGTGCATAACTTTGTTATGGTTAGTGATAAAGTTGTCTAAATACACTTCAAAAAAACATTTAAATTTTACTTTAAAAAAGTTAAAATAATATTTTAATATTCGAATGGAAAATAATAGTTTTAATCATGGATTGAAACCGTAACCGACCGATATCCGTTTCACACCGTTTCATTTTTAAAACTGAAATCGTAACCCTAACCGTTAAATGAAAATCAGAAATAAACCGATATCGAAATAAACGGTTTCGGTTTTATATCGGTTTAAAACGGTTTTTAAAAAAGTATATAAAGAAACAGAAAAACACATTTTATTTTACATAGAAGATCTTAAGTACAAGGCACACCGAAAAAAAAATCTTGTACTATTAAAAAAAAAAATTTTAATATAACAATCTTCTTTCTTTTTAATTTACGTACAAATTGTTAATACAAAAATAATATTGTAAAACTTTAAGATATTTTAAATTGACGTACAACAAAGTGTTGTTCATATCAAGAGACATTCTGTTATATATAAATGAAAATGTATTTATATTAAGAAGTGTTTCAGTTCATAAGAATATTGTTGCAACTACAGGAATGTTTTTATAATTCAAATATTTTAAGAGAACTTTAACTTAGCAGATCTTGTTAATAGTACAACAATATTTTTTGGGTGCATGTTTAAATGTCGATTAATAAAATTTTGAGTTGCCGAAATAAAATTTTTTGTTGTACGAAAATTCACATGTTGTTTTTGAGATACAATATTTTCAAAACAAAAGAGGTAAATCGAATTAACAACAAAACACAAGCAACTCCAAGCACAATGTTTTTTTTTGTTAAAAAATTATTCAAATTTTAATGATATTGGTTTTTTAATTATTGTGTTAGTAAAATATATAGGGGAGCCTGGAGTAAAGTGGGATAGGTTTTGAAAAGTTCAATTGAATAATTTTTAAATTCTATTAAAGAATCTATTCAATAGAATACCATTTAAAAGACTTTTAATTTATTTTTGAGTGATTTTTCAAAACAGCTCAATTTTGGACATATATACTAAGAAAACAAGATGTTTATGAAAGTCTTGCTGCAACTATCTGTTTAAATTTACGCCTTGTAGCAATTATTCAAATATCCCATAAGTTTCAATAAAGTTTCAGCAAAACTATTAATATTTTTTAAATATGACATATATGCAGATAGTTACGAGATGTTTGCCACAACAGCAATGGAAATTGAGATATTTACTGTTGACTGATGGCAAACATCTGCATTTCTTAAAAAATTTTAAAGCAAAATTCAAGAAATTTTATTATGAAAAATCGTGGAAAATGTAAAAAAAGCATAAAAGATGAATATTTGTGGTTTGTTTTGATGAAACAGTTCTTTTTTATGAATTCACTCCGACCATTGTTGATGTCATATTCACACCATTTATTTCCAAGCACTTATTCTGTACGAAAATCAGAAATTCTGTAGTTTGTAAACAACAAACTTAAACAAAAAAACATTTCTATGGAATTTCACATATGTTAAATTTTTAACTCCCGGTTCCTGATGGTTCCGCAAAGAACCAACCAAAAATTCAAAAAAATCTACTAAAATAAAAATTACATTTATTTCAAACACTTCCAATAGCTTCTAGATACTACAGGGATTACGACAATATTTTTTTCAGCTTCGATTTCGACAAATTCACCACAATAATATTTATTTGAAACTACGCAATTTTACAAAAGTTAATTTTCTTGAGGTTGGTTGCCTTTAATGAACATTCAGCCGGCAAATGAAGTTTGTTTCAAACGGGAATTGGCGCAAACAGTGGATCATTAAATATTTTAAAAGTAGAAGCGGGAAGATTAAATAAAATTCGTTGAACAAATTTTCATCCGTTGGTTCCTGGCGGAACCAGTGGTCATTTAAGGGTTATGTAAATCCAATGGTGTAAAAAAGTGTCAACTGAAATATTACATTTTAATGGTAAAAGTGAAATAAAAATGTCCTGGAATTATCAACACGTGATGGAAGAGTTTACTTTAATGACAGCATCGCCGGTCGCACTTGGTTCTTCCGCGAAGAAGTATCAAGTTTTTTTTACATTCGAAGACGATGGCGATATATAACCAAGTTACTGTTTTAATTGTAGAATAAATAAAAATACATTTGATTCATTTTATTTTAATTCAATAAAAATTACTCCGCGAATTCTAATGGAACACCTTTTCCAAATATTCATCAACAATCTTCTTATTTAATTGATGTTTGCTATTGATCTCTTTAAAGTTCAACTAAGATCTGCGTAGTTGTAGTTGGGTTCAGGGAACATTTAAGTCTCATTCTAAGAAATTGAAGTTCGAACATAAAGGTCAGATCATAAAATTTAAAAGAATAGAGTTAATTGAAAATTTAAAAAACTATTTTTTATATTTAAGTATAGAAAATACTAAAATTATAAAATTTTACTAATAAAAAAAAATAAAAAATTGAAGAAACAAATGTTTTTTAAATATTCTATTGAACGTAAATATATTGTCAAATTTATAAACATTTACTGATTTAAAAAAAAAATATTAAATTGTTTTTTTTTTAAATATATATTAATTTATATTTTCTTTCTAAAAAACGGCACGACTTTTTTTCAAAAAAAATGTATATTAGTATGGTTGCAACTCTGTCTCGAGTGCTGTGGCTCTATTTTTAACCCACAAAAATTGGTTGCATTAGCTATTGAAGGGAATTTTTTTTGAAAAAATCGAGCAATTTTTTGAAAAAACAATAATTTTAAACTAGAATGTTTTTATTTACTTCTTTATTATGTAATACGAAGCCTTTTTGGCAAAAATAAAAGTTTTACAAGAATTTTCTATTGAGCGAGTAACAGTACTAAATAACTTAAATCTATATACCATAGCATCCCTAATAAACACAGAAGATATATATATATATATTTTGTTTTTTACAAGTTAACCAACGCTCAGGGGTTGCCCCCTATTCATGCACTGCCTAGTGTTGATCGTAAGAAAGGATTATAGGTAAGAGGAGGGAGGAAAGATGGAGTAGTGTCGGCGAATGCTTGTTTAGAATTTGCTAATATTAAAAATGTCGGGAGAAATAGACGCAGGGAGATTGTTCCACAAACGTATCGTGCGACTGAAGAACGAATTCTCTCGGTAATGCGTGGTTCTATTGAGAGCCAAGTGAACTACGAAGAGGTGGGCTTGGTTTGATGCCCGAGTAGAACGAGAGAACACACGACCTGGTGGAATCAAGCCATGTATTTCCCTCGAACACTTACCATTGTAATACCTATAAAACAGGCTTACACACCCAATGGTCCTTCGGTGCTCAAGAGAACCAATAGACTATGAAATATTTTCATCCCCTATTAAATATATCGCACGTTGTTGAATCCGGTCCAGGAACTCCAAGGAGGATTTTGAGGCCCTGCCCAAATGTGCGAATTATATTCCATCTTAGGCCGAATATAGGTAGTGTTGAAAGTGCGTAAGTCAGCAGGTGTGAAGTATGTCTTACACCATTTTAAAAAACCGAGGGACTTGGCCACTTCTTTCAACACGTCAAATATGTGATCATTCCAACGGAGATCACATTGAATTGATATGCCCGGAACGTCAAGTGCAGCTGACTCTGCAATATCCACAGCGCCCATATTAAGGGGAGGGAGGGTTGAATCCATTATTTTGTGAAAAAACAGACAACATTGGGTCTTGCTTGCATTAAAATCAACTCTATTTGCAAGACCCCACTCATAGATTGTTTTAAGGTCATTATTGAGTGTGTCATTCATAGTGCGTCTTTTACTCTCAATCTCCAAAGAGTTTGGGCGCTTTTTGAACGAGTATGAATGACAAATGTTATTATCATCTGCAAAGGAATGGATTGGGTTCTGGGATAGGGACGGGGATAGGACGGAAAAGAAAAATACTAAAAAGTGACGTCAAAATAATAAAAATAGTAATAAAAGATTGAAATTAAGAAATAAAGAAAATAATAATAGGGAATGGAAAATAGAATATAAATCATGTAAAAGAAGAAACACGATATGCAGGTTGTAGATTAAATTTACTCAAAACAGGAACGTAAGTTAAGTATGTTCTGTAGCTCATAACGGGTATATTCTAAGAGGTTCATCTTGAAGGTAGCGTTATTTTCAGAAAAAGGGCGTATGTCAATAGGGAAGTGATTCCAACAACATGCCGTGCAAATGACCAATGATCTTTGAAATAAAGATGAGTTAATTTTTGGAATAACGAATGTGGGTTTCTAATGGAACGAGAAAAGTAAATAATTCATGAAGATAGAGTGGAGTTTGTCTTCGAATTGTTTCCGAAAAATCAACAAAATTTTATTTTTATATAATTTAAGAAAGAAATTATTATAAACTTTTGTACATAAGGAGATATGTGTTCCCAATAACGTATGCCATATACGAAGCGAACTATGTTATTAAATATTGTTTGGGTTTTTTTTTTTTTAATTTGTATTTTTCCGTCCCAGAGAAAACCTCAATACAGTAACTGATGCTGAACATCAATAATGCATGTGCCAAATTGTATTTAATATGTGGTTGGTAAGTATATATTCAAAGTGTATAGTTTTTTTAGTGTCATACCTATTTTTGAACTCAGTACATTGTAAAATACAGTACAAAATCCGGAGCATCTTCTTGTAAAGATGAGAACAGGAATCTAGTTGCAGATATCCAGAGCACACTGAAGGTATGGAGGGATCACTTCTCTAAACTGCTGACCGGTGATGATGACCGCAATTCCACCGATAGAGAAGTAAACCCGGCAACCCCTGTACTTGATGACGACGTTGAGATTCTGCCACCCGACCATGACGAGGTCAGAACAGCCATTGCTCGGCTGAAAAACAACAAAGCCGCAGGTGCTGATGGCCTGCCTGCTGAATTGTTTAAGACCGAAGGCGAAGTGCTAATAGAGAGCATGCACGAGCTCGTAAGCAGAATATGGTCGGATGAAAGCGTGCCAAGAGACTGGAACCTCAGTGTACTCTGCCAACTACCGTGGCGCTCAATATCGCATACAAGGTTCTATGGAACGTATTATGTGGAAGACTGAAGACCATCGTCAACCGACTGATTGGACCTTATCAGTGCGGCTCCAGACCTGGAAAGTCCACCAGAGACCAGATTTTCACATTACGCCTATTCCAGGAAAAGACCCTAGAAAAACAGATCGACACCTACCACCTATTAGTCGACTATAAAGCCGCCTTCGACACTCCGATAAGGGAATGTCTGAGTTCGGTATACCTGCGAAACTTATAAGGATTTGCAGGATGACCCTGAGCAACACACGTTGCTCAGTGAGAATAGGAAAAGACCTCTCCGAGCCATTTCATACCGAACGAGATTTCAGACAGGGTGACTCCCTATCATGCGATTTTTTTAACTTATTGATGGAGAAAATAGTTCGAGCTGCCGAACTCCGTCAAAGCGGCACTATCCTCAACAAAAGTGTCATGCTGCTCGCATATGCCGACGATATTGATATCATTGGCAGGAGCACACGAGCAGTCAGCGCAGCATTCTCCAGATTGGAGAAAGAGTCGCGTCGAATGGGTCTAGCGGTGAACGAGGACAAGACGAAGTACCTTGTGTCAACAAGCAAAAAAGAGTCCGTGCGTCTTGGCCAAAAAGCTGATTTTGACACCCACAAGTTCGACATTGTGAAGGACTTCGTCTATCTGGGATCCAGCGTTAACTGCAACAACTACGTCAGCCTGGAGATCATAACTCTTGCCAACAGGTGCTACTTTGGGCTCAGTAGGCAATTGAGAAGCAGAGCCTTCTCTCGCCGTACAAAAATAACGCTCTATAAGTCACTTATCATGTCCGTCCTACTTTATGGTGCAGAAACATGGACGCTGGCCTCCACCGATGAGAGAGTACTGGGAGCGTTCGAGAGAAAGATTCTCCGTAAAATCTTTGGTCCTATCTGCTTTGCTAACGAGTATCGAATCAGGATGAACCACAAGCTGTATGAGTTATTCGACGACATTGACATAGTCAAGCGCATCAAGATCCAGCGGCTTTGCTGGCTAGGTCATGTCAAACGAATGGATGAAAACACTCCAACCAAGAAGGTGCTTGAATCGAAACTCGAAGGTGGACAGCGCAGAAGAGGGCGTTCAATCTGCGTTGGAAAGACCAAGTTGAGGACAACCTGTCAACGCTTGGTATTTCTAACTGGCGTCAGCGCGCGACTGGCGCGGCTTCATCTCAGCGGCCAAAACCGACCCACGGTTGTAAGGGCCGGCACATTGATATGTGCCGGTCAAAACAAAGATGTTTGTCCAAAACAATTCCTAGACATTTCATATGATCTACAAACTCAATTTGGTCAATAAGTTTTTTAATGTTTAAATTAATTGTTATGTATTTTTTGTAGAAAAATAAATTGTTTTTGTTTTATACGAATTAATTTCCAGCAAATTCATTGTCATCCATGATGACACATTTGACTACATTTTGCAGTACATCGGTGATTTGGTGCTCTCCTGTAAATAGCAATTGTATGTCATCCGCATAAATAAATGGTTTGCACCAGGGCAAGGAACCGAAATTCTATTCTCTACGGTTCCAGTTCCGGTTCTATAAAAAAATAAAAAAAATGGTTCCGGTTCTTAAATTATTTTTTATTTCGGTTTCAGTTCCTGTTCTAAAAAACGCAATAAAAATATAAATATTTTTTATTTATACGTAAAAACAATGAAATTTATATACATATATATCTATGAATATAAAAATTAATTGCCGTGCAATAGTCTCGCAAAAACATGAGAACAGATCGACTGATTTCAATGTTTTTTTTTTGTTTTATTCGTCTCAATACTAGGAATTCGGAAAACTCCCAAGGAAAAACCGGAAAATCGGAAAAATCGAATTTTGTGTTCTGTATGAGAATGCATTAAGTGCATCACCAATGGGAATTGTATTTTAATAATTCGGATTCGTTTCTATAGCCACTACGGATAGATTGGACAAAGCGGAGTGGCACGTCCCATACAACTAAACTTTTTAAAATGCTATTTCTACTGACCTCCTAAGAGGAGATTTTAATAATGGGACGCGATATGTTTTTAGTTTGTAACATTACAAACTATCTGGATATAAGGAACTGCATATTTCTGCAAAAGTTGTTATATTCCAAAACTCCATCATATCTTTCTGATAAGCTACGTCTTAGCGTTTCAAATATTTCAAGTATTCGTTTTTACTTCATTGATATAGTTATTTTGTATGCATTAACTACATAATTTTACTGCATTTATATACAATTTTTAATACATTTGTATTGAAATTAACTACATTTTGTCTTTTTAAATACGTCCGAAATATACCTATATTAAATATTTACATTTTATCTTTAACTGCACCAAAATGAGTATAGGGGTGGTTTAAGACGGACGGAGAATCATGGACAGGCGACACTTTAGAAATTAGACAAAACTTAATGACCTTTAAAGAAGAGATTTATGTTACAGAATTTTTAGAAAATTAGGAGACAGTTTCACACGGCTGCCATTAAGTTCGAACGGGCGACAATTTATTATATATACCCCCTGATCATTTATTTCCCAGTAACAACGATATCGGTTATAATATCGGTTTCCAAATCGGTTGAATAACATGTGACTACAATTTTTAATTCATGTATTAAACGAAACGTTGGGTACGCTTGTTTTGAGAGTTGTTTCATATAAATCATACGCGATGGTAAAAAAAATGTAAAATTTGTGTATCAAAAAAAATGTTGGCAAAACGAAAATATTGAACAAACGTTCAAATCAACGAGCGAAACGAACAAAACGTTTTAAATACGTTACACAAATTTTAGACGAAGGTAACGAAACGATAATAAAAAGATACATGATAAGGGGCTAAATAAACTTTTATGGAAAATAGAAAATAAATTGTGGTTGTATTCAAACGTCGTGGGGGTCATTCCTACATGTATGTTTTAAACTAAGAAAAAATATTCATATAAAAAAGCACATATATATATATATATATATATATATATATATATATATATATATATATATATATCCAGCAAAAAAGGTAACTGGTTATTTTGCCGATTACCATCGGGAGAAAGGTAACCGGCAGATTCCCATCTGTGTGAAGTACATGTGACAAGACATTCTTTTTTAACTAAAGCATTGGGCTCATTTAAAAATAATGTTGTTGTCTCTTTTACTACACCGAGAGAAAATCATAGTTAACTATCTAATATATTTCGTAGTCAATTGAAAATTCTTAAAAAGTAACTACGTTTCATTTTAATAACTACGCTGTAGTTACTGAGAAACATGAGAAATGAGAGTTTAAAAAATAATATTAAATAATGTCAGAATTTTTACACGGTCGAATTTTGGTCCATCAATATAAAGGTTGTCTAAAGTAAGTCATGTAATTGTATATGTAATGTAATTGTTGTATATGTAATTGTTGTGAAACTAATGATATATTTTCAGGTCAGTTCCAGGAACATTTTTGTAAAAAAGGACAATACTAAATATGTGCTTTGGAAGGCGCCTACCGCTTCGACCTACTCGCTAAACACTCGCCGCCTGATGCAGTAGTTTACAGATCATACTGGCGTACCAGCAAGTGCCTGACATGTGTTCGTATATATTCTGCTGATGAACATGTATGCAAGATATGGTATTATGTTCGATGTGACGCCCCTACAAAATCATACCGTATGATTTTTTTAAACTTGTGTAATATTTGTTCATACTTACAATAATAATATAACCGATTTAATACTTGTAATTGGTTGATAATTATTATATATATATATATATATATATATATATATATATATATATATATATATATATATATATATATATATATATATTGTTACGAAAATTCAGTCTACGGAAAACTGTTCTACGAGTTCGTATCGCTAGATTGTGTACAAAATAAAAACACTCTTATGTTTGTTTTAAATTATAACAATTAACTTTATTAATTCACTTTAATAAACAACTTTACTAATAACAAATTCTAACAACTGCTGCATGTCCACAATTTAACTTGACAATTATCACACGAGATGCCCTCGACCACTTTACAATCACTCCTGAAGTGCTGTACCTCAGATGCGGCTCCCTTATATACTGCATGCATCAGTTCGACACGTCTCGACAAGCTTCGACTTGTTTCGAGAACCTTCTACTCATTTCGTGAATGACGCATGCTATTGGTATCTCATTCGCACTCATGTGTTTTAATGTGCTGATCTTCCATCTCTTTCTCGCACTTTGCTCAGTACGCTGAATGATCTTCCGTCTCTTTCTAACACATTGCTCAGTGGAGCAAATTACCTCACTTCGTAACAATATATATATATATATGTATATAGATAAACTTGTTCAAATTATTTTACTTATACGTGTTTTGCATGTGTATTGAGTGTGTGTGTTTGTTGGTATTTTAAAATGAATATATTGATTTTATATTTGGGTTAGAGAGGTGTAAATAATTACATGAGTGACTTTTGTATGCCCTACTGTTGGACCAGATTTCTCCGCTTGCTCTTCTGTGTGTTGGGTCGGATTTGCCTTGTTCATCTTCAATGTTTCGTTGTATGTAGTGTGTTGGATCTGTTGGGCGTCGGTGGTTCTTGTGGAATTTGCTAATATTGTTATCTCCAGTAGACGTCGACATGTCGATACGCTGGACTCTTAGTCGGTCAAGAGAGTTTTGGTCCCGTTGACTTGGTTGACGATTCGTTCGAGATGAGTGTTCTTTTCTGCGATCTTGTCAAACATTTTGAAAACATCTTGGTGCTCATGTCACTTTATGTAGCCAATAAATTTCTGAATTGTTGATATAAGAAAACCGCTGGGCATCTGCTTCACTACTTTTTTGTGGAACATCTTGGTGCTCATATCGTTTTATTTAGAATATTATAGATTTCTGAAATGTTGATATCAGAAAATCGTTACTGCATCGCTTCTTCTCTATGTGCGATGGAAGACATAATAACTTGACTTTTTATATACATTTCCAAGATCAATGTTGAATATTGTTTTCTGCATCTTGTATCTGGCAGTTGTAGTTATATGATTAAAATACAATCACTGTAATCTACTTGTGCTTGGTATAATAACAAGTTTGCTCCTAGTGCGTCTTCTGAGTCAGTATCCAGCGGTGTTGGTCACTCTAAATAACAATTTTTGTGCACTCGGATATTTTAAATTTACATGAATATTTTACAAACAAATAATTTAATTTTGTTTTTAAATTCTTCCAAATGTGTGGTGTGGTACTAACTTACATAAACTTAATATAATTTTCGTAAATTATATAATGGTTTATGTACATTCGTCACAAGAAAAAGATTGATTTTAAGATATTTAAATTACTTGAATTAAAGTATGGTACATTATTTGAACTATTACTATTTAGTGTGGTATTAGTTTATCTAAACTTATTGTCATGTAATGTATAGTTGTTTATGTATGCAATAACATAGAAATAAAATGTTGTTTGTAAGTGTTCAACTTATTTGAAACAAAGTTATTTAGTGTAGCACTAGCTTTAGTGTAATTTTAGCGTATTATATCCTTAGACTAATGGCTAAGATCGTCGTGTTATATGCGGAGGGACTCAATCCCCTTTCAATGCGTAAAAATAAAAAAAAAATTCATATAATTTTTTTTTTATTTCATGTAAAAAAAAAATTTTATAAATATATATGTACATAGAATATATTGTACATTAAATATTTTTAACATTAAATATATTGTATATACATATATTTATTATTTTAAATTTTCTCAAAAACTGTTGAATTAATTATATATGTATATATTTTTTTTTAATCTGATTAAATTTAGTTTTAAATAATTTATTTAATTTCCAATACAAATTTGAATGTCACTTTTTAAAAGTTTAATATAAAATAAAATGTTAGATAAAAATTAAAATAAATTAGTTAAAAATATATATTTTTTTTCTTTTTTTTTAAATTGTAATATCCCTTTTTTTCATATATATATATATATATATATATATATATATATATATATATATATATATATGTATATACATACATATATATATATATATATATATATATATATATATATATATATATATTTTTTTTTTAAATTAAAAGTGTTTTTTTTTTAAGTTTTAATACCCCTTATTTATTTTCATATATTTTTTGCTTCCTTATATATATATATATATATATATATATATATATATTTTTTTTTTTTTTTTAAATTAATAGTGTTTTTTTTTTTAAGTTTTAATACCCCTTATTTATTTTCATATATTTTTTTCTTCCTTTTTTTTCTTCTTTTTTTTCTTCTCTTTAATTAAAAATTTCTCCTTTCTTTTTTTTAATTTTAGTTCCTTTTTTTTCCATATATATATTTTTTATCTCTTTTTTTATTCTTTAAAAGTTTAATAGTTAATATTATTATTTTTTTTATCTTCTTTTTTTTTCTTTTTAATAAAAACTTGTATCCCTATTTTTTTAAATTTTAATTCCCCATTTTTCTACATGTTTATTACTTTTTTTCATATTTTTCTTTTTTTTATCTCTTCTTATTATATTTTTTTTTCACTTTTTTTTTCTTTAAAATTTAAAAATCCTTTTAAAAAAAAAATAATATTTAATACCTATATTAATACCTAGTAGCCGCGGTAGCTCAGTGGTTAGTGCGTTGGACTGCGAGCCGAAAGGTCCCCGGTTCAAGCCTGGACTGGGGCTAACAACATCTTTTCATAGAAACATTTTTCTATACCGCGCTACCTCTCGGCAGTAAATGGCAAACCTACGAGAGTAAAACATTGCCTATGAAAAGCTCTCACTCGCCGTTCGGATTCGGCAATAAACAGTAGGTCCCACCACTTTGAGTACAAATATAACACGCACAGCTCAAAATGGTGAGAGAGCTCGGCCGAAGTTCTATACAGGACTGTAGCGCCAAACTATTATTATTATTATATTAATACCTATATATTTTCTCCATTTTATTTATTTTACTAATATGTTTCCGATTTATTTTCAAAACATGTTTAATATTTTATTATATTATTTTTGTATACTTAAATAAGTCACATTATATGAAACTTCCTACTGGCATGACGGTAAAATTGAATTATATTTATTTGCATTGTTTATGGTATCAAAAAAAAACTGCCAGATCTGCATTTATATGTCAGCTATTAACGCTTGCTTAGTGTATGATATACATACGTTCGTACAAATTGCATATGTGCTTCAGCATGAAACACTCGGGGGAATGACCCTTTTCAAGGTCTGATAGCTTGCGCTATTAATATAGGTCAGTAATGCAATTGTTGGTTTTGCATTATCTGTATTGAATTCGACAATTTTATGTCTAACATTGATTTAATTTCAAATTAATGCAATTGGTTGCAAGTGCTTAATTTATTTCTTTTCTCAATTGATGATTAACTAACTTTAAAATTATAAGATCTTTTCCTAAAATAGTTATATATATATATTTGTATTTCTTATTACTAAATTATTATTTTTAATACGTCCTATCTCTTTTTTTTTATTACTATAATTTTTCCTTTGTTTTTTTACTTACTGTTTTCCTAAAGTATTTATATTTATTTTTTCCTCTAAATGACGAGTTATTTAATGTTTTATTTAATGATTACTCTATATCTTATGGTTAGATTTATTTTTCTATATGTTGCATAATGTTTTCATAACGTTGCAATCTACGAGTTTAATTGTCAACGCATAGCTAATTGGTTTTATATTGTTACTTTTATGGGTTCTAACCCAGGGTAATATTATAATATTTTTAGTTTTAATGCATACGCATTTGTGATATGCCTTTAACAAATTATTGTGAATTTAGTTATCTTTGTTTTTTATCAATATCGTCGTGGTCACGGGCCCACTTCCCTCTACGACCACGTAGGGTCCCTTCCAAATTGGAGATAACTTATTCTTCCTAGTTTGGTTTTTCATTAAAACCATGTCGTGTGGTTTGAATTGTATAGGGTTGAGGTTCTTGTCGTATTGTTTTTTCGACACCTCCTTGGCCCTATATTGATTTTGCCTGATCGTGTGATCGCTGTATTTGGTACTTTAATACCTTATTGTAGTCTTCTGCGTTATATAAAGGTGAACATTTACGCTTTAAATTCGTAGGCATGTCGAAGTCAAACCCGTACAACGTACGGAATGGTGTATGACCCGTCGACGTATGCACCGTGTTATTATGAACATGCATTGCAGAATTTAACCATTGGTCTCTTTAGGAAAACTACGTAAATATTCAGCTAGTGGACGATGACTTCGTTCCAATGACCCATTAGCCTGTGGATGGTAGGGTGTTATAGGTAATTTTTTTAATTCCTAACAATTTACATGTATCCGAAAATAGTTTGGAAACGAAGTTCGATCCATTGTCTGTTACCAATACATTGGGTATATTGTGGCGTGTAACTATTTCGTTGAAGAATGCTTTTGCTACGGTGTTGGCTTCCGCATCGGGTATAGCCACACAGCACATAAATTTAGAAAAATCGTCCTATAACGTTAAGATGTATTTATTCCCTGAAATGGTTTCAGGCAGATTACCCACCAGGTCCATGTACACTTTGTCAAAGGGTCTGACTGGCGATCAGTTAGAACCATTGGCATCTTCGTCAGCCTTGAACTCTTGTCTACCTGGCATTTTGAACAATTTTTCACATAATCGTTTATTTGCTTCTGCATACCCTTCCAATGGTACTGTTGTCGAATTCTTAAAAATGTTTTTACGCCCCCTTGGTGACCACCTAACGGTGAATCGTGAAAATCTTTAATTACCGTCTCCATGTCCCGAGGTTCAGTTAGAATTATTTTATTGTCATTTTCCTTTGTTACCAAATCGTCAGGATCGCATTCTGACTGTTTCTTATCGTCTTCCTTGTTTTTTTTCATGGTTTTCGAACGTGTTTGTACTACAACTACTTTTTCAGTATTATTCGGTATGCGGCTAAGCGCATCAGCGTTTAAATTACTTTCTCCCGGTTTATAATGAATTTCGAAATCATATTCCGATAATTTGTGTCGGAAACGCACAAGACGTGATGTCTGATCTTTTAAGTTTGCTATACCCTTTAGGGGCTGATGATCTGTATTTAAATGGTCTTCCCAAAAGATATGCCCTAAAATTTTTTGTTGCCCACACAATTGCCAAAAATTCTTTCTCTATAGTAGAGTAGCGTGTTTCCGCATCGTTAAGAGACCTACTGGCAAGGGCGATCGGACGGTCGATTCCAAATTCACCTTGCGAAAGAACCGCGCCAATTTCTTCGTTACTGGCGTTTGTCGTGAGCAAAAAGGGTTCGTTAAAATCTGGATATGCTAGTCTGGGTGGTGACATAATTGCCTCTTTAAGTTTTAAAAATGAATTCTGACAATTGTCATTCCATATGAACTTAGCGTCCTTTTTAAGCAAACAGTTTATTGGTAATGACAGTTTCGCCATACCTCCTATAAATTTTCTGTAATAATTAATTAAGCCTAAAAATGCTTGAACTGGCACCTAACTCAGAACACTTATGTCCTAAATATATATCCTCGCGTCGCAAAAACTGACATTTCTCTGTATTTAATTTCAAATTATGTTCTCTCAGCTTTTGCAAAACTTTGCATAGCCTATGCTCGTGTTCTGCTAAATTATTTCCATAAACCACTATGTCATCTAAATAAACGAAACAGTCACTACCCTGTAAACCTGTTAGTATGTGGTTTATTATCCTTTGAAAAGTGGCAGGTGCTCCAGTTAAACCGAATGGCATCCTGTTAAATTCGAAATGACCAAGACCTGTACTGAAAGCAGTTTTTTCTTTGTCACTATCTTCAACTAGAACCTGATGGTAACCACTTGCTAAATCTATTGTTGAAAAATACCGACTATGACCTAACTGGTCTAAAGTCTCATCTATTCGTGGTATAGGAAATACCTGTTTGATGGTGACGTCATTTAATTTTCGGATATCTATAACAAGTCTCCATTTCTTATTGCCATCAAGGCGACATGCTTGGTGAAATAATTCCATCGTCTAACATCTTTGATACTTGTCTATTAATCTCATTTCTATGCATATGAGGAAGTTTATACTGTTTCTGATTTATTGGTGGTTGATTCCATTGTGTGGGTATTTCATGTTTTAATATCGGAGTGAATGTTAATTCATACCCTTCCAAATAAAAAACGTCATGATATGACAAGCTAATATTTTGCAAAGATGCAACTTCTTCTTTATTTAATGATTCATCGATCTTTACATTTCCCAATAATCTATCAATTCTTTTTTTATATTAACCGAGTTTATTGTATTTATTGTAGAACTCGTCTTTGTTGCTTCATTTTATTTGTTAAAATTTGAAAATTGCGGCTTGAAATTGCTATCGATGGTCACCTCCTTATCGGTGGCATTTAAAATTGATGCATATACTCTATTTCTTCTAACGTTTGTTAAACTCTCTCCCAAATATACTCCTGGCTGAATTTCCTGTTTGTGCAACAAAACAATAGGAATTCTTGTTCTTAACGGCAGTGATACAACCATGGCTGTTCTGGGCTGTACCCTGATTTGTTGATTAAAATTAATATATTCTATGTCTTGCAATGATGTTAATGGAAATTTAACAAGGTGATTTTTGTCTTCATCAAAAAATGTAATTTTTTTATTTAACGCATTTATTATAGATCTGTTCAAGAGATTGTCAAGCCCGACTATTCCATCTGCTGGTACCCCTTGTTCAAGTGACACAACGTGTAGCGTTAAACTCAGGTTTTCTATGTTTGTGTGCTGAATCTTAGTGGAGCCTAAAGTTCTAACGCATCCACCAAAAGCACCACTCAGATCTTTCTGAATATTTTTATTAAAATTTGGCAAATGTGACATCCTATTTTCTTTAATCAGGCTGGCCTCAGCTCCAGAATCCACTAACAGAGTAAGTTTTCCATTCTTTGCTGCCTTGCAAGGTACTTCAATGAACACATCACTCGTATCGGATATCTTGAAACACTCTCCATGTCGGTTAAATATTTTACGATGTATGCCTAATTGTGAAGCTAATTTCATTTTCCTCGACATAAATTTACTCTTAAAATTATTAACAATTGGAGACAATTTAATTTTACAAATCGTGAATTTATTATACATTTATGACGATAAAACGCACATAGCGCTAGTAATAAAAAGAAATATTGAAATTAATTCATTGAAAATTATACTTGCCCCTGTACGGAATGTATTCACAGTCTTGTCAGACGTTTGATCTACAATTCCCAAATTTACAGGGCCCTTAATTACAACTTTCATTTTATTCGATTTACTTTTGATTTTATTATTCTTGATTTTAATATTTTTAACTTCGGATTTTATTGGTTTTACTTCTTTACTTCATTTGCTTTCTTTATAATTTGTTTATTTTTAATTTCCTTAATTCCTATATTTTGTTAATTTTTCGCGTCAAGTAGTGTTTTATTATTTAGTTCATTATATGTTTTTGTTGGAAGATTTCTATCTTCATTAATATGTATCTTCACTTTTTGTTCTTTATTTTCTTGATTACTTATACTCTCTATTTCGCTTTTTTGTAGTGTTATACTACAAACTTTTACAACTTCCGGCCTAACTATATTACCTGTAGCTGATTCTATATTTTCTTCCGCATAACAATTAGTTATTGTATGCCCTTTTCTATTATACCATGAGCATTTCATATTACTTGTATTATTTTTCATTTGATTATTATTATCACCTTGTTGTGTATAATTTGCAGGTGTATTCATATTTTTCATTTTATTATTTCCACATTTCCAATTATATTCGTGTCCATAAGTTTGACACAATTTGCAGAAAGGCATATTTTTCCCTTTCCAGCAATCTTGCCTATGTCCTGATTTTTTACAAAAGGAACATATTGGAAATGTTTTCCCTATTTCGGAATTTATATCATCATTATTAATTACTTGTCCAAATTCATCTGCTGACGTTTTGCTTTGCTCATTGCTTTTTGAAAAAGTTTCTTCCTTAAAATTATAATTGTCCTGTTTCGACCATAGTTCTCGCTGCATAAGAGCTTCCACATTGAGAACTTCATCTAACAATGCATCTAATGTATTTGACTTGCTACCAAACATTATAATTTTTATTGTTGGATCCCCAACTCCAATTTTGAAAGAAGTCAGAACTGAATCCAATAACTCTAATCTGAACACGTCATCAATACCTATGTTTTTTCTGTACTTTTTACTGGCGATCTCCAATGCCATGAATTGTAATCCATATAACCGTCTGGCAAATGCCCTCAACTTTTCTCCACTATTTTGATATGTTTGTCTAATCTTTTGTAGTACTGAATCTAAGGAAACTACTTCTAAGTACGTATTTTTTAGCAAATCGTATAAATCTTCTATTTTTTCGAAATTTTTTGACCTTACTAAGTCATAAGCATCCCCATTCATTCGTAACCTAACGCATTTAATAAATACATTATTCTCTGAATCTTGAATTCCAAGCTTCGCAGCTTTACAACCTTCAATAAATCTGTAAATTTCTGTTTTTAATAATGGTGAATCCGTTCCAGAAAAGCAGGGAACCAAATAACGTACGAGTTTCAAAATATTTTCCGTACCCATTTTGATTGTCGACAGTGTACTTTACTATTTCTTAATTTGTTTCGTGGTATATTTGTCCTTTGTTTACCTTTACTTATGACATTTTTTTTTTATATTAATTTTTACATTTTGAAAAATAATTAATGTTTCATATTTTGATTTTAAATATTTTATATTGTATTTTTGATTTAATAATTTATAAATTATTTTGTAAATTATAATTTCATAAATTATTATATACTGATTTTTTGATCGCATTTTAATTTCCATTTAATTTGATATACAAATTTATTATTTTTATCACCAGCATTCAGTGCTGCGAAAAACTGATACGTTTTGAATATAAATATTTGTTTGATTTTATAGTGTTATCGTTTTATATTTAATGAAAATTATAATTTACATACTAATAGTATGAATTATTTTATTATACACTGGAGGGTCCGGAGTTCGGATTCGCAGTGTGTATTTTCTTTTATTTATTGTCATATTTTTATTATATATTATTTTATTTTAAGTAATATTTCGTAGTATTTTTTTTTTACTTTCCATATTATTTTAAATTAATATTTCTATTATACACTGGTGGGTCCGTGGTTTGGAATCTCAATGTGTATTTATTTTATATATTTTATTTTTCATTGATTTTTTTTTTTAAATAGTCAGAATGTGTAAATATTTTTTATTCAAAACTTTAAAAACTCACCATGTTCTATTTGGGTTTTTTACGTCCTTCGTTCTCCTCCCTTCGTTCTACGTCCTCCTTCCCACTCTCGGCCCTTGAGAGGTTGGTACCGACGTACCGGCTGCGCCAAATGTTGTAATTTTAGTGTTGAATTTATTTTACATTTATTTATTTTTTTAACACTTTTTGTTGTTTTAACACTTTTTATTGTTTCAACACTTTTATTAAATTTACTACCTCCACTTGAGGCTAACTAAACTACAATCTTTTAAATTGCAACGAAATGTATTAACAATACCTTCGTTGCAAGCTTTTCTTAAATTCTATTCTCACTATGTTCTAGTGAGTTTTCACTTTCACTCAATTTTGGTGTACGTGACTTTTGAAGAAAGTCCGACTTGCAGTTTTTGGCTGACACCAATTGCGAAATATCAGAATTGTTGGCAAACGCTGCTTTGCTTATTTTAACAAAGACCCAAAATTGTGCAATGGAAAATTATATTGCAAGCCTCTTGAAAGAGGTGTGATCTAAGTAAAGCTTTAGCACTTTGCCAAAGTATTGCCAGCTTCTGTTAACCGTGCAAGCTAACCTGAAAGAGGTGTGGTCTAAGCAAAGCTTTAGCGCTTGCCAAATTATTATCATTGTTGCCAACGTGAAGCGTTGGGACATGGCAATGAACATGTTGCTGTACAACATGAGTACAACATGATATAAAAACATGATGCGCTCAACATATGTACAGCAACATCCAAAACTGAATGAATAGTGAAGAACCATAAAGAAAAGAAAAATGTATGCGCTAATTCACAACGCAAATTAACAAGACATTTTATCGTTTAAAACTAAATTCAAATAAATTATAAACGCCGTTTCTACAAACGCTGTACTCAAAACTAAAAAGAAACAGTCGCAATCGTACGTAGAAAGTCACTGCATTTAATGTGTATGGGCCTTTATAGGTCGTACTATTACCCCTTTTGCACACTGTTTCATGTGAGGTACCGGGTACTCGGGGTTATATGCTGCACTAGCGTTCAAACAAACAAACTAACAAAATGGACACGGCAACGAACGTTTTAACATTATCATTATTGGTATAAAAAAAGTGAAAAGTGATTTATTAGAACCCAGCTAACACCAGAGTTCAAGTTACACTCATGCTCCCGTATCTTGAATCTAACTTGAATGTTTTGATTTTATACCAGAAGTGTTTTAGTACTTTTATTTTATTTAGTACTTTTTATTTATTACTTTTATTATTTATTTATCATTCAAAAATGAAATCAGTGACAATAAAAAACTTGATTGGGATTTTTTTGAAAGCGAAAAAAGCGTGTGACATGGCGCTAGTTATTATGGTGAGTTAACATATAATCTAACTTTAACTTTAGCACGCTTACTCCCGCAGACACATGCATATCCTAGCAGAACAACAAGGTTTAACGTGCACTGCAGATCAATGGGGGAGCCTGCTGAATGCTGCCCGTTTCAAATCGATATGCCGATATGTGGTACGTTTTTGCGATGCTGAGTCGAGAGTCAAGAGCTCGCCTGCGGCAGAAATATTGCAGCGGGTTGGAAATTGCGGAATGCCTGGATCTTGAATGCCTGTGATCCATTTAAGCTTGGTCCCGACGACCATTCGCAACCGCTTCTTGAGTCGAGGCCATTTTTCATTTTGACCATGTTGCTGTTGCAGCATCGCATCTACTTATATATGTTTATTTCTACTGTCCTTTAAAATTTGAAATATTAAAATATTGTTTTTTTGTGGAACTGATTTTTTATTGCAATCCCATGTAATTCACAGCTACGTAAAGAGACTTTTCGGAAGCTTTTTACGATACAAAATGAATCTTCTTAGATTCAGTTACGAGATCATATCTAGATGATTTTTAGGCTCCTCTGCAAAATTATTTTTAGGCTCCGATACAAGACTCATAATAGAGCCTTCTAGCTATGCTCAGGTCTGAATGACGCATTTTTATCTGAAAATGTATAATTCAAGACTCTTTTCTGAATGAAACATGAACGCTCAGGCTCAGGCAAAAGATTGTGAAAACAATCTTTTCGGAGTTCTTGCGTTGGCTGGGAAGTGATAAAATCACAACAGTGCCTCCATAATAAAATGGAATATTAGGCAACAAAAAAAAATAACCCACCAAGCCGTGGTAGTGTGACACAAAAAAACCAAAAGAAAATTGAAGTGCGCGATAATAAAAAAAATAATTCTTGTTTGTTGCTGGGGCTTTAATCTGTGTTCGGACAGAGCGATCCCGGTCAAATAATAATAATAATAGTTTGGCGCTACAGTCCTGTGTAGAACTTCGGCCGAGCTCTCTCACCATTTTGAGCTGTGCGTGTTATATTTGTACTCAAAGTGGTGGGACCTACAGTTTATTGCCGAATCCGAACGGCGGGTGAGAGCTTTTTCATAGGCAATGGTTTTACTCTCGTAGGTTTGCCATTTACTGACGAGAGGTAGCGCGGTATAGAAAAATGTTTCTATGAAAAGATGTTGTTAGCCCCAGTCCAGGCTTGAACCGGGGACCTTTCGGCTCGCAGTCCAACGCACTAACCACTGAGCTACCGCGGCTACTCCCGGTGAAATGCCCTACCAAAAAAATTCTCAAGAGAAACACCGCTCTTATAAGTGTTGGTATATTCTATATTTTTTTGTGGGATGGCTTGATTCGTGCTTTAAGATACGTTGTTTCTTTACAAGCAGCGAAATAAACGCAGCAAAAAAAAAATAGTTTTGGTGTAACAATACGATTAACTTTAATATATATATATATATATATATATATATATATATATATATATATATATATATATATATATATATATAAATGTGTGCTATTTAGAACATAATTTACATCATCCATTTAATATACATTTGTCTTTCTTTTCGTTTTAGTGAAACTGTAACATCATTCATTAACAACAACAAAAAAAAAAACAAGAAGCTAGCAATGCACATTTTGTTCATGCCTAGAAGGGTAAGTTGAGAAATTATTGAATTTAATAATTTCTAAATCGTTTTGCTTTATTCTTTTCATTTTTTTCACTTTTCACTTTTTTTCTTATTATTTTCCTCATATGCGTTTTGGGATGGATTACAACGCGGCAAATTTTCGAAACGTCCTACCTCTAGAGAGCTCTTTGGGGGAGGGGTAAGAATGGGGGTAAGAATGGGAAAATGTTCCGTCTGTATCGCGAGCTAAATATGGGACATGGAGAAGATTTAAGATCAATTAGACCCTAATTTAAACCTTCTTGATATTGTACATACGATTTTTCTCTTTTTTCTTTTTAATTTACTTCTTTTCCGTTTTTTGTTTTTCTTTAATTGTAGATAATTTAATATATATAAATATTTTATTTTTAATTGTACACCTCCTTTTTTAAAATTATTTCTTGTGCAAACGTTATTTTATTAATAACATTATTTCTTTTTTTCAGATTACGACGCGTTTTCGCCGGTCCAAATTTTTTTTTTCTTCTTTTCAGGTCTTTTCGCTTTAATTTCTATACAGGTTTGGGTAAGTATTTTTCTTTTCAGGTTTGGGTGAGTATTTTTCTTTTCAGGATTGGGTAAGTATTTTCTATGTTCCAAAATTGACTTCTTTCTTTTCAGGTCTTTTCGTTTTTTGCTATAAGATTTTTTTTGATTTTCTGAGTTGTTTTTAAGCCTCCCTTTTAAATGTTTAATTTTTCTATTTTATTCTTTTATTTCACGGTGCTAATTTTTTTCTTCTTTTATTTGCAGGGAAATAATTTCTAGAATAATGAACGGAGTAGCATGGAAGGTGGATCATGGACATATAATTATCATTATTTCACCGGTTTCCGGAAATGTGTGGCAGCCGTCCAAGCGCAGAAAAGGAACCAGGACTTCTTTGAGTTCGTTCGTTTCCCGGATCGGCTGCTTCGAGAGTTGCTCTAAGAAAATTTTAGGTTTGTGGTTTTGACATTTTTTTTCCATTTTACAATTTTAATTTTACCTTTGATTTGGCTCGTATCTCTTGGTACGGTTTCAGAGTGTCTTGACTTCTCCTAATTCACCTTTTTTTTCAAGCTACTGATTGATAACAAATTTTCGGTCACGTTTCCGATGTGTTGTCGTCCGTCCACGTTGCTGTCTGTTCACGCTTTTCTACCAAAGTGATTTTTCTGTTGCAAAAACTGCAACCTAAATTTTGGTTACATAAACACTATCAATTAGCTTTACACAAAAATGAGCATGAAAAGCTTTTCACCATAAATCTTTCATCTTGCTTTGCCATACCAGTAAATGTGGCTGCAGTCGCATCTCGTTCTGGCAACACATCTAACTGGTTTCTTTTTTTTTATTCTTTTGCAATACATTTTGTGTGCAAAGAAAGATGGCTTTCGATTTTTAGTTTCAACCTTTGGCGTAATTTTACTAATTATTTCATTTTATTTTTTCAGGAGACATTAAGGAGTTGCCGTGTATGGGTGTAAGTATAATTTTCTACAACTAAACATTTTTATTTATTTTTTCTTTTCAGATGCAGTCTTAGATGTTATTTAATTTTGGATATTAATGCCTACACAAAAATGTTTAATATATATGTTTATTATTGGTATATCAATTTAAATTTAAACTGTCACTTAATTTAATATTTTAATAAAGTCACGCTACAGGCGTAGTTGCTGAAATTGTTTTTTTATAACTATGTCGAAGTTGATTTTAACTACGTCGAAGTCAATTTTCAAACGTAGTTAGAATTGACTACGTTTCATTGTCGGAGGATTTTCATTCACGCAGTAGTTGAAAACATAGTTAAGAATACCTACGTTTTGCTCTCGGTGTATTATTGCTACTTTTATGTCACATTGCCAGACCAAAAAAATATTTTACAGGAAAATAAAACAGTATTGCCATAATTACTCTTTTCATATATAGTTTTATTTAGTATACAATTGTTTAACAAGAATAATAGAATAATAATATTACGCATTGCGCATGTACACCCTGTATTGCTGACGTCAAAAAGTATGAAATGTCAAGTAAAGGAAATTTAAATTTAGACATTTCATAAATTACAAATATTTATTTCATTGAAATTTTTTTTTTTACATTTTTGCTCAAAAATTGGTGGGAAGCAGGCTTCCGGCAGTATCATTAGTGGGTGTATCAACTATCGTGCTGATCAAGACATTGCTGCTCATGGGCATGGGTGGATGGCAGTTAATTTAAATTTCAAATCTAAAATATATATTTGTTATCCTGACGGACCGGAGATAAACAAATGCTGTTGAATTATTTTGTTTTTAGAGCATTTCTATGGTGTTTTCTTATCTTTTAGTTTTGATGGCCGATTCAGTGCAGTTTTGCACACATATCTATTAATCACACTCAATTTTTTCAAAAATAATTCAAATGTTTTGTTTTCTTTACAACGACATTCTGACACAATCACACAAAAAAATAATTGCTTGACGTGCAGTTGTTTCAACGAATATTCATTTGCATCTACCAAATTTAGTCAGTTTCAACTGAAATTCATTTGTGGTAAACAATAGTATGAAGCGTAACCAACTATTAGTTGAAGCAACTGCAACATTGATTGGGGAAACAAACTTTTTATCCATTTTCAATTTTTTTGTTTCCATTGCCACGGCAACTAAATTAAAAATGAGACCTAACCAATATTTAGTTGACTTAACAGATAGCTATATAACATTAAGTTGTAGCAACCAATATTTATTTGATTCAAATGTGAAATCAGTTGTCTTGCATAATAGCGATGCCAAAGCAGGACAACACCACTTCCACTAGAGACATACTATTCTAGAGAGTACTTCCTATTGTGTTTCTATATGTTGTATTTATATATGCAGCCCTAGCGCTCCAACGTGTTGCAAACACGAAGTCAGCAGCACAACGAATCGTCGGCAAAGTTCGATCTCGGGAACGCTGTTGTGACGCTGACTTCGTGTTTGCAACACGTTGGAGCGCTAGGTAAAATGGCCGATTTCTTATAATTAAATTGGCTACCACAACTAAACAAATTGGTTGTGTCAATTGTATTCATTAGTTGTGTGAACTGATACGCGGTGTTGCAACAACTGAATCAGTCGAATGTTGACAGAACTAAATAAATCGGTTGGCAAAAAAAGACGGTTGCCCCAATTGATTCGTTCTTTGGGTGATGAAAAAATTACAGTTGTAAAAAAACTTCTACGTACATGCGCAGAAGATTTAAGTTTTGAACAACGTTCTGCGCACCTTTGTTTCTATTATTCTTGATTGTTTAAAAACCATTGTTTAAAAAAGTAATAAATTAATAAAAATTATAACATTATGTCCACATCGTCGATGAATGCTTCTTTCTGATCCTTTTTGTTAATTTTTTCACGAATTTATTTATTTTGTTTTGTTTCAAATGTTTTGTTTTCTTTATAACGACATTCTGACACAATGAAAAAATTACAGTTGTAAAAAAACTTCTACGTTCATGCGCAGAAGATTTAAGTTTTGAACAACGTTCTGCGCAATCTTTGTTTCTATTATTCTTGATTGTTTAAAAACAATTGTTTAAAAAAGTAATAAATTAATAAAAATTATAACATAATGTCCACATCGTCGATGAAGGCTTCCCAAGAAACAAAACTTACCGTATACGTGCCGTTAACGGTACAGCATATACGGAATCAGATTCCGTAAACGTACCGTATTACGGAGCGTGACATCGAAAACGGTGTTCGAAACCGTTTTTCATACAGTATCGACGGACCGTAGTCTACGTTACGTTTCAGTGCCGTATACGGTCCGTATTTTTGTTATAAAACGTTGAGTACATTGAAAAACATACCGCATACGGTACGTTTTTACGCCGTAATTTTTGAAAATTACAGATTGCCATATTTATTGATTTACTACAAATTTGGACTGACTTAGAATAAATCGAGTAACATAAGTTTTAGTTTTATAATACATTTATTTGTAACTCAAATATAGAATGTATTAACTAATATTTAAACAAATTAATTAAGACAATATCTCAAATTAAAAATAATTACAGAAGAATGTGCTATCAAAACGTGTCCGTTAATTTGCTGTGCATATCTGAATTTGATATAATTTATCTGTACATAAATAAAAAAAATAATCAATATTATTAATCAATATATCAATTAAAAAATAATAATCCCCACAATTAATATTATACTACAAAATTACCCTTTTCCCACTTTAATTAAAAATTCCACAAATGGGAAATATACCACATAAATGGCAACCATGGAACAAATGTAAAATGTACAAAAGTCTGGCCACTATGATTATAAATGTCAATTTGACTTACATTTGTTGATATTTAATTTCGGTTTCAAATTTCAAATCGATATATATTTCGCGGGGCGATGCACGATGCAATTCCGAAGAATCAGAATTTCATAATTGGATCGAATATTGTGAGCAGCATCTCGTCGCTTCCATATATGACAAGATGTTCCATTTATGACCAGATTCGCGAAATTGCTCATGCCGTTTCTCACTGACGGCGCTTCTGCTTCATGTAGGCGGTCTTTATTTTGACAAAGGCACCCAAGTCACTATCTGCAGACATTTTTAAAGTTAATTTTAAATTCAAAATTTTTAGTGTCAACTACTCGCAACTATTTACACCACGCAGTTAAGCCACATCGTGTTGAGCTATTCCTCCGCAATTCGAGCTTTTCCTCTATCTGAACGCATAACCATTTCAATTGCTAGCCTTAACAAGTTATATAAATTTAATTAATGTTGAAATGCTCATATATCATATTTATGTCAGGCTACTTACACTTTAGCTGCACATCGAACTGAATTAAAAATTCTAAACGAATAACAACCGGAAAGAAAACGTAATGAAAACGGCATTTGATGCCCGTATAAAACGGAGTGCAAACGATTCAAAAACGGTGTGCTCCGTCGCAAACGGAATATAAACGTATACGTGAAAACGGAATATTCGAAATACGGACAACAAACGGCATTTTAACGGAGTGAAATATTTTCGCATGCCGTAAATTTTCCGTTTTCATTCATGTACGACGGATCCGTCTTGTACATATCGTAAACGTATCGTTACAAACGGAATTGTGTTCCGTTTGTTTACGGAGCTACGTTAAAATTTTTCTTGGGTTCTTTCTGATCCTTTTTGTTAATTTTTTCAAGAATTTCCTGTTGTGTCTTTGTGGTTTGATTTTTGTTTATGTTTTCCATCAAAACTTAATTTTTTTTTGAATAGTAGTTTGTTTTTAAAAGCCAAAGAAGAATAAATGGAATAGAATCAATGTGATTTGTAACGAATTTGTGAATTCAAGACACACATCGAGCGCATTGGCTCATACAGAAAAATCCTTTTTTGGCATGAGGTTAATTAAACCAACGTATCAGTGTTGCAACCGAAATACATTTGTTGTAACCTCATGTCATTAAAATGAACGTACCATTTTTTACTCTAACCGAAATGTTAGTCCGCGCAACTGCACGTTCGTTTGACGTTTATGCATTTGTTACGGCAACTGAGAACGTTATTGTATCAACAAAAAAAATGACAAACGACAACCTCATATCTATCAGCAGTTCAGTTACCAGTTTCTTGCCAAAAAATATAGATACATGCAGAAAGAAATAAACATCAAAAAACTTCACAAGTGGCAAACAATACGAAATTCATTAATTAAGTAAATTGCGAAATAAATATTAATTAAATAATGAATGAATTCAATACAAATTGCTGTTTAGCTAAATAAAGAATGCTAATAAAAATATGTAGCATTATAAATAGTTTTTTATTTTGTTTAATTATGATGAAATAAAATATTAAATGTGTCTTCATACTGTTTTTATTTTTGAGGGAACAAGACCCAGCAAGACATGCCTTACCGAAACTCCAACACAAAGACAATATTATATTTTCTCACTCATACATAAATAATTCGAAATACATCCCTGCAGGATCAATGATAGATATATGACCCATAATTTTACTAGTAATGAAAACTAATATTTTTTGCGCGTCAGTTTGCCACCATTTTTTATTTGTAGGTTATTTATTACGTTTGCAACAGTAGCCGCTACAACAGGAGTTGAAAAAAGATGTTACCTAAATTATAAACAATTGATAAACACTAAAAGAAAATATATTGAAAAGAGTATTTGTATATATTGCTTATTTATCTATTCATATTATAGATATCATCAAAAAGGAAGGGTCATCTGCATTAAACAAATGCATGGAAGGAAGCAAAACAACGGCAAACAAAAGTCGTTTTAATAGACAATTTTGTAATACAAACATGTTGAATGTAATGCGCATTATATTCAACGCAATAAAAATGAATATAACATTGCCAGGTTTTAGCACAAAATATCAATGTTGTCGTAAACCTTGGCCACTAACATTATATATCAGCTCGTCGTGCATTTTCCGTGCAGTAGAATTCTCGGGATGACTTTCGTGTTTGGACCTGCACTTATATATTAATTGATTTGTCTGTTTGCTAATTCAAGCGAAAAACAATGATCTCACTGATTGTGCGAATGCAGTGGCACATATGTAGTGGTGGAAAAAAAAAATGAAAATTTTCTTGCTGACATTTAATTTATCACGTCACTGGGTTGCCGCTGAGTAATTTTGTGTAGTGAATTTCAACGCAAATTTTTTTAACTTCGGAAACCAATGTTGGATTAACATTAATTTCTTCGGCTTGATCATGACATTACATCCACACTGGTTGTAAAAGAAAATTCTCCAAATTTTTTGCTCATTGCTTATTGGGTATATATTTTTAAATTATGTGCGTGACATATTTACGCATCAAAAATACGTATAGAAAACTTTACATAAATAAGTTTTCTATATAAAAAATATTCTTAAAATAAAATTTCAATTGGAGGTTTCGGCATGCCTGCTGACTTGGAGGTTTAAATAACCTCATGCTTGCTGAGGAGGTTGGCACAACCTCATGTTTGCTGACTAGGAGGTTGGCACAATCTTATTCTTGCTCCTAGTCAGCTTTGTAGGGTAAAAAAATGCACGCCGCGCAGTTGGAGTTATGCAGATGGGGATCGCCATTCGCTAGCATGTCTGGATGCAAATTTATTGACTAGAGTTAAGCAAGACTGAGGTGCTGGATACAGGACAACACATTGACCAGGTATGAGGTCTGCAAAATATTACTATTTTATTGATCATAAACTTTCTGTCATTGGACAATTTGAAAATTCAGGAATGGCAACTAATTACGATCTGGGCAATAAAATAATTAAGTGCTTCATGGAGAAAATCCACACTAAGAAAACAAGATGTTTATGAAAGTCTTGCTGCAACTATCCTTTTAAATTTACGCCTTGTAGCAAATATTTAAACATACCATAAGTTTCAATAATGTTGCAGCAAAACTATTAATATTTTTTAAATATGACGTATATGCAGATAGTTACGAGATGTTTGCCACAACAGCAATGAAAATTGAGATATTTACAGTTGACTGATAGCAAACATCCAGAGTTCTTGGACATTTGCATCAAAACTTTTAAGGTATTTTGACATTTGACCAACATAAAAAAGGAAAATGGCGTACTTTTTCCTTACGCTCGATTTATGCACAACAATGAAGTAAATCAAATGGTGTGAAAAAGTGCCAACTCAAATATTACATTTTAATAGTAAAAGTGAAAATAAAATATCTTGTGATTTAAATTATCAACACGTGATGGAAAATATTTCTTTTCAGAGTTTACTTTGATGACAGCATCGCCGGTCGGACTTGGTTCTTCTACGATGAAATCTCAAGTCTTTGTACAATTTTACCTTCAAAGGATTTATAATGACGATGGCGATGTATAAACAGTATACTGTTTTATTTCTATAATAATTAAAAATACATTTGATTCATTTTCTTTAAAATTCAATAAAAATTACTCCGAGAATTTTAATGGAGTACCTTTTCCAAATATTCATCAACTATCTTCCTATTTGTAAGATGTTTAATTGATGGTTCCTACACCCAGGGAAAAAACATTGTAAATCCGTTAGGATTCATAGTAAATTTTTTATACATCTTAACGATATGAAGTAAAATTTAGTTATAGTAACAACATTATACAGTAATTTTTTAAAATTGTCAAATGTCACAAATTTACTATGTTTAATTTGAATGTACTATGTGTAATAATGTTTTTTTGTTTGCAATCTTCTGCATATAAATTTACTATGATTGATAACATATTTACTTCAGAAACAATTGAATGGAAAGACTGACATTGCAAATTATTTCGTATATATGTATTTATTATATTTAAATAAAAAAAAAACAAATTAAATAGCACCTCCTACATGTGTCTGCCGCAAATGCAGCAGAACGGTTCTTAGCGTGATCGAATCTGCCGAATTACTTCCGCTTCTGTGCACTGTTCACGGACTTGGAGCTTCAAACGACCGCAAGGGCCGCCAGCAACCCAGTTCAGCATTAAATATCCACTAGGAATTATTGCACATGTTTGCTACAATTATCCATCTCCATGATTAAAGGTGACACATCTGGCGCAGACGCTGAGCAAATTAGACAGGAGATTCTGCTGCATTTCAGTGAACAAAAATGCAGGACAAAAATGCGGAAATCGCCTCCTAAGAGCTGCAAATCGCCGGCGCGTGCAATACGAAATTTCGCATGTTGTACAAATAACAACAGCTACAACAAAGTTATAATTAATTATATATATTTAATTAAATTTTTGATAGTATACCCGCAGTCTACCGCAGCTGTTGAAAATTGTTGTAAAAAATGATTGGAAAAATGTTCTCTGTGACAGTTGAAAAAGATTTGACACACAATTTACTATAAATATTAATGATCAATCCAATTCATAGTAAATTTACTAGAAATGTTAACAAATCATAAACTGTTATTGTTCATAGTAAAAGCATATGAAATGATTTTCGATATACATTTTCCCTGGGTGTATACATAATCGTAAATTTGAATGATGGTTGCTAGCAATATTTATGGTATTTGACGGATGTTTGAGAGATGGTTGTCTCAAATACGATCTAAATAATTTGTAAATAACTTGATATTTAGGGCTGTGATATTTCTGGTAATCATCTTTGTTTTCTAAGTGCAATTATCAAGCTGGGACGCAGCTTCACGTATGCACATGATTATGATGCCATACACGTTTCGTACACTAAGAAAACATGATGTTTATAAAAGTCTTGCTGCAACTATCTGTTTAAATTTACGCCTTGTGCTAAATATTAAACATCCCATAAGTTTCAATAAAGTTGCAGCAAAACTATTAATATATTTTAAATATGACATATATGCAGATAGTTGCGAGATGTTTGCCATAACATCAATGCACTCAGAATAAAATGTACCATTAAGTATTTTATGGTACGACCATATATCTTATGGTTCATGTATTAATAGTTTTTTCTTTTTAAATCAAAAGTTTTCTAATTAATTCAATAGTATTTGAAAAATTCAGTACCATAAATTTAAATATTTCAATATTATTATTTTAAATAGAATAAATACTGTTGTTTTAATGGTTTCCTCCTATAACAATAAACGTGGTGTAAAAAAACATAAAAACGAATGCAAACATGTTCGTGATTCTGCGTCATTACTCAAAATGGTCGCATGTATTTTTTTGTTATAATCCACATTATTATACGCGACATTGGTAAGAGCTCAATGTATTTAATGTAAATAAATTATATTTATATATTTATTTATATTTTTATTTATTACAGAAAATAAATAAGACATCGAACTTCTATTATGGCAACGGACTCAAAAATAACTGCAGACTCAAGTACTACAATCAATTATTGGAAACCAAAGCAAACATTAAATGTGTTATAACCTTTTGCAGCAAGAAGTGTCTTTTTATGTGTGTGTTGTAAAAGTGAATATCAATTTCGACATTTAAATAAAATAATATATAAAATAAATTTACTAAAATACATTTCTGTTTTAATAAATTATTAGGAAAATGTATTTTGACTATACCATAAAATTAATTATACGTATCATTAAATTTGTAAAGGTTTTTCTTATTGTAATTAAAATATCACATTATAAAATTAATGGTACATCCACACATTGTATTAACAGTTTCAATATTACTGAAATAATGGGACGCATCCTATTGACCAATTTTAATGGTATAAATTATTGTTTTTCTATTGAAATACTATCAATTTAGCATGATTTTTTTCTGGGTGTGATAATTGAGATATTTACAGTTGTCTGATAGCAAACATCCTGATTTCTTGGACATTTGCAACAAAAATCTTGAGTGTTTTGACTACTATAAAAAAGGAAAATGGCGTACTTTTTCCTTACGCTCGATTTGTCCACAACAATTAAGTAAATCCAATAGTGAAAAAAGTGTCAACATAAATATTACATTTTAAAGGTAAAAGTGAAAATAAAATTTCCTGGGATTTAAATTATCAAGACGTAATGGAAAATATTTCTTTTCAGAGTTTACTTTGATGATATCAGCGATCTAAATAATTTGTAAATAACTTTATATTTAGGGCTGTAATAATCATGGTAATCATCATTGTTTTCTTAGTTCCGAAGTTGAGCTGCTAAGGTCGCATACTGGACTACCTGCTGCTGATCTCCGGCGACACAATAGAAAATTCGTGAACAAATTAACAACGAGGATCAGAAAGGCGTCTTCATCGACATTATGTTAAAACTTGTATTAATTAAATTACTTTTTAAAGCAATTTTTGAATACACCCATGAAACATTTGTACGGAGCTCCGGTACAAACGGAATCTTAATTCCGTCATTGCCGGCACGTTAACGGAACATTGAGCAAGTATCCGTCCAAGCAGATACTAAAACGGAACGATAACGTGCCGATAAATCGCACGACTCCGTTTGTATGCCGGCATATCCCGTATTTCGAAAATAATAGTTTGAACTCCGATTTGACGGTGCCGTTTTCGTGCCGGTGAAGACGTATTACACCGTTTTCTTCCCGTTAATACTCCGTCTTGCCGGTACCGATTTTCATCCGTTGTAGCCTGAGTGTTTGAAACATGAAATCAAAAATCATTTAATATTGCGAAGCAGGGCGCAGAGAGCCGACATGCAGCAGGACATTAAAAGATAAGTAGCATAAATATAGTTAACATTTTCTTAATATATATTGTCTTCTTCATTGCAGACTAGCAAAGGAAACTTTGGATTATTAATGGTGGAACATGGATCATGGAAGCAGAAATCAATGTCTTAAATACAAATAACTCAATTAACGGTTGTATTTATTTTGTTTAACTGATCCCATGATTTTCTGCAACAGCTTTAACTGCGGTTTACAAACTGTTTTTGGATGCTGATTTCGTACAAGGTGATGATTTCGTACAAGAATTCGCACAACATAAGCGTACACACATAGAAAATTATTGTTAAAAATTGAAAATTATTATTATCAATTTTTTTTAAATGTTGATTGATAATAATATTATTGTTTTTGAAAATATAATTTTTAATTTTATTGTTTGACGTGGTTTGACGTAGTAAATTAGTTTGACTTATAAAATATTTATTAATTTTGATTTACATTTTAAATTAAACATAAGAAAAATTCAATCTGTGTGTATGAGACTCCGACATCAAGTTCAATTTTTCTCACACTTCGGAGTCTGGCCAAGCTGTGACGCCAGTCTGCAAGAAATGACGTTTCAATAAACAACGGGCTGACCGATCTGAAGTATACGACGGTGGCCAAATGCGACGAAGTTAGTTGAAAATCAGGCGTAGTAACTGCGGCACCCCGTCGGCCATAAAACGACCCACCTATACACTCAGAAGAAAATGTAACATTAAGTACTTTATGGTACGACAATTGATCTTATGGTTCATGTATTAATAGTTTTTTCTTTTTAAATCAAAAGTTTTCTAATTAATTCAATAGTATTTGAAAAATTCAGTACCATAAATTTAAATATTTCAATATTATTATTTTAAATAGAATAAATACTGTTGTTTTAATGGTTTCCTCCTATAATAATAAACGTGGTGTAAAAAAACACAAAAACGAATACAAACATGTTCGTTTTGTACGTCATTCAGAGTGTTTACTCAAAATGGTCGCATGTATTTTTTGTAATATTCCACATTATTAAACGCGTTATTGGTAAGGACTCAATGTATTTAATGTAAATAAATTATATTTACATATTTATTTATATTTATATTTTTATTTATTACAGAAAATAAATAATACATCGATCTTCTAATATGGCAACGGACTCAAAAATAACTGCAGCCTCAAGTACTACAATCAATTATTGGAAACCAAAGCAAACATTAAATGTGTTATAACCTTTTGCAGCAAGAAGTGTCTTTTTATGTGTGTGTTGTAAAAGTGAATATCAATTTCGACATTTAAATAAAATAATATATTCAATAAATTAACTAAAATACATTTTTGTTTTAATAAATTATTAGGAAAATGTAATTCGACTATACCATAAAATTAATAATACGTATCATTAAATTTGTATAGGTTTTTCTTATTGTAATTAAAATATCACATTATAAAATTTATGGTACAACCACACATTGTATTAACAGTTTCAATATTACTGAAATAATGGGACGCATCCTATTGACCAATTTTAATGGTATAAATTATTGTTTTTCTATTGAAATACTATCAATTTACCATGATTTTTTTCTGGGTGTACAACCACGATAAGCTTCTCCCTGAAGACTGAAGATCACGATTGTGCGGACACTGTCCTGGGGTGAAATCAGCAACTGTCTGCTCGTCCATTGCACATGAACTATTCTAAAAAGCTAATCATTTAAAAGGCGGTCAAGATCTTGTGCTATGTAATTACTGATGAAATTGTTATGAGTTGAGACAAGAAATAAATAATAAAAACCAAATAATATTTCAAATTGGTTGTTTACATTTCAGTAATTGCTTTTAATATTTGAAAATTATAAAATGCCATTCAGAGCAAAATGAAAATTAACAATTCAAATTTTCAACAACAAAAATTATATATGTTCAATACTTGTTAGATAATTTGATTGTTGAATCCGACAATAATTTGATAATAATGTTTGTGGATCCATTTAAACATGAAATATTTTCAAATTATTGTCGGATTCTGATAAGCCACATGGAGAGGTGGTGTCCAACATCAGTGTTACCCATTTAGATCGCGAAAGATTTGAATCTATTGTTGCAGAAAGGACGAACTGGCTCACCATTCAATGGTGAGAATGATGAGATCACAACGCCCACATTTAGAGACTCATGTGGTCAGCCGATCATCCCAGTTAGTATGATGGAAACTGCTACTTTGTAAACCATCTTGATTTAATAATTAACTTAATATTATAATGAAATTTTTTTATAATTAATTATTAAAATAGTCGCTTAAAAATAACATACAAAAATATAATGTACTTATTCTAATTATCAAATATAAATAATATTTAAGTAAGCTTATTTTTTTCCACTCAGTTTACAGCATGTTTATGGTACGTTTTGTTGTATTCCTCTCCGTTTTTCTTAAAAAATACGGTGGGATAATGGCACGTTTTCGGAGCGTTTCAATCGTACTATAAAAATTTGTACTCAATTTAAAGTACGATACAATGGCACGTTTTCGGCACGTCATATCGAATTTTCATCTGATTCGAATACGTTTTTGATGTTCCTTAAAACCCGCTCTCCAATACGTTTCTGGATTCTGAATTCGGCACGTTTCCGGAATATGGATCCGTTTTGCAGTACCGATAACGGAACATAAGTGGAACGAATTGTTTCTTGGGCAGTTTACTAAATAAAAAAATATATGAAAAAAGTAATTATGGCAATACTGTTTAATTATTATGTAAAATATTTTTTTGGTCTGGCAATATGACAAAGGTGCAAAAGGGACAACAAGATTATTTTTAAATGAATGCAATGCTTTAGTTAGAAAGGGATGCCTTGTCACATGAACTTCACACAAATAGGAATCTACCGGTTACCTTTCTCCCGATGGTAGAACAAAGGTAACCGGCAAAATAATCTGCAATTACCAGTTAACTAACCCGTTAGTTACCAATTACCTGTTTTGCTGGGTATTTTGCTGGGCTCGTTTGCTGGTTAACTACGAAAAAAAACGATTTTAAAATCACAAAATCGATTTTCGACTAAAATCGAAATCGATTTAACCATCACTAGCTGATCGTAGTTTTGACTTTTTTATAAGCAGTTAACTTAGTTTTGTTTTATGCTTACGGAATATTTTTGTACAATGAATACTTTATGTAAAATTATGTGCACGCAAAGAATATTTAGAATGCGAGAGCATTTACTGAAATCACATGTTTATTTTTCGTCAACGTGTTCAATGTCGGGGAGGAACTATAAATCTTTGCGCAGTTTCACAACTATTAAAAGTCATCCAATACCTATTACAAAGTTATATGATAAGCTCCAGCTTATGTATACCTGTAAAGTTTGTGGTACTAAAAATTTAAAGTCAATATCCAAGGTTGCTTATACTAAAGGGGTAGTTATTGTGCGCTGCGATGGATGTTCCAACAACCACCTGATTGCAGATAATTTAAACTGGTTCACTGATATGAACGGAAAACGCAATATAGAAGACATACTATTGGAGAAAGGGGAAAGTATCCTAAAAATATCAACAAATGAAATTGGAGAATTTGTTTTAAAGACTTAATCTGTTTATACATAATTGTACACGTATTGTATGAAATTAAACTAATATCAAAATATAATCGAATATTCTTTTGCTGTAAACTGCTGTTAAGTCGTTCCCCGCGTAAATTCATATTCCGCATATGTACCCACAATTTCGGGATCTTTTTTTTTGTTTAAACAAATTATTCTTCATAACTGCCCGCTCAATGTCCACAACTTCAGCAATTAGATGTCGTTGCGTCTAAAAAAAATAATTGTGTTTATGAACAATTTCTTATGAGAGCCAAAAAACCCAATTTAAACCCAATGAATCTTTTCGAAAATGTTAAATTTTTATAATTTTCTTTAAATCTCGTGAGTATTTTTTGAAAAAAAAAAATCAATCATATCATAAACAGCAATTCCCTCGTATTTATTCCACTGTTTGAAATATTCCAATCGTATACAGCAATTCGCTCGGATTTATTCTCATATTGCCTGAATTGCACCGGATGAGGTGATTCAAAAAAAAAAATTATGCCACTCGATGTATTTTGAGATGGCAAAAAAAGTCGCTTGCACTATGGGTCAGAAACCGCATTAGCGTCTCATAAATACTTTGTCAGGCATGTCAAACTCATTGGGCATCACGGGCCGCATTGGTAACTCACAAGATGAGACGGGTCGCAATTGTGTATCATCAAAAAAAAAAACACTCAGTTTTTACATTTGGTTTTTCTGTTGTAAAATAAAATATAAATATAGAGACAATATTATAAAACAGATCTAACAATCATCCAAAATTGTTGCAACTTTTTATGTCCGCAAAATCGTACTAATGTCAAATCGTACTAAATTTAATTGCAAGGATAATCCATTGATTAGATGTTCGGATTTAGGAGTTATGACGATGTTTGTTTTATTATCCTTAACCCGAGGTTTGCAGTATTCTACGGTCTAGTTTTTTTTTCTACAACCACAGAAAGTAATCATTGATTATTTTTTTTTTTTAACTTTGGACCACTGTATCTCTAGAGAGGGTGAGTCTTGAACTCTGGTAGATTTGGTTTGGAATGTCTCTAATACAAAAAGTTGTACTTAGAAAAAATGTTAAAATGAATCCAATTCCAATTTGTACAATGCAAGACTCGTGTCTGCAAATTTTTGATTCTTGTTTATTCTGATTATTTGATACTGGAGCTGATTCCGAAATGGGTTTGTTAAATACTGTCCAGTTTTTAAGATTTTTATGTTTTAATTATTTTTATCGCCTTATATTTTTAATAATCGAACCAAAAATAATAATGTAATTTTTTCTTCGGTGTTAGATGTACAAAACAATGCGCTTCCATATACTTTTTATAAATGCCGTTGAAATATAGCCAAGGGAAATTCAAAACTTTACATTACATTTAAAATTTTATGAATATAAAATAATATTACTTGATGAAAAAAAGGTAAATATTATAAGTCCGTGAAATTAAATTCGTCGCGAACTTAGCGGATACACAAACCATGGAAATCTAACAGTGCTCTGTTAATAAACTGTTAACCATAGTGATGCTGCTCTTTAGGTCGAAATTCCCGAACTCTGAAATACCAGTCGGTATCAAAATTGGTATCATTAAATAGGTAATTGAATTACCTTCAAAACGTATTATGACTCGTTAACGCACTATGAAAACTTAAAACTCATAACATGATTATTTAGTGAGATATGTAAAATTGTCGTATCTGTACGGAGACTTTATGGAGTCAGTGTATATTTAAAAAAAAAGAGCGATAAGAGAATTGTGATAAATTACTATCTCGACACACTTTTTAGTTTACAAAAATGTATTTTTAATTTTTTGCAAAAATTAATATCTGGACAAAGATTTTTTTAACACTTGTCATATATTACTTTCTGATAAAGTTTGCATCTGTAGCATGTCGAAATCGTGCGAAAAATTGCGATATAAAGCACCAAAATCAAACTTTTGCAACTATGACTAAATTTTTTGCGACGTGTACGGAAAATTCTGAGCACGCAGCAAGAATCAAGTGAACAAAATCAACCAGAAATAATAGGTTTCATTCCAGATTAAACCAACAATCCTCAATTTGCAGAACAGTATAATTAAAAACGATTAAATTAAAAGTGTACACTTTAAAATTTAAAGTGCACTATTTCTCGGTGTATAATTGTTAGATCTGAAACTAAAAGTCAACATTTTACTGTATGAATTAAAAAATTTGAATAAATAAAATATCTCAGAGTTCGGGAATTTTGATTTAAAGTGTACTCATACGGCTAAATAGTCACTTAATTAGTCACTGGTTCCACATTTATCATAGTGCGTTAACGAGTTTTGAAGGTAATTCAATTACCTTTCTAACGATACCAATCCTAATACCAGCAGGTATTTCAGAGTTCGGGAATTTTGACCTAAAGAGCTGCATCACTATGGTTAACAGTATCTTAACAGAGCACTGTTAAATTTCTATGGTTTGTGTATTCGCTAAGTTCGCGACGAATTTAACTTCACGGATTTAAACATTATTGTTATGCGATTTGTGCAACGTCGTTTATAATATTTAAAATGAAAATTAGGAAAATAAATTAATAGCCGTATTCTGGCATGTTCATGACAAAGTCTAGTCATTGAAATGTTGTCATTCACCATGTCATGCCTTTCTTATATATATATTTGTTGCTCTATTCTACTTTAAACGTGACAAATTGAAATCCAACTCAGTGGTGAAAAACTTCTTTCAATATTAACTGTCAAATAAATTAAAATTCAAATGTAAACAATTTTTAAATTTAAATATTCGAACATATTTCACGTGATATTATTTGCAACAAAAGTGATTTACGCGACGTGCATTATGTTAATAGTGAGTTTCAGTCGGTTCTGCAAGTCGCAAATCTAATTACAGTTGGGTAAAAACAATTTCAATTCGAAATACATCAGACTGATTTTTCCATCTGAATGTCGCAGAAAATCGAACTGCGACAAAAATCCGTTGATATATTTGCATCTCAAAGTGAAGATATAGTGCAATTCAATAAAGTGCATAACTAAAAACTAGTAAAAAACACATGTTTTAAAGAATCTGCTCTTTAGGTGGTGACAAATTTCATAACAATTGTCATTGTTTTTATTGTCACTTTGCTGCTAGAATACCATTTCGTGACAATTGTCTCTCACCTCATTTTAGTGATTGCTTTATCATTGTCATTGCTCGTTAGAATAGGGCTATGAATATCATTTTAACGCCTGAAAATAAAATATTTTTAATATTTTTCAATTCTTAAAAATATATTTTTTATATTATTTAAAAAGTCTTTGCGGGCCGCAGAGAAATGTTGGCGGGCCGCGTGTTTGACATGCCTGCTTTAAGTGAAAGTCATCGGAAATGAATGAAATAAATGGTTTTAGAGAGATAAACTATCGAACACATGCTCAAACATGAACTTTTTTTTTAAGATTTTTTGAGCAATATTTTAAAGTGCCTTGTTTCGGAATGTTTCGAACCAAAACTGTATTATGTGGTACAATTTTGGATAGATATGATGTTCAGCTTTCAAAAAGTGCTTTTAAAATTATGATATGCTTATGTACACTGTAAAAAATTAAAGAGTAGGTGCATATTTTGAATTCTGAAACTTTGGTTAAACTTTTAACTATCGCGCTGTTCCACGCCGAAAGAAATTTTAATGAATTTGTGTATACAGTTTAATGGTTATTCGTAAAAATGGAGGCAGAAAGTGCGCAAATTTGCGCAAAATATGTCAGAGCCTAAAATGTAAGACGGGTAAACATTTTTTTTTTTGATTTTTGGGAAAAAAAATTGTAACGCGAAAGAGTTAATTGAATTTGATTTGTGCTAGTACTTACGTCCTGCAAAACATTTCAATGCATACTTCTTAAAAATTGGTCCAGCCGTTCGGAATTTATGCAATTTTATTAAAAAATAAATTAAACTCAAAAATATGCGATTAATACCCTTTATTATAATATTTACACTATGTAAACATAATGTTTATACTGCTGGCATTAATACAAATAATTTGATAAAAAAAATTATATTTAATATATGAAATTGCCATCCATAAACTAATTTAATCCAAAATTTTAAGTGTTATCTCTTAAAAGAAAATAGTTACAGATAAATAAGTGTTAAAAACACGTTTTTCAATTTCCATATAAGAAAAGTGCCACTTAATTTTTTTATATTTCCTTTATTTTTCATAGAAAGATGTGTATATCTAATTACTATATGAATCCAAAATTTCATTCATTTATCTTTGTTAACAATGCCAGCGTTATACATTAAACTTTTACATATGAAACTGCCACTCCCCCTTTTCCAATTCCGCCCATTTTTATAAAGGGATAATGTACCATTATAAGCTAACTAACTTCAAAGTTTTGTTCATTTATCTCTTAAACTAATCTTAGGCTAATAAGTGCGAACATTATCTGCATGACATACATATATAATAGGTTACAACCTTTTCCGATTCTACCCATTTTTATACTATCGCAAGATACAAACATAGAGTAAATAAATCCAAAGTTTCTTCAATTTATCTCTTAAAATACATAAGTTATAGGTATATATAATATCATTGAACTTTCTTTAGTAAAAAGTGCCACTCCCCCTTTTCCAACTCCGCCCATTTTTCACAACAGCAAGATACATCTATTAACTAACTGAATGCAAAATGTTATTCAATTATCTCTTGTACAACACAATTTACAGATTTATGAGACGCAAAAGTGCCTTCTGACCCACTGTGCCCTGGTGACTTTGAAAAATCGAAAACCGGGAAACCTACATACCTACATCGTCATATGGTTACTCAAATGAACGGTAATTACACATATGTAATTATTTTTATGATCGGTCAACTATAGCGCCGTCTAGACCATTTTATGTTTGTAGTATTTACACATTTGTGTTTTGAGTTTATTTTATTAGGTTGCTGTCTGTTCGGTAGAAATTTTGTAATTGATTTTAAACTACCTTCGATGACCTACAGACTTGAGATTCGAAATGGATGACAATGCAATATTGTCGTTTTCTTGCCATCCGGTTCATCATGGTTCTATCGCCATGGTTCCATATTAAAGACACATTGAAACATGAATAATTTTAATAATATTAGGCCTTTCGAATTTTGTCAGACGAAAATCTAATGCCTCGATCATGTATTTCCCGGTGACAACGATATCGGCTACAATTCGTTTGAATATCGTGTGACTACAATTTTTGATTCATGTATCAAACGAAACGTTGAGTACGCTCGTTTTGAGAGTTTTTTAGTTGCCAGTATATTTATAAATCATACGTTTATGAAAAATAGTTGGCAACAAGGTGTATTAAGGAAGGTGGAGAACATTTGGATAAGCTAAAAATTTGAGCGTAATTCTGTACACATATTTCAAATTCTGAAATATTTTCTGTATACAAAAGTCAGTGCGATATTTGTTTTTATTTAATTTTTCTGTATATTAAAGTCAATTTATTTGTTTTTGTTTACACTTTCAATGCTTTTTTTTCTGATTTGCTTTTATTAAATAATTTAAATGACATAAATTTTGTCTACAACGAAACCCGTCGCGCATTTGAGCGAGGATGTACCCCTTGATGTGTACAAATGTGTTGGATCGGTTATGCGGCGTTTAAATAACTTGTTTTCATCCATTTGTTCGACATGACCTAGCTAGCAAAGCCGCTGGATCTTGATGCGATTGACTATGTCAATGTCGTCGAATAACTCATACAGCTCATGGTTCATCCTCGTTAGCAAAGCAGATAGGGCCAAAGATTTTACGGAGAATCTTTCTCTCGAACGCTCCCAGTACTCTCTCATCGGTGGAGGCCAGCGTCCATGTTTCTGCACCATAAAGTAGGACGGCCATGATGAGTGACTTGTAGAGCGTTATTTTTGTACGGCGAGAGAGGGCTCTACTTCTCAATTTCCTGGTGACATCGTTGTTGCTGTTTATGCTGGATCCCAGATAGACGAAGTCCTTCACAATGTCGAACTTGTGGGTGTCAAAATCAGCTTTTTGTCCAAGACGCACGGACTCTTTTTTGCTTGTTGACACAAGGAACTTCGTCTTGTCCTCGTTCATCGCTAGACCCATTCGACGCGACTCTTTCTCCAATCTGGAGAATGCTGCGCTGACTGCTCGTGTGCTCCTGCCAATGATATCAATATCGTCGGCATATGCGAGCAGCATGACACTTTTGTTGAGGATAGTGCCGCTTTAACGGAGTTCGGCAGCTCGAACTATTTTCTCCATCAATAAGTTAAAAAAGTCACACGATAGGGAGTCACCCTGTCTGAAACCTCGTTCAGTATGAAATTGTTCGGGGAAATCGGGGTCATTCTGCAAAGCCTTATAAGTTTCGCAGGTTTACCGAACTCAGACATTGCGGCGTATAATCGTTCCTATATCGGGGTGTCGAAGGCGGCTTTATAGTCGACTAGTCGATCTGTTTTTCTAGGGTCTTTTCCTCGATTAGACGCAATGTGAAAATCTGGTCTATGGTGGACTTTCCAGATCTGAAGCCGCACTGATAAGAACAAATCAATCTATTGACGATGGGCTTCAGTCTTTCACATAATATGCTCGATAGAACCTTGTATGCGATATTGAGTAGGCTGATCCCACGGTAGTTGGCGCAGATAGTGGGATCCCCTTTCTTAAGGATTGGGCAGAGTACACTGAGGTTCCAGTCACTTGGCATGTTTTCATCCAGTCATATTCTGCTTACGAGCTCGTGCATGCTCTCTATTAGCTCTTTGCCTCCGGTCTTAAACAATTCAGCAGGCAGGCCATCAGCACCTGCGGCTTTGTTGTTTTTCAGCCGAGCAATGGTTGTTCTGACCTCGTCATGGTCGGGTGGCGGAATCTCAACGTCGTCATCAAGTACTGGGGTTGCCGGGTTTACTTCTCTATCGGTGGAATTGCGGTCATCATCACCGGTCAGCAATTTAGAGAAGTGATCCCTCCATATCTTCAGTGTGCTCTGGATATCTGTGACTAGATTCCCGCCTCATCTTTAAAAGAAGAGGCTCCGGATTTTGAACCTCCGGCTAGGCGTCTTATTTTCTCGAAGAATTTTCGAGCCTCATTCCTGTCCCCAGCTCAATCTGCTCACATTCACGTCTTTCTGCCTCGCTTTTTTTGCGCCTGAAAATACGTCTCTTTTCCCTTCTCTTCTCTTTGTATCGCTACTTCGCAGCTCGCGTAGCTACTGTCTGCTGGGTGGATTTGTACGCAGCGTCTTTCTCTGCAGTGGTCGCGCGACACTCTTGGTCATACCACTGATTACTCAGGGGACGTTGGAATCCAAGCACCTCTTCGGCAGCCGTACGCATAGAGCAGGAGATATGGTTCCACTGCGCGCTTATATCATCGAGAGGAGGAGTGCTTTGTCTAAGCAGGTGTGAGAGTCGAGTGGAAAAGGCTTGCGTTGTCTGTTGTGATTGTAGCTTTCCGACGTCTAGCTTTCTCTGCGTTTGGTTCCGTACGTTCTTCGCAGCGCTTAAGTATTTGCGGACCTTGGCTGCTACAAGGTAATGATCCGAGTCCATATTGACACCTCGGATAGTGCGTACGTCCATCACGCTCGAAGCGTGCCTTCCGTCAATCACAACATGATCACTTTGGTTTTTGATCGGTTTTTTGATCGGGCGACAACCATGTGGCCTTGTGGATATCGAAGTGTTCGAATCTTGTGCTACTAACCACCATATTTCTTGCCGTGGCGAAGTCGATTAGCCTCGTTCCGTTATCGGAAGTGTTGGCATGGAGGATAAATTTTCCGATTGTGGGACAATAGATGGTTTCTCTGCCCACCTTGGCTTTAAAATCGCCTAGCACGATTTTGATATCGTGGCGGGGGCAGCGCTCGTATGCGTTGTCTAGTCGCTCGTAGAAGCGCTCTTTTGTCTCATCATCTTTCTCGTTCGTCGGAGCACAAATTAGGTTGATATGGAAATATTTAGTCTTGATGCGGATTGTTTCCAGCCTTTCGTCCACGGGCGTGAACCTAGAGACAAGGTGGCGGAGTCTCTTGCCGACCACAAATCCACATCCAAATTCGTGTCTCTCCGCATGGCAGCTGTAGTAGAAATTACAGAACGCTTGTTTCGAACATGCTCGGAATTTTTGAATATCCTTTCTTCTCGTCCAAGTGTGCAAAGGTTCATTATTAATAAATCTTGCCCACACTCCACTTGGCGATTAAAATGTTAAATATGATTTTTTCATCGATATTTGTAACTACTTCATGTGTTAGAATTTAAAAAATATTGGTTATATGGGATGTTCCACGCAACGGACATGTCTGAGCTCCTATTTCTAAAGCTGAAGCAGTAGATGTCGTGCCGAGGGGCATAAATGGGAGTTCCGGAACAGGTGACGCTTCAACGATCATGTAGCTATTTTTGAGATGCAACTTTACTGGTGCGGTACATTTAACAATATATATATATATGGAGAATGCGGGAAACGTGAAATTTTCATTTACCGCAAGTGGTCACAGGCAGAATTAGATGGTATCGGCATTAGTTTGTACGCGATGTTCGTTTTGCAATTGTTTTCATAATTTTAATTTTAATCACCAAATTTATCAAGTGGAAACGAGGAAAATCAACAAAACGAATGACAAAAAAAAAAAAAAAAAAAATTTAAAAATAAAAAATTAAAGGAGTTTTTATATTTTCCTCACCTTTTTAAATACACCTTGGTTGGCAAAACAAAAATTTTGTACAAACGTTCGATTCAAAAAGCAAAACAAACGAAACGTTTGAAATACGCTATATACAGATTTTCGACGAAGAGGACTGGAAACGAATCGTAGTTAAACGATAATAAAAAGATACAAAAAATAAGAAAAATAAAAAAATATGAAATAAAAAATATTTTTTAATATACAACTTTTTAATGTGGATTTTATATGATACTGTTCATATCATGCGATTTGGGTCCGTTCATGCACGTATCGTATCATGCAAAATATTTTTGCAGGAGCCTGCCGCATGCATTGTTGTAGAAATATAAAATTTTTACTACTTTTTTTGTTTTTATTACAACATTTTTTAATTAAAAAAATTCATCATTACGAAGCTCTGCTGACTTTACATCTGTCAAACCGAATTTATTCTCGCTGAATATTGCGCATTGCAACCCAAAGTACTAACGCGTACTGTACAGGGAATCAGTTTGATGATGCATTGTTTATCTAACTTAATCACTCCGGAAGCCAAGTCGTGCAGAATCGTCGTAAGGAACCGTCGCTCTTCGATTTTCGATCGCATGACTGCTGTTCGAACGACGTGATGGTCCAGTGACGCCGCTGTAGCATCAGTAGATCTACCGAAGACACCCAGCATACCAAAAACTTCAAGGATCTCGTGCTGTCCGACGATGTCTATGCCAATAATATGTACCCGAACTATGGCGAAATTAACTCAATAATCTAATGCAGGAACTTCAGCTCAAAGCAAAGGATCAAAAGAAGGTTTCTACGAATTTGCTATATTTAAATATTACCTAACACAATTTAAATATTTAAGCATGAAGAACTTCAGTGAGACGTATCCGTAATTTATAGACATGAGTGACACCATGCAAAATCATCTGTGCATCATGGGTAAACGGAATCTCTTCGAATTGTCCGAGCTGGAGCAGGAAATAGCACTCAAGGCCATGCACTCGGCAAAGTTGGCGCGCATAAAGAAGATTGTTTCAGAGGAAGGCGTAGCTTGCGGACTATATCAAGTTGGTCGCACTGCATGCGTTGCTCTATAAGCAGTGTATATTGATATAGTGCTATCTTTATTTTATAAAAAATAGAAAAATGTGTAATTTTAAATAGCATGTACAATATGAAAATACATTTTTTTATTGATATATCAATTTTAATTTTTAATAAAAAATTGTATTTATTTGCATTTACAATTATATACTTTTTGTGGTTGGAAGTGAATGCGATGACCCAAACTGATGGCTTTGAAGCTGCGTGGAAAGATGGCCTGATCATCCCAATCGCAACCTTTGTATCCAATTCATCGAAGTACTTCGTGTTCATCTGGAACTGTAGCCCAGTCGACGCTAGATTTGGGCTTCGTCACAAAGTGTGTTAGGGTCCGCAGAAGGTAGTATCTAACAGCAGGATACACCATGGTGGTGGTTCTCTTGATCTTGTCCTCAGCCTTCTTGGATAAGTATTTAGCCTTGTCAATGAAGGGCTGTGTAAGCAGGTGTATGACGAGCGCTGTGGGGTTCTTCTTCTTTTGGAGTTCAGCAAATATGTCGGCACCGACCAATTACCTCAATTTTTTCAAATTGATGAAGGAACAGAAGTCATGAAGAAGTTCCTTATGCCGACCTTGCCGAAGTAACAGGGATGGTACTTGTCGAAATTGATACGATGGTGATGTATACCACTAGCGTTACCGCGACTTCCGGGATGCTTGCAGTGCTTGCCAACACGACGGTGACCGTGGTACCCATGACCACGCAGTTTTCTTCTTCCTCTTGAATTTCGGCATTAACGGCGTTAACGGACCGTGATACTGGATGACAAACGGAGTGAGTCCGTCGAGAGTACGTTTCGAAGGTACGTTTACGGATCGTCACACAGGATGAAATACGGAGTTTCGACGGTCCGTTAATGGACCGTCATTCTGGAAAAAAAACTTAACGTATAAAATCATAGGGAAAAAATTAAAAACTCTTTTCCATACCATAAAAAATTATCTTTTGCATATTATTATTATTATTTTACAACAAATTAAAAATAACTACAAAATTAAGCTTTAAAATATTATAACATTTTAGAATGAATTAATATACAGTGAACCGCAGTTAAGTACTGTAATTCGTTGAAATGCCGTTTTAAGATTTCTATCTATTCTTTGATATAAACATCTGTAAATAAATAATAAAAATATATATTATTAATTTTAACAAAAATATTTAAATTATGTTACAAAATTACCCCTTTCCCGCAACTATACCACACGCTACGAATAGTACGCTACGAATAGTAAATGTCTGGCAACTATGATTATTAATGGCTGCATTCAGCGACCTCAGCAGTTGTGGAGTTGTTGAGCAATTTGAGCTTGAATGGCATGCTACCCTCAACATGGTTAGTGAGCGGTCGCAATTTTTTCCAGCATGAAATTTTTACGCTACATTTGCGCTGCATTTGTTATCGATGACATTCGATGACATTTTAACTCAAATATTTATAAACAAAAATGGAATTTAGATTGGAAATATGTTTTTAATCAATTAAAGAGTTGTATGTAACTTTAATAAAATATAAATAAATAAATTTGTAAATTGACAGCTAAGATAGAGGTGCATTCAGTAACAGTGAGCGATTAGTTACTGAGCTGTTTCGCAACTGCTGAGGTCGCTGAATGCAGCCAATGTCATTTAATTACATTTGTGGTAATTTGAAATTTAAAAACAGATGCGTGTATTTTGGGCAAGGCGACAACGACTATCCATCGCAATTCGGAACTTGAGCCGCATCAACCCACCATCGAATCCGACGAAATGCAAACAATTGGAAGATGTACAATTTGACGCCAACAGCTCTTCGACATCGTCGTTGCCTCTTGCGCCATACTCAACATGTTCGCACGCGTGTTAAGGTTTTCTATTTCTGCAGGTCATAGCCATAGTCCTTCTTGAATTAAAAGCAGTTTGAAGTTATCAGAGGACTGTAAATTCATGTACATTCCGCAAAGATGTTTTGTATAAAAACTTACATTATTTTTATTTGATTCACTTATCTTCTTTGGTTTCCAGCATGTTTGCATGCGCATCAGCGCTCCATCAAGCTCAATGTAAATCAAATGAATTCAAATTTCAAAAATAAATGAATAACGGGAGAAAATGAGTGCCGTTAAGTGGGAGTACAATGCCCAATTTACATTGTATCTTCTGTGAGTCTCGCTGTATCTCCTAGGGTTGCATACTTTCAAAACATCCTATTTTTATATGAAAATTTTAAAAACCGCAACTCTAGGAGATACAATGAGACTCACAGAAGATACAATGTAAATCGGGCATTAACGGAAAATTTACGGAGTACTCCGTTTCAAGGGAAACATAACGGAGTACTCCGTTTCAACGGTACCGTAAACGACTAAAACAAAACGGCAATCATACGGAGTTATTTAGATATACGGAGCAAAACGGAATTTTAACGGAGTCGTCCGATTTGACGGTACGTTAACGGTGCGTAATCCCGTTAGCTCAGACAGTCATATCTTCATTTTGTGTCGCGAACGGCGTGGCTTCCAAGCGAAGGCGCATGTGAAAATAAAAAAAAATGTGAAAAAAAAGTTTTACAAAAACTATAACTTGTGACGTTATAACTTTTGTTCGGCCAATAAATGTTAGCCCATGTTTTGTTTTATCCAAAATATAGGCTGCTGTATATTTTAAATTTAATTAAATGCAAACGCACTTTTCGCAAACATTTTTTTGAACGTGAGGACACACCGAACATCAGCTTTTTACCGATCACTCCGAAAATTATAACAGCATATCTTGTTATAAGTCGCAAAACATATAAGATATTTAATCAAAAACAACCGTAACAATAAAAGCAATGTTGCAACAGTGGGCATGAAATGATTAAATGACGAATATTATAACTTTTTCAGATTTCACAAAAAATGAATACAACAAACAGTTTTCTGTGGAAAATTATGAAGGATATTCATAACACACGAGTAAATTTCTATTATCTAAAAAAATAAATTTACGAGAAATTTATTTGAAGGCACTTTGAACTGACTTTGCGTAATTTATTTTTTTGACTATTTGCTGCCCTTTTATGTTTAGCAAGTCACTTAAAATCATTTTACAACATAATTTAATAAACAATTATTTGCTGCAAAATTCTTTTATTTATTGACAACTAACGAAAAGGTAGAACAAAATGTTTATGAAAATATATTAACGTCTTTTCCGTATAAAAACTGACAGCTACATTTATAAATTGCTCGAATAATATTCTTACAAATTTTTCGCAAATTTCTGCTACTTACGTAATTTCCTTTACGAGTTTATTTGAAGGCACTTTGAACTGACTTTGCGTAATTTCTTTTTTTGACTATTTGCTGCCCTTTTATGTTTAGCAAGTCACTTAAAATCATTTTACAACATAATTTAATAAACAATCATTTGCTGCAAAATTCTTTTATTTATTGACAACTAACGAAAAGGTAGAACAAAATGTTTATGAAAATATATTAACGTCTTTTCCGTATAAAAACTGACAGCTACATTTATAAATTGCTCGAATAATATTCTTACAAATTTTTCGCAAATTTCTGCTACTTACGTAATTTCCTTTACGAGTTTTACTCGATTGATATATATATATATATATATATATATATATATATATATATATATATATATATATATATATATATATATATATGCCATATAACATTTACAGTAAGCACGATATAATTCTTATTATAAGAGGTATATTATTGAAATCATATAATGTAAAAACAAAACGTTTGACTCAAAATTGTTGTGATCGGCCTACTTCGACGTCTACCTGCCAAAAACATGACATATAAAGTGCTACAATATGTACTTAATTTGATCTTTGTTTAATGGCATGAATGTATGTACATTTTTTCAGAATTTAAAAAGGCAGTTTTTGGATGCTGTGCAAAACAGCAAAAATAGAATATTTCCAGTTTGCTGAGAGGTGAAGGGGATGCGAAAAATTGAATTTTAACTCCATTGGCCAATAATAACTTATTAAAATATGAAGCAAATCGGAGGGGGTCAGGGTCAATGCTCGGCGAATTGTGTTTATTTGTTTTATGAGCAAATAAAACAAATAAACACAAACGATTGCAGTAGCCAGTTGCTTGCTGAAAACAATTAAAACATGAAATTTGGCAAACTTGTAAAGCAAAATATATTCTAATATGTTACAAATTTATAATAATTACAATTTGTAAAAACTGAGATTTTTAGTTTTAATTAAAAAAATTTTGGCGCACGATTATTTGGCTGAATTGCACTTTACCGGCCGAAGTGAAATTTAAAAAAAATGCCACGCACTTTATTTTCGCAAAAAAAAAAAATAAAAAATTTAAAGAAAAGTCGCTCGGGTCGCTAGTGACCTTGAAAAATCAAAAACCGGTACACCTACTGACAACATCATGTGGGTACTCAAATGAAAGGTAATTGTCCCACGATTAGAAATATGTAATTCTTACAGGAAGTACAAATATAACAATATTAAACTTTGGAAGAGTGTATATTTTTTGTTATTTTTTTTTCATTTTTTTTCTATATAAATGAAATTTTGACTCAAATGAAATTTGCGGTCAAAATTTTATTCCTCTACAAAAAATTAAAACTTCATTTTTTCATACAAATGAGAGTTTTTTTTTTTCATACAAATGCAAGTTATCAAAATATATAACATTGAAATACATAACATAACCATTTTATATACAAAAAAAAATGGGTAAGAAAAAAAAAATCAAAATATAAAAAAAAATATACACTCTTTAAATGTTAAATATTGTTATATTTGTAAAGGGTGGCGCATCGGAGGCGCTACAAAAGGTTTTTTTTTTTTTAATAAAACACAAACGGTTTTGGATATCAATGAAATTCTTTATTCCTGTAAAAGTACGTTCGATGCCATTATGTATGGAACTCGATTTATTGTGCATGGCCACCACGGGCTCGCTTGCAGAAGTCCAGACGCTGTACCCAATTTTCGACGGTTTTCAAGCATAAATCGGCCGATACTGCTGCAATTTCACGTTCGATATTCGTACGAAGTTCATCAATCGTCGCTGGCTTGTTGGCATAGACCATAGAATTGACGTAGCCCCACAGGAAATAGTCTAACGGCGTCAAATCGCACAACCGAGGCGGCCAATCGACTGGACCATTTCGTGTGATAACACGTTCTCCAAACTTGGTTTCAAATAAATTGATTGTGGCATTCGCTGTGTGGCTTGTGGCGCCGTCCTGTTGGAACCACATGTCCTCCAAGTCCATATCATCCAATTGGGGCCAAAAATATTCGGTTATCATTGAACGGTAGCGATTCCCATTCACAGTAACGAGCCGGTCTTGATCATCACGGAAGAAGTACGGCCCAATGACGCCGCCGTCCCATAAACCGCACCAAACCGTAATTTTTTCGGGATGACTCATGGAGTACGTGTGGATTGCTGTCTGACCAATAACGCATATTTTGTTTATTGACGCAGCCATTTAGCCTCATCGCTGAAGATGATTTTTCGATGAAAATCCGAATCATTTTTAAGTTGTTTCTCAGCCCAATTCACGAACATACGACGATTCTGGTGGTCAAGCGGATTCAGCGGCATGAAATGGCAAACCTTACTGAAGAGAAATGTCAAAAGAGCGGCAAGAAATATGGCGTCGTTTGCTGTCCCTGTCGCTCTACTTTTGTAGCGCTCTACTAGTTGTATTTGTAATCGTGTTATTACCTTTCATTTGAGTACCCACATGACCCTGTAAGTAGGTGTACCGGTGATTTTTCAAGGTCACCAGGGGTCCGAGCGACTTTCTTTTTTTTGTTGTTATTTTTTTTTTAATTGTTCTCGATATTTTACAACATTTGCAGACTGTAAACGGAATTTTTCTTTCAATTGCCAATACTAATTACAATATACCGGCATATACTATTATTCCGGTAGTTTTTATGTTATTTGAATATAAATTTGAATTTTTTTTTTTTTTTTTAGACTATTTTTGAACGATTTTTTATCATTTTGGATTTAATGATAAATAAGAAAATGATTTATGGTTATGTAGAACATTGTTCAAGCTAATGACTAACATTACTAACTTTTTTGTCGGTTCTCATTTATAAAATATGCCCGAGTTTAGATCCAATTGTCTTAAAAACTTATTAAAGTATTAGCATTCCCCTACAGCACGAAAATATTGCAGGAACGTTGCTGTGACATTGCACTGTAAGACTGAAATATTGCCGGAAATATCGAAGCAATGTTCCAGCAATCTATCTATGTCCGCCTCCTGGAATATTGCAGAAATATCTAGCAATATTCCAGCAATATGTTAAGAAATGAGTCAGCAACGTATTTGCAATGTATTCGCACTGAAAAACAAAAAAAAAATGTTCTTTAATTTTGTTCGTCTCTCTAGCTTTATTTATGATTTATTGTTTATGGTATGGTATTTAAAAATTTAATTTCATAATTATAGAAAAATGTTTTTATTTAAGTTGTCCCAAGCTGGCATCGAACTCCTGACTCCTGCGTTGAAGTTCACTGCTATCTCCGTTAGGCTACGCATCAACAATGTTTTTGTTTAGATATTTGCCTTCAAAACAAAACAGAAATGTTCAATTTATTATTAAATGTCACAACGTTCAGACAGAATTATAAATTAACACAGGGCTGCCCGAGGAATGTCGACCACTCAGATTCCACGTTAGTGGGGCGCAGAAAACAATTTTGTTTGGACAATCAACCCTTGTCCAACAAACATATATTCAAAACTAAATATTTTCTGAAACAATTCTGAATTAAATTAACTAAATTAATTTAATTTTTCTGTTCTATAGATTTGTTAACTGTGGCATTATTATACAATATTGTATTTTGCGCTGTAGATGATTACTTTTTCATTGCATTGCATTTTGACCGATTTTATATTATATTATATATTTTTTGGGAAATTGTATCAAATACCAAAAAATTGCGAGTATTAATTCATGTTATTCAAGTTATTTAAATCATATAAAGATAACTTCATAGAGAATATTTGAAAAATATCAACAACATAAACACATGAAGAGTTGCGATTAACCCCATTAGTCCCACTGTGCCCCAAGTCCTCCAACTAAATTTTTTTATAAAAACAATTTAAAGTCGAACATTTTTAAGCAAAATTTAGAAATTATTTTGGGTTAATAAAAAATAGCAATGCATTAATTTAATGAAAAAAAAATATGATTTATCATTCGCTTGGTATTGACATTCAAATTTAGGTAAAGAGCTAGCAATGTTGAATGTTTTTACGAATTTATAGTATTATTTATGGGCCCTTTTCAGATAATGTGAAATTTATTACTACAGTCCTGTGTCATGTTGATTTGAGCTAGAAATATTTATCGAGCTCAAATTGTTTTTGTTTTGCGTACAAAATTTGTTTCGGCTCAAATTTAAATTATGAAAAAAACGCAGCAAATATTTTCAATCACTATTTGTTTTTTTTTTTTTATTTTCTTACCGTTCAACTCAAATATATTATTTGTATTAATATTGTGAATAAATTCTTTATGAAAAATGAGACTGAAAGCGTAACGGTTAGAACTCGGGACTTATAACTCGGAAAAGCCGGTTCAAACCCCACCATGTATATAATTTTTTAACATGATTTTTTTAACTTTTATAGACATGAATGCAACAACATTATTTTCAACAACATTGCCTACATTACTCCCCCCTAGAGATTTTGAAGTATCATAAAATCTTTATTTAAATATTACCCTGCAATCACGTCTACAGGGAATTCTACTCGAAAACTTGATGGTTCTCTTTGTTGTAGGGTTTGCGGGAGATGTCACGGGAATAGTTATGATCTTCGGGTCCTCGCATATTTCCAGATTTAGAGAGAATGCAGACTTCAGACGATCGATCGAAATCGTTTTTTGCGTGCCGTGAATGTCTAGAGTAAATAGTTTTTCTGTGCTTTTAATTACCAGAAAAGGTCCATCGTAAGGCGACTGAAATGGTTTCTTAACGGCATCGCGTCGTACAAAAACATGTGAGCAGCTTTTAAGTCGTTTCGAAACGAAAAAACTGTGCGATTGCTTTTGTGTGCTGGGTCGACGGGCTTTAACGCGTTCATTTTTGATTGGAGACCTTTTATAAAATCTTCAGTCGGCATCGAATCTTGACATTCAAGAAGAATTTCACCTGGTAACATGATTATGGATCCGTACGTCAACTTAAAAGGTGTTGCTTTTACATCCGTGCGATAGCGGCTTTTACGCTGTCGCAAGGATTAACAAGAAGCGTGCAATTGGAAAGGTCAGTTTTGCATATTTTGAAAGCCACATTCGCTTCTTCTGTCCAAATAATTTGCGTTTTGTCGTTTTTTTATTTGTTGCCTTTTTGGAAGTCGATCAGTGGAATTTGTGTTGTTGCAGCATTTGGGATAATACGATATAACTCGGCACTTTTACCAGCTACGAACATGAAACAAAAAACTCAAATACAAAAAAAAAATTTAATCTAAAACACAAAACCAAATGCACAAAACAAAAGCAAATGCAAAAATACAAAAACAATAACATAAAAATAAAACCTAAAGGAAAAACAAAAAATAGAAAGTTAAAAAAAAACAAACTCACCATAAAACTCACCACAATAAAATTACCCACACTAAAATTCACCACACTAAAACTCACCACACTAAAAATTCACAACACTAAAACTCACCAAAACTCACCACACTAAAACACACCACACTAAAACTCACCACACTAAAAATTCACCACACTAAAAATTCAATACACTAAAACTCACCACACCGAAACTCACCACATTAAAACTAACTTCACTAAAACTTCTACTGGGAAAAACTCTATCGGACGAATTCTACCGGGAAGAATTCTACGGTAAAGCGTTCTATGGGGACAAATTTTACGGAGAAGATTTGTACTGGGAAGAATTCTACGGCGAAATATTCTATTGGGAGGAATTCTACGGGAAAGAGCAGTCTGAGAAAGAATTGTCTTTGAGAAAAGTTGTTTTGGCGGAGAATTATTATTTGGTTACTTCATTTATAAAACTAATAAAAACTTCCACAGCAAAGCACGGGCCTCTGATATAAATAATAAAAATGTTTTTTAATATTAATAAAATCGCTTCATATCTTTGAATTCACAAAATCTTGGCACGAGTCGTGCACGGGTCGAGCTAGTATATATATAAATCAGTAAATAAAAATATATTTTATACTAAATACTAAAATATTTAAAATACTAAAATATCTTAAATATTAAAATATCTTAATAGAATAAAAACATTAACTACAATATGAAATAAGAAAACGCACCTGTAAGAAATAAAAATATACCTCATACACACTTACATCTATGACAACCCGCAGCCAGTCACCTGAAAAAAAAAGAAATATTTTAAGTTTTGCGCCTAAGATAATCGTAAGCCATCTTTATTAGCAGTGTCAGTTGTAATCATTCAATATGTTGTCAGAGCGAGACTCGGTTTTGGCAAAATTTGCCCAAAGGTCAAAGCGAGAGCCAGAATGTGGTGGAAAGCTTTTTTTGTCTCAGTGTGTAGTGTAGGTGAGAGTGCGTGTAGGTGTCATAAGGCAGATAGAGCTACATTTAAAGTTAAAAGAATCATTTTAAATAAAATTTTGCAACGAATTGCAACGAGGACAGACGGCAGTGTAAGACAGTGGTAGTTTAATCAAAAAAAATATTAAAAGTGAAATAATTAATTTCAAGTTTTTTTTAGTGAAATTTATAGAGGAAGTTGGAAGCTGAAAATTTAAAAGGGAATTATGAAAACGAAATATCAATTAAAGGTAAAGTTTTAACATTAAAAAAAAGGAGGGCATGAATAATGATAGGGAAATGTGTGCTTTTATATTTAGAACCACTTACCGTTTTTTTTGTGTCCAGAGATTTGGTGATGTACCCGTATATATACAAATATGAATGAAAGCCCATTCCATTAATTGATGCCCCTTCCATGAATCCTTGACCATTCTATGCGTGTGTCCTAAAGCATTAAAAAAAAGAAATTAAATAGTAAAACACTGTTTGAGAATAAATGTAAAGTAGATAACATGCCAATAATCATTGAAGAAACCTGAAAAGAAAAAAAAAAGAAATTATAGAAATCTAAAAAGAACTTGAAAATTATAGAAACCAGAAAGAAAGAAAAACCGTAGAAACCAGAAAGAAAAACCGTAGAAACCTGAAAAAGAAATAAAATAATTAACTGCAAAAGAAATTGTTAAGTAAATAAAAACTTGTAAAATAAACCATATCCATCAGGTATATTTACTTAAATGAAAACATACCTGAAAGCAAAATATAAAAAGAAAAGATATTAGCCTGAAAAAAAGAAACAAATTTATATAAATTAGAACCAAAAAAAAATCTTTTTTTTAAATAAATCAATAAATATAAGACAAAAACCTGAAAAGAAAATAAAAAATAGTAGTTTTTTAAGAAAAAAAAGGATACTGAAATGAAACTGAAATATAGAGATATTTTTAAAAAGAAATAAGAAAATAACTATGTAAAAAAATAAGAATAAAATATTAAATAATAAAATATTAAAGGTAAACTTACCCAGACCACGTCCTTATTCCTCTCCGCAGAATTGAATTCCCATTTGGAACATTTCCAAAATCCTTATCCTCCACAGCGCTCTATTGAGATAGGACCCTTCGTGAGAACCCGGGTGAAATGATTCCCTATTTCCATTAAAAGGACCTGGCCAACAAAAACAAAAGTTTGAGTTAAATTAATAACATTTTGCAAATTATTTAAGATAATTTCCAAAACACTTACCTGTTACTCCGAAGCACGAAATGTTGCTGTTGCTTGCGCGTACCTTCTTGTTTTTTTGTTTGATGTTGTAAAGTTTCACTGAAAAAAAATTTTAAGATATTAAATTTAAAAACTTATAAAAAAAATAAATTAATAACAGTTATATAGAGGTAATTAGGCTAATTAAACAAATAGAAACCGATATTAGATAGAAATAATTTTGGTAACATTAAATTAATTAAATTAATTATACACATTTTTCGGGTGTAAACCGTCTTGTCCACAGACGGACATCATTTAAAATAAAAAAACACACCCATACACATATTCATTTGTTCTCATTTATGTTTTTTTTTTTGGTGGGTTCTTTTTTTATATTTGCTTTATTTAGTTTTTCAGGTAAATAATATTTTAACATTTTGGAATTAAAATATTTACACAAAGAAAACACACTCTTTTGTTTGGGCGCTGATACAGCAGCACCAAAACACATATAAACCCTCGTTTTTTTTTTGTTTATCTTTATTTTTCAATACACTTCATGTAACGCGTTTTTTGTTATTTATTTCGTTTATTATTTCGTTTCTTTTATTTATTTTTTGTTTTGTAATTTCATCGCGGTAATTTTGTATTCGAGTAAAGTAGCATATTATTTTTTTTTGTCGTTTGTAAGATTATGTCGAGAAGTATACGTCGAAATATGTCCGTGAACAAGCTGTGTAGTCTTGTCATAGTTGCTATTCGTTGTTCACGTCAGGAAACGTCCATGGCCTAAGTTTTTTTTTTAAAGACGACAAAGAAACATGGAGTGCTTGATCGAATTTTCGATTCGATATCTTCCGAAAGGCGTTTAAGAGATCAGAATCAGATCAAAATTTAACTAGCTGTAAGGAGATATAAAAAAATTACGTCTCACATTCGTAAAATTTTAAATTTTGAAAATATTTTTTTTTCAAAACGTGCAATATTTATTTCGTATTTTTTTTTTGTTAAATTTAAGTTTTTGTTAATTTATTTATTTATCACTGTCATCGTCGAAGTAGCCAACATGTATTCCTAGTTATAAAGCCGCGTCTTAGCACCGATTTTTGTTATTCAATATTTTTTTTATATAATAATAAATAAATAATTATAAATGAATAATAATAAATAAATAATTATAAATGAATAAAATTACAAGTAATTTAAAATAACTAAATTATAATTAAATAAACATAAATTTAATTTTTTATTACTAAACAAAAATTAATAAATAAAAACAAAAATTATAATTTATTAATTCAAATAATTAATAAATTAAAAGTCTTTAATTTTTTTTTTTATTTCATATATCGACGCCCCTTACGAAAACTATTATATATTTTTTCCCTTACGAAAATAAATATGTTATATTTTGAGGTTCATAATAAAAGTATGTTATTGTTTTTGATGAGAAAAATAATATGTTTTATGGCTTTGCCAGGAACTCTATTATGTTTTTGATATTTCCGGGAATATGCACATATATATCTGTATATCTACGAATATAAAACAAATAATTAAAATTTGCGACGAAGATTGGAATCTTGCACGAAATGTTGCTGTTCCTGTTTTTTTTTGTTTGATGTTGTAAAGTTTCCCTGAAAAAAAAAATTAAGATATTAAATTTAAAAATTTATAAAAAAAAAACAAATTAATAATAGTTATATAGAGGTAATTAGGCTAATTAAACAAATAACCAACCGATATTAGATTGAAATATTATTGGTGACATTAAATTAATTAATTAAATTAATTACACAGACGGACATCATTTAAAATAAAAAAAAAACACACACCCATACACATATTCATTTGGTCTCATTTATGTTTTTTTTTTTTTTGGTGGGTTCACTTTTTATATTTGCTTTATTTAGTTTTTTAGGTAAATAATATTTTAATATTTTGGAACTAAAATATTTGCATAAAGAAAACACACTTTTTTTTTGGGCGCTTATACAGTAGCACCAAAACACATACACACACTCTTTTTTTTTTGTTCATCTTTATTTTTCAATACACTTCATATAACGCGTTTTTTGTTATTTATTTCGTTTATTTATTTTTTGTTTTGTAATTTCATCTCGGTAATTTTGTATTCGAGTAAAGTAGCATGTTAATTTTTTTGTCGTTTGTGAGATTATGTCGAGAAGTATACGTCGAAATATGTCCGTAAACAAGCTGTGTAGTCTTGTCATAGTTGCTATTCGTTGTTCACGTCATGAAACGTCCATGGCCTAAGTTTCTTTTTAAAGACTACAATCTTACGAAAACTATTATATATTTTTTCCTTTACGAAAATTAATATGCTATTTTGTGAGGTTCAGAATAAAAGTATGTTATTGTTTTTGATGAGAAAAATAATATGTTTTATGGTTTTGCCAGGAACTCTATTATGTTTTTGATATTTCTGGGAATATGGACATGTATATCTGTATATCTACGAATACAAAAATGATTCAAATTTGCGACGAAGATTGGAATCTTTTGTTAAACATGAATAATGCATATATGATTGGGGCCTTCATACAAAATCTGTACATATTACAGCATTGAAATAAATATATGTAATCGTTTAATAAAGACCACAGTCCATGGGAAACTTAAATCAGTCCTGAAATTAAACGTAAATTTAATGTAACAGTCTAGATTTTTTAGGAAAATAACAAATGACCTCGAAAATACGGTCTAATAATTATTATAATAACACTAGTTTAACGATACAGTTCTGAAGAACCTAGGCTGAACAGTCTCACCATTTAAACATATTATATTTGTACTAAAACAACGGAATCTACAGTTTAACGCCGAATCATAACTTTTCATGGGTGATGTTTTTACTCTCGAAGGTTATCTACCAAGAGGTAGCGCGGTGAAGAAAAGCATTTTTTAGCTTTTTTTGTCTCAGTGTGTAGTGTAGGTGAGAGTGCGTGTAGGTGTCATAAGGCAGATAGAGCTACATTTAAAGTTAAAAGAATCATTTTAAATAAAATTTTGCAACGAATTGCAACGAGGACAGACGGCAGTGTAAGACAGTGGTAGTTTAATCAAAAAAAATATTAAAAGTGAAATAATTAATTTCAAGTTTTTTTTAGTGAAATTTATAGAGGAAGTTGGAAGCTGATAATTTAAAAGGGAATTATGAAAACGAAATATCAATTAAAGGTAAAGTTTTAACATTAAAAAAAAGGAGGGCATGAATAATGATAGGGAAATGTGTGCTTTTATATTTAGAACCACTTACCGTTTTTTTTGTGTCCAGAGATTTGGTGATGTACCCGTATATATACAAATATGAATGAAAGCCCATTCCATTAATTGATGCCCCTTCCATGAATCCTTGACCATTCTATGCGTGTGTCCTAAAGCATTAAAAAAAAGAAATTAAATAGTAAAACACTGTTTGAGAATAAATGTAAAGTAGATAACATGCCAATAATCATTAAAGAAACCTGAAAAGAAAAAAAAAAGAAATTATAGAAATCTAAAAAGAACTTGAAAATTATAGAAACCAGAAAGAAAGAAAAACCGTAGAAACCAGAAAGAAAGAAAAACCGTAGAAACCTGAAAAAGAAATAAAATAATTAACTGCAAAAGAAATTGTTAAGTAAATAAAAACTTGTAAAATAAACCATATCCATCAGGTATATTTACTTAAATGAAAACATACCTGAAAGCAAAATATAAAAAGAAAAGATATTAGCCTGAAAAAAAGAAACAAATTTATATAAATTAGAACCAAAAAAAAATCTTTTTTTAAAATAAATCAATAAATATAAGACAAAAACCTGAAAAGAAAATAAAAAATAGTAGTTTTTTAAGAAAAAAAGGATACTGAAATGAAACTGAAATATAGAGATATTTTTAAAAAGAAATAAGAAAATAACTATGTAAAAAAATAAGAATAAAATATTAAATAATAAAATATTAAAGGTAAACTTACCCAGACCACGTCCTTATTCCTCTCCGCAGAATTGAATTCCCATTTGGAACATTTCCAAAATCCTTATCCTCCACAGCGCTCTATTGAGATAGGACCCTTCGTGAGAACCCGGGTGAAATGATTCCCTATTTCCATTAAAAGGACCTGGCCAACAAAAACAAAAGTTTGAGTTAAATTAATAACATTTTGCAAATTATTTAAGATAATTTCCAAAACACTTACCTGTTACTCCGAAGCACGAAATGTTGCTGTTGCTTGCGCGTACCTTCTTGTTTTTTTGTTTGATGTTGTAAAGTTTCACTGAAAAAAAAATTTAAGATATTAAATTTAAAAACTTATAAAAAAAATAAATTAATAATAGTTATATAGAGGTAATTAGGCTAATTAAACAAATAGAAACCGATATTAGATAGAAATAATTTTGGTAACATTAAATTAATTAAATTAATTATACACATTTTTCGGGGGTAAACCGTCTTGTCCACAGACGGACATCATTTAAAATAAAAAAACACACACCCATACACATATTCATTTGTTCTCATTTATGTTTTTTTTTTTGGTGGGTTCACTTTTTATATTTGCTTTATTTAGTTTTTCAGGTAAATAATATTTTAACATTTTGGAATTAAAATATTTACACAAAGAAAACACACTTTTTTGTTTGGGCGCTGATACAGCAGCACCAAAACACATATAAACCCTCGTTTTTTTTTTTGTTTATCTTTATTTTTCAATACACTTCATGTAACGCGTTTTTTGTTATTTATTTCGTTTATTATTTCGTTTCTTTTATTTATTTTTTGTTTTGTAATTTCATCGCGGTAATTTTGTATTCGAGTAAAGTAGCATATTATTTTTTTTTTGTCGTTTGTAAGATTATGTCGAGAAGTATACGTCGAAATATGTCCGTGAACAAGCTGTGTAGTCTTGTCATAGTTGCTATTCGTTGTTCACGTCAGGAAACGTCCATGGCCTAAGTTTTTTTTTTAAAGACGACAAAGAAACATGGAGTGCTTGATCGAATTTTCGATTCGATATCTTCCGAAAGGCGTTTAAGAGATCAGAATCAGATCAAAATTTAACTAGCTGTAAGGAGATATAAAAAAATTACGTCTCACATTCGTAAAATTTTAAATTTTGAAAATATTTTTTTTTCAAAACGTGCAATATTTATTTCGTATTTTTTTTTTGTTAAATTTAAGTTTTTGTTAATTTATTTATTTATCACTGTCATCGTCGAAGTAGCCAACATGTATTCCTAGTTATAAAGCCGCGTCTTAGCACCGATTTTTGTTATTCAATATTTTTTTTATATAATAATAAATAAATAATTATAAATGAATAATAATAAATAAATAATTATAAATGAATAAAATTACAAGTAATTTAAAATAACTAAATTATAATTAAATAAACATAAATTTAATTTTTTATTACTAAACAAAAATTAATAAATAAAAACAAAAATTATAATTTATTAATTCAAATAATTAATAAATTAAAAGTCTTTAATTTTTTTTTTTATTTCATATATCGACGCCCCTTACGAAAACTATTATATATTTTTTCCCTTACGAAAATAAATATGTTATATTTTGAGGTTCATAATAAAAGTATGTTATTGTTTTTGATGAGAAAAATAATATGTTTTATGGCTTTGCCAGGAACTCTATTATGTTTTTGATATTTCCGGGAATATGCACATATATATCTGTATATCTACGAATATAAAACAAATAATTAAAATTTGCGACGAAGATTGGAATCTTGCACGAAATGTTGCTGTTCCTGTTTTTTTTTGTTTGATGTTGTAAAGTTTCCCTGAAAAAAAAAAATTAAGATATTAAATTTAAAAATTTATAAAAAAAAAAACAAATTAATAATAGTTATATAGAGGTAATTAGGCTAATTAAACAAATAACCAACCGATATTAGATTGAAATATTATTGGTGACATTAAATTAATTAATTAAATTAATTACACAGACGGACATCATTTAAAATAAAAAAAAAACACACACCCATACACATATTCATTTGGTCTCATTTATGTTTTTTTTTTTTGGTGGGTTCACTTTTTATATTTGCTTTATTTAGTTTTTTAGGTAAATAATATTTTAATATTTTGGAACTAAAATATTTGCATAAAGAAAACACACTTTTTTTTTGGGCGCTTATACAGTAGCACCAAAACACATACACACACTCTTTTTTTTTTGTTCATCTTTATTTTTCAATACACTTCATATAACGCGTTTTTTGTTATTTATTTCGTTTATTTATTTTTTGTTTTGTAATTTCATCTCGGTAATTTTGTATTCGAGTAAAGTAGCATGTTAATTTTTTTGTCGTTTGTGAGATTATGTCGAGAAGTATACGTCGAAATATGTCCGTAAACAAGCTGTGTAGTCTTGTCATAGTTGCTATTCGTTGTTCACGTCATGAAACGTCCATGGCCTAAGTTTCTTTTTAAAGACTACAATCTTACGAAAACTATTATATATTTTTTCCTTTACGAAAATTAATATGCTATTTTGTGAGGTTCAGAATAAAAGTATGTTATTGTTTTTGATGAGAAAAATAATATGTTTTATGGTTTTGCCAGGAACTCTATTATGTTTTTGATATTTCTGGGAATATGGACATGTATATCTGTATATCTACGAATATAAAAATGATTCAAATTTGCGACGAAGATTGGAATCTTTTGTTAAACATGAATAATGCATATATGATTGGGGCCTTCATACAAAATCTGTACATATTACAGCATTGAAATAAATATATGTAATCGTTTAATAAAGACCACAGTCCATGGGAAACTTAAATCAGGCCTGAAATTAAACGTAAATTTAATGTAACAGTCTAGATTTTTTAGGAAAATAACAAATGACCTCGAAAATACGGTCTAATAATAATTATAATAACACTAGTTTAACGATACAGTTCTGAAGAACCTAGGCTGAACAGTCTCACCATTTAAACATATTATATTTGTACTAAAACAACGGAATCTACAGTTTAACGCCGAATCATAACTTTTCATGGGTGATGTTTTTACTCTCGAAGGTTATCTACCAAGAGGTAGGGCGGTGAAGAAAAGCATTTTTTATTTATTTTTTTGATGTTGCATTTGCTGGTGTTTGAACCAGCGACGTTTCGGCTTGGATTCCAACACACTAACCTTCTTAGTCCCCGACATAGTATATGGTAATGCTTTTTTTTTCATTATAGCGTAATTATTTTAAATTTTCCCAAACAAATTTTACAAATGATATATAAAAACATAAAAGCAACGAAATATGATTTTGAAAATAAAAAGCTCCAATTTTGGTCTAAAAATTTGAAACATAATAATTTTCCACAGAAAACTGTTTGTTGTACTAATATTCTGTGAAATTTTCAGAACATTATAATATTTGAAACTTTGAAACATAATAATTTTCCACAGAAAACTGTTTGTTGTACTAATTTTCTGTGACATTTTCAGAACATTATAATATTCGAAGTAAAAATGAATTCGTATTCGTTTAAAAGTCATATATACTTTTTTTTCGTAAGACAATTTTAATATAATAGTTTTCGTAAGGGGCGTCGATACATATATATATATATATATATATATATATATATATATATATATATATATTTAGACATTTAGGTACATTTAGATACCATACCGAAGAGACCCACTCCAGTTATGAATCAATATGATTTTCCAACAAAAGTGATGCTTCCGCCACCAACAGACACCGGTCCTGAAGGTCGAGCGTGCTTACTAGATTTTAGCGAGCCAGATGCCGAAGATGATTATCGGAACCGAACGCAGGAAGATCTTCCTAGCAAATTCCGGTCTGCGATAAACGCCGCAATTGCTCAAGCGAACGCGAGTTATAGGGCATCCATGCGAAGTGACATGGAAATGAAAGGAATGCGGGATGCGATGACATCAAGTTTTTTAGACTTCATGCGGCAAATAAACGAAGTAATGAAACTGAAAAGTCACCTAGCTGCCTAAAACAACCTGAATCCTGTATGTCGAATTTCCAAAATAAAACCAACACAGGTTCAACTCAACTTGATTTATTACATAACACAATATATAATGCTTCTTGTATAGATGAGAACGGGAATCTAGTGACAGATATCCAGAGCACACTGAAGATGTGGAGGGATCACTTTTCTAAACTGCTGACCGGTGATGATGACTGCAATTCCACCGATAGAGAAGTAAACCCGGCAACCCCAGTATTTGATGACGACGTTGAGATTTCACCACCCGACCATGACGAGGTCAGAAAAGCCATCGCTCGGCTGAAAAACAATAAAGCCGCAGGTGCTAATGGCCTGCCTGCTGAATTGTTTAAGACCGGAGGCAAAGAGCTAATAGAGAGCATGCACGAGCTCGTAAGCAGAATATGGTCGGATGAAAGCATGCCAAGTGACTGGAACCTCGGTGTACTTTGCCCAATCCTTAAGAAAGGGGATCCCACTATCTGCGCCAACTACCCAATACTCAATATCGCATACAAGGTTCTATCGAACGTATTATGTGAAAGACTGAAGCCCATCGTCAACAGACTGATTGGACCTTATCAGTGCGGCTTCAGACCTGGAAAGTCCACCAGAGACCAGATTTTCACATTACGCCTATTCCAGGAAAAGACCCTAGAAAAAGAGATCGACACCTACCACCTATTAGTCGACTATAAAGCCGAATTCGACACTCCGATAAGGAAACGATTATACGCCGCAATGTCTGAGTTCTGTATACCTGCGAAACTTATAAGGCTTTGCAGGATGACCCTGAGCAATATACGTTGCTCAGTGAGAATAGGAAAAGACCTCTCCGAGCCATTTCATACCGAACGAGGTTTCAGACAGGGTGACTCCCTATCCTGCAACTTTTTTAAATTATTGATGGATAAAATAGTTCGAGCTGCTCGCATATGCCGACGATATTGACATCATTGGCAGGAGCTCACGAGCAGTCAGCGCAGCATTCTTCAGATTTGAGGAAGAGTCGCGTTGAATGGGTCTAGCGGTGAACGAGGACAAGACGAAGTTCCTTGTGTCAACATGCAAAAAAGAGTCCGTGCGTCTTGGACAAATAGCTGATTTTGAAACCCACAAGTTCCACATTGCGAAGGACTTTGTCTATGTGGGATCCAGCGTAAACAGCAACAACGACGTCAGCCTGGAGATCAATCGGAGAATAACTCTTGCCAACAGGTGCTACTTTGGGCTCAGTAGGCAATTGAGAAGTAGAGCCCTTTCTCGCCGTACAAAAATAACGCTCTACAAGTCACTCATCATGCCCGTCCTACTTTACTGTGCAGACACATGGACGCTGGCCTCCACCGATGAGAGAGTACTGGGAACGCTCGAGAGAAAGATTTTCCGTAAAATCTTTGGCCCTATCTGCTTTGCTAACGAGTATCGAATCAGGATGAACCATGAGCTGTATGAGTTATTCGACGACATTGACATAGTCAAGCGGCTTCGCAGGCTAGGTCATGTCGAACGAATGGATGAAAACACTCCAGCCAAGAAGGTGCTTGAATCGAAACTCGAAGGTGGACAGCGTAGAAGAGGGCGTCGAAATCTGCGTTGGAAAGACCAAGTTCAGGATAACCTGGCTACGCTTGGTATTTCTAACTGGTGTCAGCGCGCGCAAAGCAGATCCGACTAGCGCGGCTTCATCTCAGCGGCCAAAACCGATCCACGGTTGTAAGGGCCATTTAAGTAAGTAACATATAATGCACATATTCATAATAATAATAATAATAAATATCTTAATAATAATTATACAATTTCGAATGATAATTTTCCTTTGTTTCACCAGAACTACGACGCGGTGGGCGTGATATAAATCGCGTACCTTTGAATAGAGGACCAAATGAACAGCCAGTTCGGAATAGAGTTCCTCAAAATCCTATGGTAGATCGCTGATGATCGTGAAGCAAGATAGTGATAGAGAAACTCTGATGGTAGCGATAATGGTGCGCAGTACAGGCCGCACCGACCAGGAGATGCAGCGTTGGCGCGCGATGAACAGCAGATGCAAACCGTGCGAAATCAACAACATTTTTTGCGGGCACATGATACCGGACCGAACCGCGTTTACGACGAAGTAATTCCGAATCAACGCAGTGGGCGGGGCACGGTAAAAATTCCCGAGTGGGGAATAGATTTCAATGGAGAGCGCCATCGGATGTCCGTCGAAGATTTTTTATTCCGAGTCAAATTTTTACAGCGACAACATATGGTGCCATGGGAATTCGTTTTGCGTGACATGCACCGCCTGATGAGTATAGATAAAATAGAGGAAATTGGATTATGTTGAAGAAAATGCTGCGAAATATCCAGACGTACAAGTGCAGGATGATGTCCTGTATACGCGCAAATTTTGTCCAAGACGAATCCAATTCCAGTCCCTGGAAAATGTGGGATCCAGAATCACTGATGGCAGCGCTCATTTCTGGAGCGCATGAGCCGCCGTTAGTAGTTTATGGTGGTGTAGCTAAAACGCTTTACCGCTTAAGACAGTTTCATTACTGGCCTCGTATGGCGATGCAAATTAGGGGTTATGACAGAAGCTGCGTCGTGTGCAACGAAACCTAATCCGCAAATTTGCAGCTGAGACCGACAATGGGAGCAGAAGTTATTAAAGAAAGGCCGTTTCAAAAACTGTACGTAGACTTCCTCGGCAAATATCCGCGGTCGAAAAGCGGACACGCGTACATCTTTATTGTCGTGGACCATTTCTCCATTGCAATATGCTATGCGCTCTCCAAGGTAATGTCATCGACTCATTCTTTTGCAGATGACAGTAACATTTGTCATTCATATTCGTTCAACAAGCGCCCAAACTCCTTGGAGATTGAGAGTAAAGAGTAAAGAGAGTAAAGAATTCCAGAACATGCTGACCGCCTATAAGATCACACATCTTATAACTGCATTCTACGCCCCACAGTCTAATGCTTCGGAAATGGTTAACCAGTCGGTGCTCGCCACAATAAGAGCCTATCTGCAAACTGATCACCGTGACTGGGACGTCTATCTAACTTTGCGTTGCGAAGCGCTGTACATTCAGCCACCGGCGTCAGTCCATATTTTGCGTTGTTTGAACAACACATTTTCACGTGTCGTTCGAGTTATGCTTTGGCGAGGAAACTTGATGCGCTGGCAGACGGAGGAACGAGTATCCTGAATAATAAAGATAAATTAGCATTGATACGCGAAACAATAAAAGAGAACCTTCACGAAGCCTACGAGAAGAGCGCCCGAGAATACAACAGACGTGCCCGTGATGTCACCTTTTTGCCTGGACAAGACATTTTTAAACGGAACTATATGCTGAGCAACTTCTCGATAAACATCAACGTCAAGTTTTGCTGAAAGTTCACGAAGTGCAGGATCATAAAAGCGCTTGGTAAAAATATCTATGAACTCAAAACGTTGCAAGGAAAGCCACAATGTGCCTATCATGCGAAGGACCTAAAAAAAGTATAGAAAGGTCAAACAAAGTACGAGCTTTAGTTTAGGAAAATATTAAAATTACGTCCCGTGATTACGTGATGCTTCCCGAATTATCTTCTGCGATATTTACGCTAGATATCGCTGTGAAATCTGAAATTAAAAAAATAACAAAATATAAATATGAAAAACGATGGAAAATGTATTGTAAGGTACCCAATGTACATCACTATATGTTATTCTATATTTTATTCTATGTTTTTAATTGTCAAAAGAGTAATGTCAAATCTATGTCAAAATGATGATTAAGTATAGACAGTTTTTTTTAATAATAAAATCAATCATCACTGAACAGCCAACTAATTGGCATCTTCTTTTGATTAAGCCAAATCATCGGCTAAAAACATTATGATTGCCTTGGCGCTTTTTAGTGCCGGCATCCCAATCCTTAGGCCAGTGGCGTTTATAAGCGCCTGCAATTAAGGGCCCTATTATGATTAGCGAAGCGAATGGTTTTGGCGAAGCGAACGTCCAAAAAGCTATTACGGTTACATTCGCCAGACTTCATTCGCCAAAAAACGGGAAAAGTTAAGCGAACGTAAAAAAACATGCAACACTCAACCGATTTTCATTCGCTTCAAGTGTCAAAATCAAGCGAATCAACAGTTCATGTGACGAATCGGCGAACGTATCTTTATCTATTGTTTTTCAGTTTTTCTTTTGATTTTTATTTTTTTTTTTTCTTTTGTGCTTTTGTTTATTAGGCTTTTTCTGATTTTCAATTTATCTTATCCTTTAGTTTTTATAGAAGGATGTCTATAATTTTGAGTTTTTTGTGACCTAACTAATAAACGTAAAAAAAAACAATTTTTTTCACACTTTTTATTTTGATTTTAAACTTAACACTAATAAAAGAAATGTCTGGAACAGCTCCGACTGCTGCTGGGGATGCAGCTTGGTTCATCGCGAGAAGTTATTTGTGCCACAGATGAATGCTTCGGAGGACAGACCACCATCACTGTAACTTATTGTAGTCTTCCTCCTCGTCGTCGCTCCAGCTTTCTGCACACCGCATTGGCTTCTGTTTAACACGCTCTTCTTTGATTGCGTTGGGCCCATCGTTTTTTTGGAACATTTTTATTATTTTTCTAAACAAGTATATTCACATCAGCTGTTTTGAAACTCTAGGGTTTCTTTAAATTAAAATAAAAGAAGTATTGCTCCAAATAAAAAAACTACTTTTTTTAATAAAAAGTATTTATTTTTATGTAAAAATAATTCCAATATTAACATTTAAAAACATATTTTACTGTACGTTTTAACTAATTTGAATTGTTCCGAAGTTTATTTGGATACTTTTTAATCTTTTATAGACAAAAAATAACAAAAAACCGAAAAAGTATTATTTTTCTGAATCGAGTAAACGTTTTTTAAACCATAAATAATATTAAATGGTTTTTTAATAATAAAAAAATAGATATTAAGATAAAATAGTATCTGTTCTAAAAAAAGGCAGTACTAAAAGTACGCAACATGATACTATTTTTTCAACTCTGAAATGGTAATTCTATCCGTCAATGTTGTAAGTGTTGCTCACTTTTAAAATCATAAAAATTAGTACATTCGCCAGTTCATTCGCCAAATTGCGTTCGCTTCGCCAAAGCGTTCGCTTCGCCAAGTACATTCGCTTCGCTAATCATAATAGGCCCCTAAATCAGGCAGGACCTAAACCAATTTAATCATTTATTAAAACATCAGCCCCTAACGTCCAACATTACATGGCGATCCTGCCAAATTTGGCAAAAAATTTTATGCCCACTGAGGCACCAATTGAGGAGTACGTCCCAGGCGCACCAGCAATCGACGTCCCGCGCTACACCGCTGCACCAATTTCTGAAACGCGGCGAATTGAAAAGCACAGGGTGCATACAAAAAATAAATAAAAGTCATTTTTACATATAAACAAAAAAAAAAATAAAATGAATATGAAAAAGAAATGTATAAAATAAAATATAAAATAAATTTAAAAAAAATATATATAAAAATATATTTATATTTATTTAACAAATAAAAAAATATATAAAAAAATAATAGAAATAAAAAACATGGACAATTCAAGTCCACTAAATTCAATTTGAGCATATACAATAATGAAATTAAAGAGAATGAACTCATAGCAACTACATTATCTAGCCACAATTACCATTTAAATTGTTTCGATGATTATTATTTAGAATCATAAACTTGTCCTGCATGTAACGAATATATAATGGTGTGGTTCAGCAAGAGTGAAAAAGAATAAAATAAAAACAAAAAAATTAAAAAAACACATATATACACAAAAACTAATAACTACAATATGAAAACAAAAATGTAAAATGTACACAGATCTCTTTTAAATTTTAAGCTTTGCATTATATAAAATCATATTATAATATATAATTAAAATTAATATATAAAATGAATGGAATCCATAATAGAATATTTGTTAGAGTTAAAGAAACTCGAGAGTAATTTAAAAAAGAGCAAGGATAGAGATTATAGAATTGAACACATAAAGAAAAAATTAAAAAGATTAATAATTTTAGAGAAAAATTTAAATAAGATCAGTGGGAAAACTGATGATAAAGATTATATAGCGCATAAAGCTGATATTTAAAAACAGCTTAGGGTTTTAAAAGAGAAAATAAAAAGAAGATTCAAAAGAGTTAAAATTGAAACTGAGTGTGATTTAGATTTAAATTTGCAAAAAATTGCTCAATTCGATATATCTATGGTAGGTAAAATCCTACAAATTTTTAAAGGCGCATTTAAATATTTAGATGATTTTATCATACAGGCAGAGCTATTGCATGATTTATTAGTTGATGATGATAAACCATTATTCATTAAGTTCGTCTACAATTTTCAACTAACAGCTCAAGTACGTAGCATTTTTGGTCATTATAATAGACCTATAACATTTTCAGATTTTAAAAAATTGTTGGAATTGTTCAGATTTTAGAGAGAAAATCGTATGGCTTATAGAACAATTTAGCGCATTTGAAATAAAAACGTTATCGAGTCCTACACAAGAAGTAAAAGAAGCAGTGTATTAAGTTAGAGATAGTATGGCCTTAAATGTTTTTATGAAAGGAGTAAATATGGAATTCCAATAGCTTTTGCTTGCAAATGTACCGAACACATTAAAAGAAGCGGTCGAAAGATGCATGACAGCTGAAAGAAGTTTGGGTTTAGAAAATAAAAATATTTTTCAAATACGAAACAGAGGAGATAGATTTAATAATGTAAATTTCAGAGGAGGTAGATGTTCATTTAATGGATTTAATAATATACAAATGAATAACAATAATTGCAGGTATCAGAATAACAATAACAATTATAATAACAATAACAACTCCATAAATAATAATTTTAGAAACAACAACAATCATAACAACAATAATTCATATAGAAGCGTCGGATTTAATAATAATCCGAATAGGGGACGCAGTAATGCGAATCAAAATAGTAACAAAAATTTCAACAGAGGTAAAAAAATACATATATGTCATATTTTTACACTAACGACCAGGGAAACTTCGAAGGCAGGGTAGCAGAATACGTTGCCCAGAGAGGCCACCACCAAAATTAAGAATATTTAAAATATCGGAGAATTCCAAATTAACTGGAATAACGAGAGAAGCTATAGAATGTTTAGGTACAGCAAATTTGAATTTGTCAATTATGACAGAAAGTATTAAACATATTTTTCATATAGTTGATAATGATTTTCCAATCACAACTGATGGAATTTTAGGGAGCGATATTTTAGCAAAGTTTATGTGTCGAATAGATTATGAGACATTTACAATTGCGTTCAATATAAATAACCAAGAGTTTATTTTACCAATGATTTCAAAACAATTATATACAACAAATATTATTATACCAGCATGGTCAGAATCAATTGTGCTACTAAATGAAGACAGTTAGTATTAAGTGAAGAATATCGAAAGGCATATTTTTAGAAAACAGCTTAATACTATCAAAAGGAGTAGCACATGTAAAAGTATTAAATACCAATGATACTGATTTAATTTTAAAAGTCTCGATTGTAAAGTACAACCTTTAAAAAATTATAATATTTTTTCTTACAATGAAATAAATACAAAAAATGAGAACAGGCTACATACTCTATTGGAGAATTTAGACATAGGTAGTAGCGATCCAGCTGCAAAAAATTCATTAATTAATATTTTAAAGGAATATCAGGATATTTTTCATCTCTCTGGAGAGAAACTTAGTGTACATAATTTTTACACACAACAAATACAAAAAACAGATTTAACACCCGTTTATATAAAAAATTATAGACTACCGAAAGAGATAAATGAGCAAGTCAATCAATTATTAGTCGACGACATTATTGAGCATTCGGTAAGTCCGTACAACTCACCATTGCTCGTAGTACCCAATAAATCAACTACTGATGAAAAGAATCACATAAATCATTAAAAGCAATGATACCCACCGGAAATGAAGAAATATGCATAAAAATTGCATTCAGACAGAAATGACAACAACAAAATTAAGGAGTGCATATCCGAGCAAAAGCTTGATAAACTTTTCATATGGGATTGTACAACCATAGCAGATTGGAAAAATGTAAGAAAGTTTACACGGTTTACACGGTTCTTCCACACGGTTCTGGAAGATGTAGCATTGAAGTTAATAATTATGAAGTAGTAGAAAGATATAGCGAAAATCCACTGAGCACACAGCTGACTCATCATCGAACTCATCGACTCATCGAAAATGCAAAATTTAAAAATACACGAATTAGCTTTGAACAAGAAAGATATACTATTTGAATCTATGGCCATTGCATTTAACAAGTTGAAACAAGGCAGAAATAATTTAAAGATATTAATGTATGAGGAACCAAGAAGAATTTTATGTAAAGAAACACAGGAAAAATTAAATAAAGAGCATCACAATTCTACACACGGAGGTCATTTAGGTGTTAGAAAAACAATTTTAAAATTAAAACAGAGATATATATGGAAAGATATGAGCAAAAATATAAAAAAATATGTACTTAATTGCGAACAATGTAAGATAAATAAACAAACGAAACATACGAAAGAGAAATTCACTTTAACAGACACGGCAGGAACAAGTTTTGAAGTAGTATCGATAGATACCGTAGGTCCTTTACGATTGTCGAATCATTATAGATATATACTTACGATACAATGCGAATTAACCAAATATGTAGTAGCATGTCCAATGGAGACAAAAGATGCAAAAACTGTAGCTAAAACTTTAGTAGAACAGTTTATATAAATATATGGCAATTTTAAAATCGGATAGAGGTACATAGTTTACCAACCAATTAATGTCTTAAATATGTAACCTATTAGATATTGAACAGATCTTTAGTGCTCCGTATCATCATGAGACTTTGGGCTCGATAGAAAAAAATCATAGGGTACTTAATGAATTTTATTAAATTTTTGTAAAGATGATGAATGGGACTATTGGATTCCCTATTACTCTTTCGCATACAATACTACTCCGCATGTAGATACAAATTGCTCGCCTTATGAGCTAGTTTTTGGAAAACTACCATATTTGCCAAACGATAAAATTAATAAAGAGAAAAAAGCGTACAATATAGATTTTTATGCACAAGAATTAAAACATAGATTGAAATTTTCATTTGAGAAAATAAAAAATTTAATAGAAGAGGTAAAAAAGAAAAGAATAGAGAAAAATCATGTTACAAATCCACTCATATTAGGTAGAAGAATTAGTACTAGTAAAAAACATTAATAGAAAGAAAAATCAACCACCATATCGTGGACCATTTAAGGTAATTAAAAGAGAGGGAGTAAACTCAGTATTAGAAATTCAAGGTAAATAAAAAAAATATCACAACAATATGTTAAAGAAATGGATTATAATAAATTAAAAAACAATTTAAATAAAATATATATATATATATATATATATATATATATATATATATATATATATATATATATATATATATATATATATATATATATATATATATATTGTTAGTTTTAAGCTCAACAAACATTGTTAGTTTTAAGTATAAAAATTATTATTTTTGATTGAATTATAAAAATTATAATTTTTCACTTGAGGGTGAAGGTGTAAAGTACCCAATGTACATCACTATATGTTATTCTATATTTTATTCTATGTTTTTAATTGTCAAAAGAGTTATGTCAAATCTATATCAAAATGATAAATGTCAAACTAGGATTAAGTATAAATAGACAGTTTTTATAATAATAAAATCAATCATCACTGAACAGCCAACTAATCGGCATCTTCTTTTGATTAAGCCAAATCATCGGCTAAAAACATTATGATTGCCTTGGTGCTTTTTAGTGCCGGCATCCCAATCCTTAGGCCAGTGGCGTTTATAAGCGCCGGCAATTAAATCAGGCAGGACCTAAACCAATTTAATCATTTATTAAAACATCAGCATCTAACGTCCAACATTACAGTATAACAAAATATAAACAGATTAATAATAAAAATAGAATATAATGTAATATATATAAAATACTAAAAGAATGAAAATACAACAAAATAAGAAGGTACCTAAGATATAGTAAATTATAATAACTTCAAATAATAAATGCATAATGAAAATAATAAATGAATAATTAAAATAATAAATAGTAATTAAAAAGTTCCGAAAAAAGTGCCCGGCTTGAGACTCATCAGGATGTGGGCGTTTGCCTATGTTGGGCGCCGATAAATAAAATAATCAAAAATAAAAAAATATTTAAATCGATATATAATTAGATAGATATTAAATCAAATAGTGATATTCATAAATACCTAAAAAGATGAGAACTTAAAATAAGGTATGCCTATAAAATATAGTAATTCCGATAATAATGAATAATGTAATATATCACATCAATAAAATAAACTTAAACATAATAAACTATAAATATATGTCACCTTGCACACTAGCTTTTGTGTCGTTAAACTCAAAAAGCTAGAGTTTCTAGCGTGTAACCAGAAAAAAAATAATAAATAAAACATATATACATATATATAAATCAGTAAATAAAAATATATTTTATACTTAAAACTAAAATACCCTAATTACTAAAATATCTTAAAATACTAAAATATCATAAATACTAAAATATCCTAAATACTAAAATATCTTAAAATATCTTAAATACTAAAATATCTTAAAAGAATAAAACATTAACTACAATGTGAAATAAGAAAACGCACCTGTAAGAAATAAAAATTTTAGTAGTAGAAAAAAATATACCTCATACACACTTACATCTATGACAATCCGCAGCCAGTCACCTGAAAAAAAAGAAATATTTTAAGTTTTGCGCCTAAGATAATCGTAAGCCATTTTTATTGGCAGTGTCAGTTGTGTCATTGTAATCATTCAATATGTTGTCAGAGCGAGACTCGGTTTTGCGAAAATTTGCCCAAAGGTCAAAGCGAGAGCCAGAATGTGGTGGAAAGCTTTTTTTGTCTCAGTGTGAAGTGTAGGTGAGAGTGCGTGTAGATGTCGTAAGGCAGATAGAGCAACATTTAAAATAAAAAGAATCATTTTAAATAAAATTTTGCAACGAACTGCAACGAGGACAGACGGCAGTGTAAGACAGTGGTAGTTTAACCAAAAAAAATATTAAAAGTGAAATCAATTAATTTCAAGTTTTTTTTAGTGAAATTTATAGAGGAAGTTGGAAGCAGAAAATTTAAAAGGCAATTAGGAAAACGAAATATCAATTAAAGGTAAAGTTTTGACATTAAAAAAAAGGAGGCCATAAATAATGATAGGAAAATGTGTGCTTTTATATTTAGGACCACTTACCGCAACCGATCCAGCGATACTCCGCAGATCCAAGCAACGCCGAACACGCGAGATGCGCGCAAGAGGCGGCTGCCGTGTTATTTTTTGGTGTCCAGAGATTTGGTGATGTACCCGTTTATATACAAATATGAATGAATGCCCATTCCATTAATTGATGCCCATTCCATGAATCCTTGACCATTCTATGCGTGTGTCCTAAAGCAATAAAAAAATAAATTAAATAGTTAAACACTGTTTGAGACTAAATGTAAATAAGATAACTTGCCAATAATCATTGAAGAAACCTGAAAAGAAAAAAAAAAAGAAATTATAGAAATCTAAAAAGAAAATGAAAATTATAGAAACATGAAAAGAAATAAAAACCGTAGAAACCTGAGTAGTATAGATAGGGGACCCCCTTGCATCTGGCCCCCAACTTCCAATTGAATCCAAATAGAATCCATTGGATCCAATTGGAAGTTGGAGAATCTAGTTGGATTCTAACTGTGTTATCCAATCTAATTGTAGACCTATAGAGCGCCGCAGGCAAAAAAGAGCGCCGCAGAGGCAGTAGTATAGATAGGGGACCCCTGATTCTTCTGTCATAGGCCCTTTGGTAAAAAGACCGCCAAACTATCGCAGTTTATGCAAATATGTATGGGAATTCCTATTGGAATACTTGTTAGAATACTTGCTGGAATTCCTATTGGAATACTTGTTAGAATACTTGCTGGAATTCCTATTAGAATGATTTTGGAATTACTAGTTGTAATTCATGTTAGTATTTTTATTTTGCTTTTGTTGGTATCATGTAATGTATAGGATCAGTTTTATAGACTAGTATCATACAGTTTTCGATCGAAGAATACATGCTTCAGGTTCAGGTATAAGCATTGGGTAGGATCAGTGTTTTTGCGACTGTCTGCAAAGACTCAGAGAGGGATCAGAGTTTTTCCGAGAGCCTGCAAAGGCTCGGAGAGGGATCAGTATTTTTGCTAGAGTCTGCAAGAGATGCAGAGAAAAAAAATTCATGTATACCTATCGCAGGTACTTGAAGATTGTGGGATATTTTTTATGTTGACCTTTTTAATTATATCAGAGGGTGGGATCGTTTTTTTTTTATATTACCATTTTTAGTTAGAACAAAGGTTCATGCAACCGTAATAAAAAAATGGGATAGTTTTTTATATTGACCTTTTTTTAGTTAGAACAAAGGTATATGTAACTGCCATAAAATTTCTAGTTTATGACGTCATTAAAAAAGATTATAAAAAAATGTTCTATTGATTTTTCTATTGATCGTTTTCAAGAACAAACATGATCCTTGAACCTGTCATAAAATTTCAGAAACCGAACTGTCAATTTAATGTGAACGTGTCTGTCGCAGTGTGGGATCGTTTTTATATTGACCTTTTTAAGTTATTACAATAGAACAAAGGTAAATGCAACCATCATAAAATTTCTAGTTTATGACGTCATTAAAAAAGATTATAAAAAAATGTTCTATTGATTTTTCTATTGATCGTTTCCAAGAACAAACATGATCCTTGAACCTGTCATAAAATGTCCGAAACCGAACTGTCAATTTAATGTGCACCTGTCTATCGCAGTGTGGGATCGTTTTTATATTGACCTTTTTTTTTAGTTATTACAAATGAACAAAGGTAAATGCAACCGTCATACATTTTTTAGTTTATGACGATTTGTATCTTATGTAAACATATATAGTGTTATTGAATGGTTATTGTTTTTTTTTAATTAAGGGTTGAGATCGTTTTCGATAAAATACATAATCCTTGGAACTTCTGAAATGTCCGAGTTCGATTAGATTTTCTTTCTTTTGGAATCAGTTACAAATCGCTCCTCCGCGTAACGTGTGCACTGAGTAAATTGCTTGTAAAATTTTATATAAAGTTTAAATAAAGTGTTAAAAAATTATTATTTTTTAAATCTAATTAAAAAAAATAATATAAAGTTTATCAACTTTTTTTTGTTAACTTTAAAAAGACACCAAGCAGCACCAATCATGCATCATGCAGTAGTATCTATAAGACAACAAGTTGCACCAAGCATGCATCATTCAGCCGCACCAAGCAGACAACAAGCAGAACCAAACAGCACCAAGAGGACACCAAGAAGACACCAAGAAGACACCAAGTAGCACCAAGCAGGCAACAAAATTCTAGCATTAGTATCTCTGATGATGAAGATGAAATTAGATGCAACCAACCATCATCATCCAATATAAATAAGAGAAATGCTGCTCCTCTTGCTAACCAACCCAAAAGGAGAAGAAGTGCTTCAAGTGGATCCTGATGCGAGTGGATCCTGATGTCATCGATATCGATGATAGTATTATCACTATCGAATCAATGCACACCATCACAAATAGTCAGCCCTATCCTACCAGAACAATTCCTTTCTGAAGATTATCAACCTGCTCAGGATATTTGGAACGATAGGGAGTTAATGGAAAATACTTCGACTCCAATAGAACGCTCTATATATGAGCTTGCTCAAAATATTCTGGACACTGAGGAGTATTCACAGGAGTATTTACTTACTACACACCAATGCACACCATCACCAATAGTCAGCCCTATCCTACCAGAACAATTCCTTTCTGAAGTTTGACAACCTGCTCAGGATATATGGAAAATACTTCGTCCTCAATAGAACGACCTCTATATGAGCCTGCTCAAAATATTCTGGATGATGAGGAGTATTCACAGTCGGCTTTAGCAGAACGAGGAATACAAGCATGGCAGTACAGCGTTAGCGATTCGAATTCACAAGATGTAGCCTATAATTTGCTAGCGGAACTTTTTCTATTGTCGAGACGACAAATGAACCAGTTATAGAGTCTAATATTGAATTAACCTCCGAAAAATTGGAGGAAGCTTGTTTGGAAGAAATAGTAAAAAGAGCGGAAGAGGATTATTATAAAAAAAAGAGCTGGGGTTGGTATGACAACGACCATATATTTTTAGATTTAGTTATATAAAAATCAGGGTTCGGCAATACTCGTAAATGAATATTCAAAATTATTCATTCACGATAAATCTTCATAAATGAATACGAAAGTTCATTATTTTTCTTCACAATTCACGAGCGAGTAATCAAGAAAAATCCGACTTACTCGTTATTCTAAAGTGAACACTCGTTAACGTTAATCGCTACATTTTTACTCCTCATAAGAGATGAGCAACAAATTATTTTTTCTTGTGTTCATATTCAAAAGTGTTCACAATCAAATTGGCAAATCGTTTTATTCACATGTTGTGTGTAGCCTTTGAAGAAAATGAAAACATATCCCAAAAAGTGGGTAAAAAAAGCAATTTTTGACCCGAACATTTTTATTGTGGAAATCGATTGCGGACATCATGGGATGTCTAATGTTACCATATGGAGTGGTCAATGACCACCAATAACCAATTTTTGACCACAAAACTTTTATTGCGGAAATCGATTACGAACTTCATGGGATGCCTAATGGTACCTTTTGGAGTGGTCAATGACCACCAATGACCTATTTTTTACCGCAAACATTTTATAGCAGAAATTAATTGCGGACATCATCTAATGGTACCATTTGGAGTGGTTAATGACCACCAATAGTGGATCCGAAAACCAATTTTTGCCTCAACATTTTTATTTCAAAAATCGATAAGAAGATAAGTTTCGATGTGGATTTGATCAACACAAAGGGGTTATGGACCACTCGAAAAGGCACCATTAGGCATCCCATGAAATCCGCAATCGATTTCTGCAATTAAAGTTTTGTGGTCAAAAATTGGTTATTGGTGGTCATTGACCACTCCAAATGGTACCATTAGACATCCAGTGATGTCCGAAATCGATTTCCGCAATAAAATGTTTGGGTCAAAAATTGGTTTTCGGACTCAAAAATTGGACTCAAAAATTGACCACTCCAGAAGGTACCATTAGGCATCCCATGAAGTCAGCAATCGATTTCCGCAATTAAAGTTATGTGGTCAAAATTGGTTATTGGTGGTCATTGACCACTCAAAATGGTACCATTAGGTATCCCATGAAGTCCGCAATCGATTTTCGCAATACAAATTTTTTGGTAAAAAATGTTTTTTTTTAACCACTTGTGTGGGCATGACCACAAAATGCAACACTTAACTACAACATAGCGTGAATAAAAAGTTTTGCTAAATTTGATCTTTATCGCTTATGAATATGAATAACATAGAAAATTTTAGTTGCTTCACCTTCGTGAATAAAGAGTAAACAGAAGATAATCATTACTTTTGTTCACGAGCAACGTGTTTCAAATCTATAACGAGTATTCACTTTTGATCGTACTCATCTGAGGCAACGAGTGTTCATGAACTGTGAAGCAACGATATGAAATTTGTGTTCACGTTCATGAGCATGAGTGAACGTGAGTGAGTATTTCCGAACTCTGATAAAAATATATATTTATATATATTAAAACAATCAAATGTATTTTTATCTCTATTTGTCTCATGTACATACTCATGTAAATACGTCCAATAGAAAATAAACAAATTCTTTATTATATTTTAGAAAGAAGATTTTTATTACTTTCAAAATATAGATGCATCTCTTTTAACATACATAATTTAATGTTTCAATGCTTGTTTTTTGTCTCTTTCACATAATTTTTCAAAACAGTTTTAATTCGTATATATAACACCTTCAGTTTGTAAAATTTAGTTAGTCTAAAAAAAAGAATCAATTGGAAACAATCATGGTAAGAAAAACATTTTGTTCTTTATTATTAATATATTTTTTAATAGTTATTAAAACTGTCAGATTGGACAGGGATATACAAAGATAGATGATCTCAAAATTGGATTTGAGTATAATATTACAGGATGTAAATTGAAGGAAACCCAATATGGTGATAAAATGGTATTGACACTAATGGACGAAGATAGGTTTTTCAAACAAAAAACCCATATAAAAAATTAAAGGATAATGGCATTAATAGTGTTATTTTTAAAGGAAGAGATAAAGCCAAATATAATATGGCGGTTTTTGAATTCAATAGTATAAATATTATAGATGAAAATAAATAAAATATTTTGTAAAGAATATATATATATATAAATAAATAAAAAAAACATTTAATCAATATATTTATAATTTTTTATTTTTTAAACTTTTTCTTATACATTTTTAAAATAATAATATCATTATATTTTAAATTAGTTTTGTTAAAAAGGTGTTGAAAATAATTCATACTTTTATGTTGGCATTTTTATAAGGACAATAATATCCACAAGTATTGGAAAAATTTCCTTGTATTTGATATTTATTATAAATCATTTTTTTTGCTATTTCTATTGATAAAGTTTATAAATTCTCGCTTAAGAGGAGGTTGTCCAGAGGAGTCAAAATATTCGGCATTATTTTTGGTATCAAAGTCAAATGCAATCCAGTGAGAGCCAGATGCATAAGAAGGGTCAGTATTTGCTATTATAAGTGATGGTTTAGTTACGGTTTTTGGTAATTTATCCGATGAGAATACTCCTTTAAAATATCGTTTGGTAAAAGAATTTTTACTCAAATCATTTCTTATGTGCAACGTATTCATATTTATAATGTAATTCGAACGTTTCGATTTCTATCAATGTCTAGCATTGAATCATAACAGTTATAGCTTCGTCCAATGGTTTGGAAAATCTTCCTTCAATTCGAATGGTTCCTTGATTTAATAAGTTGGCACACATGTGTGTATTTGATTGATCAGCAGTCAGATCAAATGCCAAAATGAAGAATCCGTTATCAAACAAGTCTTTCGTTATATGGTTTCCTTTATTAAAATATTTAATGCCATTTCCCTTGAATAGCAAATTGTAGCCTCTTGAGCTTATTCCATTGGTATCATTTTGATAATCAAATTCTAATGGTTGAGAAGGTACTTGTACGCCATTTATCGATAAATTAAATCTTTGTAGCTCAGTGGTTAGTGCGTTGGACTGCAAGCAGAAAGGTCCCCGGTTCAAGCCTGGACTGGGGCTTTTCATAGAAACATTTTTCTATACCGCGCTACCTCTCGTCAGTAAATGGCTAACCTACGAGAGTAAAACCATTGCCTATGAAAAAGCTCTCACCTGCCGTTCGGATTCGGCAATAAACTGTAGGTCCCACTACTTTGAGTACAAATATATAACACGCACAGCTCAAAATGGTGAGAGAGCTCGGCCGAAGTTCTTACAGAACTGTAGCGCCAAACTATTATTTATTATTAAATTAAAATGTTTAAATTCAAATGGATTGAGTTTTCTATATCTTATATGCTTTATTTAGCACCATGTAAAATGCCAAATAGCTTGGTAACTGGCCAATCACCACATTATCAATTGATAATGAATAATTACCTGGATAAAGTGTGAATGACTTTACTTCTACTCTGCTATAGGGATATATAGCGTTTTTGTTTTGTAATGCTTTATGATGAGCGAGAAGTATTCCTGCATTAATTGTAACATGATTCATAAATAATTGTGCCTCCAAAATTTTTAGTGATGATTCACCAGTTGTTTCCAATTGAATGTAATTCTCAGATCAACATTGTTTAGCAATAACTTGGTTTGATTGAAAATATCTCCATGCACTTTTCCATATAGTTCAACTTTATTACTTTTTTGGAAATTAAGTTTTCGTGTGTCTAATGCAGTATTACTGGCCGACTCAGCAGCAGTATCTGGATACCAACTTGATGTTGTTAAATGTGTTTTGCTGGCATCCGTTCCATAGTTTAATAGAGTTTGTATATATGAACGATAATGATAATTATTATCACTCTGTGAAATCAATACATTGTTTAAATATACTGAAGAGCTTCTGAATATTGAGAGAAGAATATTATTAACTACCCCCACAGAACCATCAGTTAAATCGTTATTATGTATATCTTTTAATTGTACCACAAGTCGTAAATAAACACTAGATAAATCTCTATACGTTTCACCATTTCCCAAACATACAAATTCAATTGTTCCAGCATTATCTAAAGAAGCGATCGTATTGTATGCAACTTCTCCTGTGCGTAAAACACTATTTTGAATACGAAGAGGTTCGAATAAATTAAGCTCGCTTTTCATGCACTCCATTTGTCGGTTTTATTTATCGTATTTTTTTATGAGAAAATATCCTTGGATAAGTTTTGTTTTGTTTTACGTATATATTTACGTATTTTTTTGAAACGTTTGCTGTTGGTTGTTTTCCTAGAATGACGAGTTCGTTTAGGGTTCTTCCGTTTTATATTATTTTTTCCAGATCCTTTTTGACATTTTTTAGAAATTTTATTGACAGCCTTATTTGTGAGGTTGGCTATAGCATCTCTACCTTGTTCTTCCAAAATATTTCTCAGCGGTTTTTTCCAAAATCATTAATAATAGTTTTTCCAGATTCAATTGCCTGATTTTTTAAAGCATTGAATCCCGAAAGAAATAAAGGTTTTAAATTTCTATACAACCCAGCAAAGAATGATCCAATTCCTCTGTCTTGTTGTATTAATCTTGGTGCTATATATAGAGTTCCAATATGACTTATTTTGATTGTTGATTTTAAATATGAGTTAATTATTACAGTTCATCCTCATTTATAGTCTTTTATTCCTTTTTCGAAAGTGAAGAGTTAAATGTATTGGTAAGCTGCTAGGTTTAAAATAAACTTTATGTCCTTTTAAATCACTTATTAAAACGGAGATATCTTTAATAGTCAATATTTCAAGAGGATAATATTCTACAAATGGGAATCTTATTAGTTGTCTAAGTCCATTGTATGCTAGTATCTTTATGCATCTTAAATTAGTGTCACCAACACACCTTGGTTTAATTATATCAGTGTACACTAATAAAATGTCTGGTACTATAGCCTCAGGTACGCTCGTTATATTATCTATATATCTATGATTTACAAATATTTCAGTAAGTCCAACTTCCCAATCCTCAGTTATTTGCGTAGGAATATTTATTATGTTGGTAAATGCAGATTGTACATTTTTAGTGTATACACTCATAGAGTTATTACTCAAAAGAGACACAAAAAATTCGATTAAGTTGTTCATTACAGCATTTATCGACGTATAATAAAGCAATTTACTCAATGCTGTATTTTATATTCTATAATGATATCCAGTAAACATCATTTTCTCCATATTGAATCGATTTGATAGAACTTTTAATTTTATATGGTTGACTGAAAACTCGATATTTTTTCTCTTTTTTCTTTAATGTCGCTCTACTTAATTTCATAGATAGCTCCCGTTTTTTTTCTAGGATTGTCCATAGTACTATTTAAATTTGGTGTCATATCTATCAATTTTCTTTTTACTTGCTTAGGAGTCGATGTAGTCGGAACAGCAGTTTTGTTTATTTTATATTTTATAGGTATTGCGGATATTTGACTTGTTTTAGGATTAACCGTTTTACTTGAAGATATATTTTCTTCATTATAAAAATTTTTTGATCGTCAATGTGTGGCATTGATATTGATTTTATTTTTTCTGTAGTTCGTGGAGTGAACTCATTAGTAGAGTCACTTGTCTGAGTTCCAATGTCTTTTTTGTCGTTTTTATGATCACCTTGATTATTTTCTTCTAATTGTTTAGGAATCTTTAAATTGCGTTTTAAATAGAAATATTTATTCAATTCTTGTTGAATACTTAGCCATTTATTAAAATCTGTTGTATTTTTATTTGAGAATATTGGTAAAAGTTTTCTATTCAAAAATATTGATGCTGAAGAGTAATTTAAGATCATATTATATGTATTTGGTTATACATCCAATACTTTATATAACACTTTAATAATACTTTATTTAATTTTAATTTAGACATTTTCAATTAATTTTCCAATTATTCCAGATAGTAACGAAGATATAAGCACTGGTAAGAATCCTCCTTTCAGAATAAGAACTTTTCGTTTCGAGCTCAGTGATCGCTTTGAGCATGCCAGACATCTAAGCTCTTTTTATACTTTTCTAAATACTGTTTATCCTTAGTTTTTAATTTATTATTTCCTCTAAGTGTATTATTAGAAATTTTTGCAATTGTCTTAATAAGATCAGGAGTTGCGTTTTTTTAATATAACTTTCCTTAATTTGATATCAGCATTTCTGATCGTGTATAAAATATGCTTGTTTTCCTTAAATCGCTTTAGATCCTTTTTGTAAACCATTTTCACTTGTATCGCAGTAAAAATAACAAAACTCTTTGTCAAATATATTTGTTCGATATCTTAAAAGATCATTTACGCTTTGAGTAAAATCAATTAGTAAATAGCTGGTTCATTTAATTCGTTTTCGAAATTATCAGGTATTCCTTTAATATATTCTATATTGTTAAGTGATGGTTTTGCATGCTCTTCACCATAGCACCAAATAACTCTATTAATACGCTTGCTAATCAACATATCTCTGTTTTCTAACAAATTTTTCAAAAATGTTGTTTTTCCTGAACCTGACGGTCCGGTAATTAACATTGTGAATGGATGAATAAATTGATAAAACATTTTATATGGTTGAACTATATAATACGAATGAAAGATATTTTGATTTTATTTTTTATATATACTCATTTATTTAATTAAATTAATGTGTGTACTAAACCTAATTCTTAAATACAAGTTTTTCAATCTTTACACAGGTTAACTTGAAGTCTGAACATTCGCAAGTATCTGGTCCGCATGTCGTTTCATTTTTAGAGCAACAACAGCATACATAGAGTTTACCATTGATTGAATGCACCTGTTGCATATGCTGATATTGTTTTAAAGATTCGATTTGATCTAAAATTTCCCATTTATGATCCTCAAATAATACATTTTTAAACTCCTTTAAAAAACTTTTAACAGTCAATAGATCCATCCTGACTGTAAATTATTTTACGTGTATCTTCGATGAAATTCAAAACTGAACTAAAATCAATCGACCTAGCATTCAGAACTCAAGTTATATATATATATAAAAATAAACATAAAAAAAAGAATTTTTATTTTGTGTATATTTACTATATAATAATTTCATTATACTATGTAATAATTTCACAATATTATGTAATAATGTCACAATATTATACCAGAATTTCACAATATTCATTAGAACAAAAGTAGTTTTTTTCCAAGTGTACGAATATTTTAAAAACATTATTTAGAGCGCATTTGTATCAAAAATTTGGATGTTGCTGGCAATTTGTAAAGTAGTCTGGTAAATTACTTAAACTTGTATCAAGATTAATATTAATTACTTTTGAAGATACAAATCGTTCTAAGAAATCATTTTTATGTTGTCATACAACAAAGATAGTATTATATTTCTTAAGAGATCCCAAAATATCTGATACGTTTAAATAATCGATGAATCCAGCGGTCCAATCCAGTCAGTTAACATGTCTTTTACAGAACATATGTCTCCGTTTCGAAGCACTATCTAGTTCATTGTATGAATACGGAGATTTAAAAAATAGTAGTTAGGTATTACTGAGCCTCCACACATATACGCCAACTCTTTAATGAATACTTGGTTACCATTTCCGGATACGTATTGAAAATCAACTATGACATACTTCTCTTTCTCAACTGCGTTCATTTTAAATTTGATGATATTTACTAACTGAACTATTTAAAAATTTAGAACTGGTTATATAGCTAGCATTTCACCAGAAATAATTTAGTGTGCCTTGGTTTGTTTCAAAAGATGGATCAACAGCAGGAGAATAATGTAAGAAATTCGTAATGTAAGAAAGAGACAGGAACATGAAATTATATTTGGATTGGAAAACTATATCAGTGCTAATATAAAAATTAAGTGTGAATGTTCAACAACGCGAAACTTTAAACCAATTATATGGATTCTATGTAACAAGAAAAATTTCATTGGTTTAGAAAGAGATGAATGGATACATCTTATGGCATACAAAGAATACATACAATTAAAACTGGACCATCATAAGTTTCTTTCTCCAGACACAATATTAGATCATCCCACATTACATAATTTGAATTGTGAATTTAAGTATCGAAAAGGTGATAAAAGGTGTACATTTTTTTTAAAACAGAATGGACATATTGCTGAAATAGACAATGATGCCTGGACGAATATAATACGTATTGGAATTTTGTATCATCATTTCTTTGTTATATATATATATATATATATATATATATATATATATATATATATATATATATATATATATATATATATATATATATTGTTACGATAATTCAGTCTACGGAAAACTGTTCTATGAGTTCGTATCGCTGGATTGTGTACAAAATAAAAACACACTAATATTTGGTTTTAACTAGTATTAATTAAACCAAGGATTGAAACCGTAACCGAAACCGATATCCGTTTAAAACCGTTTCATTTTTAAAACCGAAACCGTAACCGAAACCGATATAAACGGTTTAGGTTTTATACCGGTTTAAAACGGTTTTTAAAAAAGTACCTATAAATAGAAACAGAAAACATATTTCATTTTATAATAGAAAATCTTATGTAAAGTGTCATTTAATAAAATTTTGAGTTCCCAAAATTTTTTTAAGGCTAAAGAATATAAGCATCTTAAAAATAAGGTCTGTGAAGCACTTTTGTAGCGGTAAATAGCTTCAAAAGTGCTTCAAAAGTCGTTTCAATAAGATAAAATAGACAAAACAATGTTTTTTTCGCTTTTCTTCGCAACGCTAGTTCGTACATCGATTGTGCATATGCACTTGTGCACATTATTATTATTTTGTAAAATCATGAAGTTTACTTAAGTCAAGTTCTATGTGCATTATTTCATTCAACTTATAAAACAAACAAAAAAAATAATATATGAACATTTTCACAGTGTACCTCATTTAGCTTATATATTGCTTTTTGTGTTTTTCTTTTTTTTCACAAATCCGTTGATTCGTTTGAAAGTGCAAAAACAACAGAAATGAAAATAAAGCAGCATGACAATAAAGCAGCATCCACGATTTTGATAGAATTTTTGGCGGGAAATTTTTTGTACCAAAAAAAAAACTCGTTGTTGTTACCAACTAGATAGCTGTACTAGATACATACATGAAGTGTGGTATCATGCGACTGTCTGCTGTCATGCGTCTGTCCGTTGTTATGCGTCTGTCTGTTGTCATGCGTCTGTTTGTTGCCTTGCGATGATAACGAATAGCAACAAAGAGTTGTCGTTGTGAAAGTGTGTATATACGAATCGTAATTCGTTATTGTTGTTCGTTTTGCGTTTGCGTTTGAGTTTGTGTTCGCAAAAAGAAATGTTACCCTGCAAGATATTATTTGTGTTCTCTTTACATACGGTGCGTGCAGCATTCGGATTTTTTTTAATCTCTGACGAAAATTGAAATATGCCTATACGAAATTTTCCTTATATTTATTATGAATGTATAATATACATTGAACATATTATGTTTATTTTATTATGGCCTTGAGATTTTGAATTGTCTTTCCAACATCATTTGATTTATACAATTATATTTTATTAATTAATTCTTGTTAAAATATAATTCAAATTTTTTTTTGTTAGAAAAATAATTTATTTTTTGTTGAAGAAATTGAAAATATGGAAAATGAGTAACTTAAATACAATTAGTGTTCAAAATCTATTCGTTTTCATAATTAATATGCAGTTTAAGATATTTGTCTTCGATCTTTTATTTAAAATATAAAAAGTAAAATTTTGAAAGATTCTTGCAAGCAAGAACAAAAAAGGTATTGCAAGAACAAGATCATATGTACCTATGCTAGAGCAAGACTCAGCGTTTAAGAACAAGAACAAGATTACCATTTCTTGACTTGCTCTTGCATATGATCAACACTATTTTACATATATTGCAGTTCACTGAATTGTTGAAATTTAATTTCTTTGGCTTTTATGGATGGAAATTGTACAAAATTACTCTTCTTTGCAATTCAGATCATATCTCATATGTCAAAAAATTGCTTTTCATTGGTTTGTGGTTACGAAATTTTGAATTAAAATTTTTTCTTGTCGTAATCAATTAAATAATTAATATAACACTATATTTTAACTAAAATAACAAAAAACATTGTTTAAATTACGTTTCCCACTTTACCCCAATATCATAATTTGAACATAACTTAGCACCATATAAACAATGTTAAATTATTTGAAATATATGGAAAAAAGAAAATTTATACAAAAACCGAAACCGTAACATGGAACCGGTATACCGAAACCGTTTCGTTATAAAAACTTAAAACCGAAACCGTAACCGAAACCGAAACGCAGAAAAAACCGAAACCTAAATCGAAACCTTTATTTAGTTTTCAAGCCTTGATTTAAACTAGTATTAATTAACTTTATTTACTTAAATAACAACTTAATAACAATCACTTATAATCACTGTTGTATTACTACAATTTATCTTTATAATGTTCGCTCACGAGATGCACTAGTTCACTATCAAAACACAACTGAAGTACAGTGCCTCAGATGCGCGGCCTTATATACTGCAGGCATCAGTTCGACACATTTCGACAAGCTTTGACTTGTTTCGAGAACCTTCTACTCGTTTCGTGAATGACTCATGCTATTGGCATCTCATTCGCACTCATGTGTTTTAATGCACTGATCTTCCATCTCATTCTCGCACACTGCCTCAGTGCGCTGAATGATCTTCCGTCTCTTTCTAACACATTGCTTAGTGCGCTGAATTGTCTTGCGTCTCATTTATTATTGTTGATTGCTTGCACAGTGGAGCAAATTACCTCTTTTCGTAATAATATATATATATTATATTATATATATATATATATATATATATATATATATATATATATATATATATATATATATATATATATATATATATATATATATATATGTATATATATATATATATATATATATATATATATATATATAAATATATTAAAAAGTCTAAGCAAGCAGTAGTAAATGAAATCTATAGATCTGCTAGAAAAAATGTCCCTAGAAGAAGATTTATACAAAAAGGTTTAAACGATACATGGCAAATTGATTTGGTAAAAATGATTCCGTATCAATCCCTAAATAATGGTTGCTTACTTACTGTTATAGATACTTTTTCTAAGTTTGCATATGGCATTCCAGTTAAAACAAAAAAATCGCAAGACGTCACTTCAGCAATGTCAATCATATTAAACAATTCAAAAGTTTCACCGAAAAATATTAAATCTGATCAGGGAAAAGAGTTTTTTAATAAAGAATTCAAAAGTCTAATGAATCAATATAATATTAATCATAATCATACGTATACTCATATGAAAGCGTCTATATGTGAAATGTTTAATAGAACACTAAAAAGTAAAATGTTTAGTATGGAAGGCAACTATAAATGGATTAATTCTGTAGAAAAATTGTTTAATGAATACAGCACCACATGGCATAGAACTATAAAAATGAAACCAATTGAAATAACTAAAAGAAATGAAAAGATGTTGTTTAAAATAGTTTATAGTTTTCCTAAAGTATTTCCTAAGCCTAAATTTTATATAGACGATCACGTTAGAATAAGTAAATATAAGGGTATATTTTTTAAGAGATATGAACCAAATTGGTCTACAGAAATATTTACTATACGCATGGTCAAAATAACAAAACCAGTGACTTATATTTTAAAAGATTATAAGGGAAATATAATTCAACGTTCATTTTATGAATATGAACTTCAAAGAGTTGGAGATAAAGATTCATATCTCATTGAAAAAATTTTGAAATGGAAAGGGAATAAAGTATTTATTAAATGGCTAGGGTTTGATACCTGGATTAATAAAAATCAGTTGCTTGAATAAAAAAAAAAATGAGAATGGTATAAAAGGATCTATCATTAGAAATATTAATCATTTTGTAATTGCCTATTACAAAGGCATCATAATAAACACAATGGATTGGTTTAGAAAAGGATATAAACTCTTGCTTTACTGCAACTATTGTGGTAGTAATGAGTACAAAGTCGATCAATGTAGGAAAAAGAAATATGATCTTCATAAGGAGAAAGACAACAAAAAACCGAAGAATACCTAAAAAACCAATTATTTATTTTTTTCATTTGAATCCACCACTTGTGAAATAAATATATAAAAAAAAAACACTTTTTTGTTTTATTTTATTTTTGTTTTTTATTAAATGTATATTGTCATCAATAAAATAGTACAAATATAATTAACAAAAAAGTATATGGACATATATTTAATTTAAATTATTTCTTATTTATATAGTTAAACAATTATAAATATATATATACAGGTTATTTACATAGAATTTAGAGTATCGGTATTTTGTAGTGACCCCATGCTAATGTAGATATTCCATCAAGAAATATATACCGTTTATCGTCTTTTTAATTAAGGCTGATTTTATTAGATATATCTGTATAAAGCTGATGAGATCTACTTCTAATAACCCTCTGTTGCTCATAGAATGTTTTTTGGGTTCTAATACACTTTACATAGTCGCTATAGTCAATATTTCTTACTATTGAATTTTTAACACCTTTTAACTTTTTAACAGTTTCGTCTTCAACTATGTACGCATATGCCTTTGCTTTCAATCCTGCAAAGTCAGTCATTATCCGACCGGCATTTTCATCTTTCATTAGACTTAAAACTTTTTTATTTTGAGGCTTAATATTGAACTGATTATTTTCATTGTGGTCTGATGTATCGAAATGCAATGGATTTGATTTTATTATATCGTAAATATCATCAGAAGATGATAGCACAAAACTATCTGTATCCATATATATGGCTTCGATGTTTTTACTTTTATTCTTCAAAAAATTATAATAAAAATCGTACATCAGCCACTTTGAAAGTTCTAAAACCACTACGCCTACATAAATTAGTTTGTCGTAACAAATTTCTAATTTTGTCAACTCAATTCCGACTAATTCATCACTAAAAATTTCAATACTATGAAAATTTGACTTAGCTATAAGCTGTCTATACCCCTCAGAATTTTGTCGATTTTGATAATGCGTTAGTAATTTAACATCCCTTTGCTTTTCAACATTCTCTATAGTTTTTCCATACACCGCGTTATTCATTAATTTATAGAAATTTTTCTCAAATTCATTTGTAGCGGTCTTTCTTTTTTTTGTATTTAAGTTGATGTACGGTTCCAACCACGAACTTTGTTTAAATGTTAAAACACGATGAATTTTCTTCAAAATTAATCCATGTGGTAAACATAATTGCAAGTTTTTTATATGAATTATATATTTTTTCGTCGTGAAGGTCGGCAATTAGTTTATTGTTCTTTCCTCCCATGGGAATTTTATTTTCCGGACAAAACGGTAAGCAATTATGACTATCATGAATGTAATTGGGATATACTAGATCTACTTCTAGTATATATCCATTAGAATCATTTCAAGATAGTGTATAAAAATCTATTTCTGCAATTTCTGTGTCTGTCAAAAATTTAAAGTCAGAGAGTGGGAGTTTTTGCGACATTGCCCATCCATATAAATTATTCGCATCTACATAGGCCAAATAATTTTCTTTTTTACTGGTGTTAAATTCAGTTGTCAAATATTTATTATTAGCTTTTGAAATTCTGTGAGTGCATTGAGTTAAACAGCCACGCACTCCTACTTTTAGAAAATTGTGAATTTCAACATCGCTAATTAATACTAATTCTTCCTTTGTTAGCTTTAGCATTGTGTCCCAAGACAGAGAAGGAGCTGTGACATAATTGCACGGATCTAAATTATAATTTTTTTTACATATGTTTCTAAAGTTTTCAAAAACATTTGCTAAGATCAGTACATCACTTTCCAAATATAATAGCATATATTCTCGTAACGTCTTACAGTTAAATGTATTCCACACTTTTTGAGCGAATGCATAGTCTTCATTAGTACACGCCCTGTCGTCTAATGAATTATAAAATTTGTCTATTGTAGGCAAAGTCATGTCATCTAAAACGTCAAAACTACTCAAATAATCATACGGAAATACCCCCTTTCTCCTCAAAAGATCAAATTTATCTGCATTAGCATGCTCATATTTTAACAATTTAAAATTTTCTTTATTCATATATGAGGCTAATTTTTCTAAACTAGAATTTAGAAACCTATTTGAATTTATAAAATTAATATTAAATCTAAGATTTTTCCGATCCATAATTTTTTTTTGTTATTGCAATATACTATTCTTTATTACATGGGATAGCTTTTAAATTACCACCCAATTTTTTAATGAATAAATGTATATCATAACGTGATAAATTATGAAAAATAACAGGAAAAAAAGGATATCTAAAATTAAAGGTTTTCTTACATCCGTCGTTCTGCATCATGTATTTGCTTCTCGCACGCACAACATTCAGCCAGATCCTGATACATTTCATCAAGGGCCGTAAGATTGCAATCCTCCTGAGCTAGTTTATTTTCTAATCCATCGATGAATTTTTCGACGCAATCCTTTCCTAGAAAAAAAAATGGAATTGTTAAATGTCAGTTCTTTTTAATTTTTATATTATATTTTAATTACCTACATATGAACGTTCATTTAATTCCGAATTAAATGTATGACATACGTAAAAGGAAACCGCGCAGCCTTGATGTTGTTGTACTTTTGTTGTAGATGGGTTCTCAGTGCTTGGAATAGTGTTGTGATAAGGTACGAACACTGCTTCCATATCCGCATATACTACTACAGGAGGAGACATTTGTTTTTCAAACCGCTGAAACTTCACAACAGTTCCATATTCAGGAAATCTTGCTGACACGTTGCCTCATTCCTTTTGGTTGTGTTTTTTGGAATCAGTGAAATAATAGCTCAAGCAAAAATCACAAAATTGTCCGACTTTATGACTTCGTGTAAATTGTTTTTTAATGAGTCGTTCCATTTCTCTTATGAGACAATAATGAAAAACAGTTGATTCATTATTTTGAATTATCAACAAATTTATATGGAAACTTCGCACAGATTTAGTTGCTCTAGATGGTCCAATTATTTCTGATTTACGTTCCTTAATCCCAAATTTATCTTTGATTTCATACACATTTATTCTAAATTGTGTATTGTTTTCTTCAAAGATTTGAATATCCTTTACCATTGTTGGAAAATTCATATCTGAAAAATCAATGATAAAAACTCTATATCGAATTTTATCGGAGCTTATATCATTGATTTTATAATATTGTGGATTAATTAAATTACACATTCTTTCTGGCCGGTCAACTTTGCTAGCTATTGCGGCGAGTACAGCCCATTTAAAGCAGTACACATCATCATTTTTTACATTTGTTGTTGCTGCTTTTGCATTTATGTCAGCTGGTAAAAAAATATAAGATCCTACTGGTATGTGTCAGAATTTCAGAATTTTGGATTCTAAGAATTTAAATTCTGCTATAGCCCCGCTGTCCTTCTCCTGAAATTCACTGGTCTGTTTAATTAATTCATCCAAAAATGCATTTAACACTGAATCAATTTCGTCTATATTGTATATGCATACAAACGGAATTGAGAAATGTTTTAATGTCATAACCATTTCTTCATTATTGGTTTTATTCTCCATATAGAACCACATTCATTTTAATTGATTCAAACTCAATAATATTAGTTTGAATAATATTTTTTAAAAAGCCTTTCAAATCATTATAAAATTTTTCAACGCAAATTTAATTTTTTAAATAGCTGACAATTTTATAATGACGGCATACCCTGTTATATCGGGGTGATATTAGAAAAACATTTTCACTAATAAATGCTGCAGCTTTCTCCTTATGAGCATTCGTTTTTAAACGCATTTTAAAACGATTCACCGGAATGCTAATGTGACAAATAGAGCAATATTTGTCCTCAAATACTATTCTTCTCCTTTTGGGTTGGTTAGCAAGTGGAGCAGCATTTCTCTTATTTATATTAGATGATGATGGTTGGTTGCATCTAATTTCATCTTCATCATCAGAGATACTTATAATGCTTGAATTTTGTTGCCTGCTTGGTGTCTTCTTGGTGCTGTTTGTTGTCTGCTTGGTTCTGCTTGTTGTCTGCTTGGTGCGGCTGCATGATGCATGCTTGGTGCAGCTTGTTGTCTGATAGATACTACTGCATGATGCATGATTGGTGCTGCTTGATGTCTGCTAGGTGCTGCTGCTGCCCTGCGAGCGTCATAGTCCCTGAATGCCAATTTTTCGCCATTGCATTCGGATTCATGCTTCAGTTTTAAAAAGATACTGAAGATTTCGTTACACTTTTTACACAGGAACATGTTTGTTTTGTTTTTATTGATTTTGTTTTAAATTTAACAAAAAAAAAAGTTGATAAACTTTATATTATTTTTTTTAATTAGATTTAAACAATAATAATTTTTTAACACTTTATTTAAATTTTTTATAAAATTTTACAAGCAATTTACTCAATGCACACGTTACGCGGAGGAGCGATTTGTAACTGATTCCAAAAGAAAGAAAATCTAATCGAACTCGGACATTTCAGAAGTTCCAAGGATAATGTATTTTATCGAAAACGATCTCAACCCTTAATTAAAAAAATAACCATTCAATAACACTATATATGTTCACTTAAGATACAAATCGTCATAAACTAATAATTTTATGACGGTTGCATTTACCTTTCTTCTTTTGTAATAACTAAAAAAAAGGTCAATATAAAAACGATCCCACACTGCGACAGACAGGTGCACATTAAATTGACAGTTCGGTTTCGGACATTTTATGACAGGTTCAAGGATCATGTTTGTTCTTGAAAACGATCAATAGAAAAATCAACAGAAAACCTTTTATAATCTTTTTTAATGACGTCATAAACTAGAAATTTTATGACGGTTGCATTTACCTTTGTTCTATTGTAATAACTAAAATGGTCAATATAAAAACGATCCCACACTGCTACAGACACGTTCACATTAAATTGACAGTTCGGACATTTTATGACAGGTTCAAGGATCATGTTTGTTCTTGAAAACGATAAATAGAAAAATCAAAAGAAAACCTTTTTATAATCATTTTTAATGACGTCATAAACTAGAAATTTTATGACGGTTGCATATACCTTTGTTCTAACGAAAAAAGGTCAATATAAAAAAACTATCCCATTTTTTTTATTACGGTTGCATGAACCTTTGTTCTAACTAAAAATGGTAATATAAAAAAACGAACCCACCCTCTGATATAATTAAAAAGGTCAACATAAAAAATATCCCACAATCTTCAAGTACCTGCGATAGGTATACATGAATTCTTTTCTCTGCATCTCTTGCAGACTCTCGCAAAAACACTGATCCCACCGAATGCTTATACCTGAACCTGAAGCATGTATTCTTCGATCGAAAACTGTATGATACTAGTCTATAAAACTGATCCCATACATTACATGATACCAACAAAAGCAAAATAAAAATACCAACATGAATTCCAACTAGTAATTCCAAAATCATTCTAATAGGAATTCCAGCAAGTATTCTAACATGTATTCCAATAGGAATTTCAGCAAGTATTCTAACAAGTATTCCAATAGGAATTCCAGCAAGTATTTTAACAAGTATTCCAATAGAAATTCCAATACGTATTTGTATAAACTGCGATTAAACGTAGCTTGGCGCTCTAATTGGATCCAATTGGAAGTTAAAGGCCAGATGCGAGGGGGTCCCCTATCTATACTACTAATCTGCAAAGAAAAACCCAAACCTGAAAAAGAAATAAAATAATTAACTGCAAAAGAAATTGTTAAGTAAATAAAAATTTGCAAAGTAAACCATATCCATCAGGTATATTTACTTAAAAGAAAATATACCTGAAAGCAAAATATAAAAAGAAAAGATATTAGCCTGAAAAAAAAGAAACAAATTTATATAAATTAAAACCAAAAAAAAATAATTTTTTAAATAAATCTATAAATATAAGATAAAAACATGCAAAGAAAATAAAAAAATAGTAGTTTTTTAAGATAAAAAAGGATACTGAAATGAAACTGAAATATAGAGATATTTTTAAAAAGAAATAAGAAAATAACTATGTAAAAAAAATAAGAATTAAATATTAAATAATAAAATATTAAAAATTAAAGGTAAACTTACCCAGACCACGTCCTTATTCCTCTCCGCAGAATTGAATTCCCATTTGGAACATTTCCAAAATCCTTATCCTCCACAGAGGTCTATAGAGATAGGACCCTTCGTGAGAACCCGGGTGAAATGATTCCCTATTACCATTAAAAAGACCTGGCCAACAAAAACAAAAGTTTGAGTTAAATTAATAACATTTTGCAAATTATTTAAGATAACTTCCAAAACACTTACCTGTTACTCCGAAGCACGAAATGTTGCTGTTGCTTGCGCGTACCTTCTTGTTTTTTTGTTTGATGTTGTAAAGTTTCACTGAAAAAAAATTTTAAGATATTAAATTTAAAAACTTATAAAAAAAATAAATTAATAATAGTTATATAGAGGTAATTAGGCTAATTAAACAAATAGAAACCGATATTAGATAGAAATAATTTTGGTAACATTAAATTAATTAAATTAATTATACACATTTTTCGGGTGTAAACCGTCTTGTCCACAGACGGACATCATTTAAAATAAAAAAACACACACCCATACACATATTCATTTGTTCTCATTTATGTTTTTTTTTTTGGTGGGTTCACTTTTTATATTTGCTTTATTTAGTTTTTCAGGTAAATAATATTTTAACATTTTGGAATTAAAATATTTACACAAAGAAAACACACTTTTTTGTTTGGGCGCTGATACAGCAGCACCAAAACACATATAAACCCTCGTTTTTTTTGTTTATCTTTATTTTTCAATACACTTCATGTAACGCGTTTTTTGTTATTTATTTCGTTTATTATTTCGTTTCTTTTATTTATTTTTTGTTTTGTAATTTCATCGCGGTAATTTTGTATTCGAGTAAAGTAGCATATTATTTTTTTTTTGTCGTTTGTAAGATTATGTCGAGAAGTATACGTCGAAATATGTCCGTGAACAAGCTGTGTAGTTTTGTCATAGTTGCTATTCGTTGTTCACGTCAGGAAACGTCCATGGCCTAAGTTTTTTTTTTAAAGACGACAAAGAAACATGGAGTGCTTGATCGAATTTTCGATTCGATATCTTCCGAAAGGCGTTTAAGAGATCAGAATCAGATCAAAATTTAACTAGCTGTAAGGAGATATAAAAAAATTACGTCTCACATTCGTAAAATTTTAAATTTTGAAAATATTTTTTTTTTTTCAAAACGTGCAATATTTATTTCGTATTTTTTTTTGTTAAATTTAAGTTTTTGTAAATTTATTTATTTATCACTGTCATCGTCGAAGTAGCCAACATGTATTCCGCGTCTTAGCACCGATTTTTGTTATTCAATATTTTTTTTATATAATAATAAATAAATAATTATAAATGAATAATAATAAATAAATAATTATAAATGAATAAAATTACAAGTAATTTAAAATAACTAAATTATAATTAAATAAACATAAATTTAATTTTTTATTACTAAACAAAAATTAATAAATAAAAACAAAAATTATAATTTATTAATTCAAATAATTAATAAATTAAAAGTCTTTAATTTTTTTTTTATTTCATATATCGACGCCCCTTACGAAAACTATTATATATTTTTTCCCTTACGAAAATAAATATGTTATATTTTGAGGTTCATAATAAAAGTATGTTATTGTTTTTGATGAGAAAAATAATATGTTTTATGGCTTTGCCAGGAACTCTATTATGTTTTTGATATTTCCGGGAATATGCACATATATATCTGTATATCTACGAATATAAAACAAATAATTAAAATTTGCGACGAAGATTGGAATCTTGCATGAAATGTTGCTGTTGCGCGTACCTTCCTATTTTTTTTGTTTGATGTTGTAAAGTTTCCCTGAAAAAAATTTTAAGATATTAAATTTAAAAATTTATAAAAAAAACAAATTAATAATAGTTATATAGAGGTAATTAGTCTAATTAAACAAATAACCAACCGATATTAGATTGAAATATTATTGGTGACATTAAATTAATTAAATTAAATTAATTACACAGACGGACATCATTTAAAATAAAAAAAAACACACACCCATACACATATTCATTTGTTCTCATTTATGTTTTTTTTTTTGGTGGGTTCACTTTTTATATTTGCTTTATTTAGTTTTTTAGGTAAATAACATTTTAATATTTTGGAATTAAAATATTTGCATAAAGAATACACATTTTTTTTGGGCGCTGATACAGTAGCACCAAAACACATACACACACTCGTTTTTTTTTTTGTTCATCTTTATTTTTCAATACACTTCATATACCGCGTTTTTTGTTATTTATTTCGTTTATTTATTTTTTGTTTTGTAATTTCATCTCGGTAATTTTGTATTCGAGTAAAGTAGCATGTTAATTTTTTTGTCGTTTGTGAGATTATATCGAGAAGTATACGTCGAAATATGTCCGTGAACAAGCTGTGTAGTCTTGTCATAGTTGCTATTCGTTGTTCACGTCATGAAACGTCCATGGCCTAAGTTTTTTTGTAAAGACTACAATCTTACGAAAACTATTATATATTTTTTCCTTTACGAAAATAAATATGCTATTTTTTGAGGTTCAGAATAAAAGTATGTTATTGTTTTTGATGGGAAAAATAATATGTTTTATGGTTTTGCCAGGAACTCTATTATGTTTTTGATATTTCTGGGAATATGGACATGTATATCTGTATATCTACGAATATAAAAATGATTCAAATTTGCGACGAAGATTGGAATCTTTTGTTAAACATGAATAATGCATATATGATTGGGGCCTTCATACAAAATCTGTACATATTACAGCATTGAAATAAATATATGTAATCGTTTAATAAAGACCACAGTCCATGGGAAACTTAAATCAGGCCTGAAATTAAACGTACATTTAAATGTAACAGTCTAGATTTTTTAGGAAAATAACAAATGACCTCGAAAATACGGTCTAATAATAATTATAATAATACTAGTTCAACGATACAGTTCTGAAGAACCTAGGCTGAACAGTCTCACCATTTAATCATATTATATTTGTACTAAAACAACGGCTAAAAAGAGCCGAATCATAACATTTCATGGGTGATGTTTTTACTCTCGAAGGTTATCTACCAAGTGGTAGCGCGGTGAAGAAAAACATTTTTTATTTATTTTTTTGATGTTGCATTTGCTGGTGTTTGAACCAGCGACGTTTCGGCTTGCATTCCAACCCACTAACCTTCTTAGTCACCGACATAGTATATGGTAATGCATATTTTTCATTATAACGTAGTTATTTTAAATTTTCTCAAACAAATTTTACAAATGACATATAAAAAAACATAAAAGCAACGCAATATGATTTAAAAAAAATCTATTTCAATAAAAAGCTCCAATTTTCGTCTAAAAATTTGAAACATAATAATTTTCCACAGAAAACTGTTTGTTGTAACAATGTTCAGTGAAATTTTCAAAACATTATAATATTTGAAAATTTGAAACATAATAATTTTCCACAGAAAACTGTTTGTTGTACTAATTTTCTGTGAAATTTTCAGAACATTATAATATTTGTTATTTAAGTAAAAATGAATTCGTATTCGTTTAAAAGTGATATATACTCTTTTTCGTAAGACAATTTTAATATAATAGTTTTCGTAAGGGGCGTCGATATATATATATATATATATATATATATATATATATATATATATATATATATATATAGCTATATATTTTTTTTTAAGAAAATATATACAATTTAATTAAAAGCAGTTGAAGATGGATAGTGCCGAAAAGGATCGGTTAAACAGTGCGACGAAAAAATCTATTTCAATAAAAAGCTCCAATTTTCGTCTAAAAATTTGAAACATAATAATTTTCCACAGCAAACTGTTTGTTGTACTAATGTTCTGTGAAATTTTCAAAACATTATAATATTTGAAAATTTGAAACATAATAATTTTCCACAGAAAACTGTTTGTTGTACTAATTTTCTGTGAAATTTTCAGAACATTATAATATTTGTTATTTAAGTAAAAATGAATTCGTATTCGTTTAAAAGTGATATATACTCTTTTTCGTAAGACAATTTTAATATAATAGTTTTCGTAAGGGGCGTCGATATATATATATATATATATATATATATAGCTATATATTTTTTTTTAAGAAAATATATACAATTTAATTAAAAGCAGATGAAGATGGATAGTGCCGAAAAGGAGCGGTTAAACAGTGCGACGAAGCGCAATTTACAGTTTGACGTAGCAGGCGTAGCTCAGACTAGAGGACGGGAGGCTCATTCTCCGAAGCAACTACTTCAATACTCAATATTGCATTGATATCATTGGCAGGAGCACACGAGCAGTCAGCGCAGCATTCTCCAGATTGGAGAAAGTGTCGCGTTGAATGGGTCTAGCGGTGAACGAGGACAAGACGAAGTTCCTTGTGTCAACATGCAAAAAAGAGTCCGTGCGTCTTGGACAAATAGCTGATTTTGAAACCCACAAGTTCCACATTGCGAAGGACTTCGTCTATGTGGGATCCAGCGTAAACAGCAACAACGACGTCAGCCTGGAGATCAAACGGAGAATAACTCTTGCCAACAGGTGCTACTTTGGGCTCAGTAGGCAATTGAGAAGTAGAGCCCTTTCTCGCCGTACAAAAATAACGCTCTACAAGTCACTCATCATGCCCGTCCTACTTTACTGTGCAGACACATGGACGCTGGCCTCCACCGATGAGAGAGTACTGGGAGCGCTCGAGAGAAAGATTTTCCGTAAAATCTTTGGCCCTATCTGCTTTGCTAACGAGTATCGAATCAGGATGAACCATGAGCTGTATGAGTTATTCGACGACATTGACATAGTCAAGCGGCTTCGCAGGCTAGGTCATGTCGAACGAATGGATGAAAACACTCCAGCCATAAGGTGCTTGAATCGAAACCAGAACTACGACGCGGTGGGCGTGATATAAATGCGTACCTTTGAATAGAGGACCAAATCAACAGCCAGTTCGGAATAAAGTTCCTCAAAATCCTATGGTAGAATTCGCTGATGATCGTGAAGCAAGATAGCGATGGAGAAACTCTGATGGTGGCGATAATGGTGCGCAGTACAGGTCGCAACGACCAGGAGATGCAGTGTTGGCGCGCGATGAACAGCAGTGCAAAGCGTGCGAAATCAACAACATTTTTTGCGGGCACATGATACGACCGAACCGCGTTTACGACGAAGTAATTCCGAATCAACGCAGTGGGCGGGGCACGGTAAAAATTCACGAGTGGGGAATAGATTTCAACGGCGAGCGCAATCGGATGTCCCTCGAAGATTTTTTATTCCGAGTCGAATTTTTACAGCGACAACATATGGTGCCATGGGAATTCGTTTTGCGTGACATGCACGGCATGATGAGTATAGATAAAATAGAGGAAATTGGATTATTAAATTTTAAAACAACGGAATTCAGTTCGCCAGAATACGTGCAACTTGTTGAGTCGTATGAAGAAAATGCTGCGAAATATCCAGACGTACAAGTGCAGGATGGTGTCCAATTCCAGTCCCTGGAAAATGTGGGTTCCAGAATCACTGACGGCAGCGCTGATTTCTGAAGCGCATGAGCCGCCGTTAGTAGCTTATGGTGGTGTAGCTAAAACGCTTTACCGCTTAAGGCAGTTTCATTACTGGCCTCGTATGGCGATGCAAATTAGGGGTTACGTCAGAAGCTGCGTCGTGTGCAACGATACCTAATCCGCAAATTTGCAGCTGAGACCGACAATGAGAGCAGAAGTTATTACAGAAAGGCCGTTTCAAAAACTGTATGTAGACTTCCTCGGCAAATATCCGCGGTCGAAATGTCCGCTTTTCGCGTACATCTTTATTGTCGTTGACCATTTCTCCACTGCAATATGCTATGTGCTCTCCAAGGTAATGGAAAGCGTTATAAACTTTCACCTTGTGAACTATCTGGAGCGAAACGAATTGCTTAGTGACCGGTAATATGGTTTCCGTAGGACCAGATCCACCGGTGACTTGATGGCGGTCCTCTCCGAAAAGTGGAATAATTGTATTCACCTTTTCGGGGAGAGTAAGGTGGTTGTTGCATGAATCCCTGGTATCAAAACTTATTGCATATGGTATCGGTAATTCTTTTACTCGATGGATATCGAGTTTTCTCCAGGGTCGTTCAATACGAGTTGCGATGGATGGTGTTTTCTCAGAACAATATTCCATCATTTCTGGAGTCCCGCAAGGTTCCGTCCTATCCCCGTCCCTATTTCTGGTTTTTATCAATTATCTTCTGTCATCGACCCATTCTTTTGCAGATGACAGTAAAATTTGTCATTCATATTCGTTCAACAAGCGCCCAAACTCCTTGGAGATTGAGAGTAAAAGGCGCACAATGAATGATACACTCAATAATGACCTTGTAACAATATCCGAGTGGGGTCTTGCAAATAGAGTTGATTTTTTAATGCAAGCAAGACCCAGTGTTGTCTGTTATCTCACAATAAAATGGATTCACCCCTCCCTCCCCTCAATATGGACTCTGTGAATAATGCACAGTTAGCTGCTCTTGACGTTTCGCAAATCTTCCTTGGAGTTCCTGGATCGAATCCAACAACGTGCAATATATTTAATAGGGGATGAAAATATTTCATCCTCTATTGGTTCTCTCTAGCACCGAACGACCGTAGGGTGTGTAAGCCTGTTTTATAGGTATTACAATGGTAAGTGTTCGAGGGTAATACATGGCCTGATTTCACCAGGTCGTGTATTCTCTCGTTCTACTCGGGCATCGAACCAAGCCCACCCCTTCGTAGTCCACTCGGTTCTCAATAGAACCACGCATTACAGAGATAATTCGTTCTTCAGTCGAACGATACGTTTGTGGAACAATCTCATTGCGTCTGTTTTTCCCGACATTTTTAATATTGGGAAAATTTAAAGCAAACATCCACCAACACTACTCCATCTTTCCTCCTCCTCTTAACCTAGAATCCTTTCTTACGATCAACACTGTGCATTGCACGAATAGAACGTAGGTTTTTTTTTAAAACAAAATAAAAAAGCAGTTCGTATCCAAAGAATTCCAGAACATGCTGACCGCCTATGAGACCTACGCATCTTAAAACTGCATTCTATGCCCCACAGTCTAATGCTTCGGAAATGATCAACCAGTCGGTGCTCGCCGCAATAAGAGCCTATCTGCAAACTGATCACCGCGACTGGGACGTCTATCTAACTGAGATAGAGTGTGCGTTGCGAAGCGCTGTACATTTAGTCACAACACATTTTTACGTGTCGTTCCAGTTATGCTTTGGCGAGGAAACTTGATGCGCTGGCAGACGGAGGAACGAGTATCCTGAATAATAAAGATAAATTATCATTGATACGCGAAACAATATAAGAGAACCTTCACAAAGCCTACGAGAAGAGCGCCCGAGAATACAACAGACGTGCCCGTGATGTCACCTTTTTGCTTGGACAAGACATTTTTAAACGGAACTATATGCTGAGCGACTTCTCGAAAAACATCAACGTCAACTTTTGCCGAAAGTTCACGAAGTGCAGGATCATAAAAGCGCTTGGTAAAAATATCTATGAACTCGAAACGTTGCAAGGAAATCCACTATGTGCCTATCAGGCGAATGACCTAAAAAAAGTATAGAAAGGTCAAACAAAGTACGAGCTTTAGTTTAGGAAAATATTGAAATTACGTTCCGTGATTACGTGATGCTTCCCGAATTATCTTCTGCGATAGTTACGCTGGATATCGCTGTGAAATCTGAAATTAAAAAGAATAACAAAATATAAATATGAAAAACGATGGAAAATGTATTGTAAGGTACCCAATGTACATCATTATATGTTATTCTATATTTTATTCTATGTTTTTAATTGTCAAAAGAGTCAAATCTATGTCAAAATGATGATTAAGTATAGACAGTTTTTTTAATAATAAAATCAATTATCACTGAACAGCCAACTAATTGGCATCTTCTTTTGATTAAGCCAAATCATCGGCTAAAAACATTATGATTGCCTTGGCGCTTTTTAGTGCCGGCATCCCAATCCTTAGGCCAGTTGCGTTTATAAGAGCCAGCAATTAAATCAGGCAGGACCTAAACCAATTTAATCATTTATTAAAACAACAGCCCCTAACGTCCAACATTACATGGCGATCCTGCCAAATTTGGCAAAAAATTTTATGCCCACTGAGGCACCAATTGAGGAGTACGTCCCAAGCGCACCAGCAATCAACGTCCTGCGCTACACCGCTGCACCAATTTCTGAACAACAACGCAGCTGATCACGCAAATACAACGCCAAAACAAAAAAAGGTGATAAACAAGCAGAAACAACCCAGCAACAAAACAATTAAATAAACAAAAAAAAAACACAATAAGCTGAATAAATAAAAACACTTTTATTTTTAATATATATATAAATTATATTTGTATCATCAATAATATTCACTATGAAAAAAAACACAAATTAAAATTATTATAAACAAAAACACAACTAAACACTTAAGAAAAACATAATAATAACATAAAGTTAAACAGGTGGCTCAAACGTCAAAACTGTCATAGAAAGAAACGCGGCGAATTGAAAAGCACAGGGTGCATACAAAAAATAAATAAAAGTCATTTTTACATATAAACAAAATAAAAATAAAATGAATATGAATGAAAAAGAAATGTATAAAAAAAATTAAAAAAATATATATATAAAAATATATTTATATTTATTTAACAAATAAAAAAAAAATATAAAAAAAAATAATAGAAATAAAAAACATGGACAATTCAAGTCCACTAAATTCAATTTGAGCATATGCAAATATAATGGTGTGGTTCAGCAAGAGTGAAAAAGAATAAAATAAAAACAAAAAAATTAAAAAAAACACATATATACACAAAAACTAATAACTACAATATGAAAACAAAAATTAAAATGTACACAGATCTCTTTTAAATTTTAAGCTTTGCATTATATAAAATCATATTATAATATATAATTAAAATTAATATATAAAATGAATGGAATCCATAATAGAATATTTGTTAGAGTTAAAGAAACTCGAGAGTAATTTAAAAAAGAGCAAGGATAGAGATTATAGAATTGAACACATAAAGAAAAAATTAAAAAGATTAATAATTTTAGAGAAAAATTTAAATAAGATCAGTGGGAAAACTGATGATAAAGATTATATGATATTTAAAAACAGCTTAGGGTTTTAAAAGAGAAAATAAAAAGAAGATTCAAAAGAGTTAAAATTGAAACTGAGTGTGATTTAGATTTATCCACCGTTTGGAAAGAAGAAAATTTGCAAAAAATTGCTCAATTCGATATATCTATGGTAGGTAAAATCCTACAAATTTTTAAAGGCGCATTTAAATATTTAGATGATTTTATCATACAGGCAGAGCTATTGCATGATTTATTAGTTGATGATGATAAACCATTATTCATTAAGTTCGTCTACAATTTTCAACTAACAGCTCAAGTACGTAGCATTTTTGGTCATTATAATAGACCTATAACATTTTCAGATTTTAAAAAATTGTTGGAATTGTTCAGATTTTAGAGAGAAACTCGTATGGCTTATAGAACAATTTAGCGCATTTGAAATAAAAACGTTATCGAGTCCTACACAAGAAGTAAAAGAAGCAGTGTATTAAGTTAGCAATAGTATGGCCTTAAATGTTTTTATGAAAGGAGTAAATATGGAATTCCAACAGCTTTTGCTTGCAAATGTACCGAACACATTAAAAGAAACGGTCGAAAGATGCATGACAGCTGAAAGAAGTTTGGGTTTAGAAAATAAAAATATTTTTCAAATACGAAACAGAGGAGATAGATTTAATAATGTAAATTTCAGAGGAGGTAGATGTTCATTTAATGGATTTAATAATATACAAATGAATAACAATAACAATTAAAAAAAATACATATATGTCATATTTTTACACTAACGACCAGGGAAACTTCGAAGGCAGGGTAGCAGAAGACGTTGCCCAGAGAGGCCACCACCAAAATTAAGAATATTTGAAATATCGGAGAATTCCAAATTAACTGGAATAACGAGAGAAGCTATAGAATGTTTAGGTACAGCAAATTTGAATTTGTCAATTATGACAGAAAGTATTAAACATATTTTTCATATAGTTGATAATGATTTTCCAATCACAACTGATGGAATTTTAGGGAGCGATTTATGTGTTTATGTGTCGAATAGATTATGAGACATTTACAATTGCTTTTAATAGAAATAACCAAGAGTTTATTTTACAAATGATTTCAAAACAATTATATACAACAAATATTATTATACCAGCATGGTCAGAATCAATTGTGCTACTAAATGAAGACAGTTAGTATTAAGTGAAGAATATCGAAAGACATATTTTTAGAAAACAGCTTAATACCATCAAAAGGAGTAGCACATGTAAAAGTATTAAATACCAATGATACTGATTTATTTTTAAAAAGTCTCGATTGTAAAGTACAACCTTTAAAAAATTATAATATTTTTTCTTACAATGAAATAAATACAAAAAATGAGAACAGGCTACATACTCTATTGGAGAATTTAGACATAGGTAGTAGCGATCCAGCTGCAAAAAATTCATTAATTAATATTTTAAAAGAATATCAGGATATTTTCATCTCTCTGGAGAGAAACTTAGTGTAAATAATTTTTACACACAACAAATACAAAAAACAGATTTAACACCCGTTTATATAAAAAATTATAGACTACCGAAAGAGATAAATGAGCAAGTCAATCAATTATTAGTCGACGACATTATTGAGCATTCGGTAAGTCCGTACAACTCACCATTGCTCGTAGTACCCAAGAAATCAACTATTGATGAAAAGAATCACTTAAATCATTAAAAGCAATGATACCCACCGGAAATGAAACTAGAAATGATGTAATTTTAGCAGTAACTAGAAATATGCATAAAAAATTGCATTCAGAAAGGAATGACAACAACAAAATTAAGGAGTGCATATCCGAGCAAAAGCTTGATAAACTTTTCATATGGGATTGTACATCCATAGCAGATTTGAAAAATGTAAGAAAGCTAAGGTTTTTACCACACGGTTCTGAAAGATGTAGCATTGAAGTTAATAATTATGAAGTAGTAGAAAGATATAGCGAAAATCCACTGAGCACACAGCTGACTTTGGAGAAACTATCATCGAAAATGCAAAATTTAAAAATACACGAATTAGCTTTGAACAAGAAATATATACTATTTGAATATATGGCCATTGCATTTAACAAGTTGAAACAAGACAGAAATAATTTAAAGATATTAATGTATGAGGAACCAAGAAGAATTTTATGTAAAGAAACACAGGAAAAATTAACTAAAGAGCATCACAATTCTACACACGGAGGTCATTTAGGTGTTAGAAAAACAATTTTAAAATTAAAACAGAGATATATATGGAAAGATATGAGCAAAAATATAAAAAAATATGTACTTAATTGCGAACAATGTAAGATAAATAAACAAACGAAACATACGAAAGAGAAATTCACTTTAACAGACACGGTAGGAACAAGTTTTGAAGTAGTATCGATAGATACCGTAGGTCCTTTACGATTGTCGAATCATTATAGATATATACTTACGATACAATGCGAATTAACCAAATATGTAGTAGCATGTCCAAAGGAGACAAAAGATGCAAAAACTGTAGCTAAAACTTTAGTAGAACAGTTTATATTAATATATGGCAATTTTAAAATCGGACAGAGGTACAGAGTTTACCAACCAATTAATGTCTGAAATATGTAACCTATTAGATATTGAACAGATCTTTAGTGCTCCGTATCATCATGAGACTTTGGGCGCGATAGAAAGAAATCATAGGGTACTTAATGAATTTTATTAAATTTTTGTAAAGATGATGAATGGGACTATTGGATTCCCTATTACTCTTTCGCATACAATACTACTCCGCATGTAGATACAAATTGCTCGCCTTATGAGCTAGTTTTTGGAAAACTACCATATTTGCCAAACGATAAAATTAATAAAAAGAAAATAGCGTACAATATAGATTTTTATGCACAACAATTAAAACATAAATTGAAATTTTCATTTGAGAAAATAAAATTGAGAAAAAAAAGAGGTAAAAAAGAAAAGAATAGAGAAAAATCATGTTACAAATCCACTCATATTAGGTAGAAGAATTAGTACTAGTAAAAAACATTAATAGAAAGAAAAATCAACCACCATATCGTGGACCATTTAAGGTAATTAAAAGAGAGGGAGTAAACTCAGTATTAGAAAGTCAAGGCAAATTAAAAAAATATCACAACAACATGTTAATGAAATGGATTATAATAAATTAAAAAACAATTTAAATAAAAAAAAAAAAAAAATAAAATATATATATATATATATATATATATATATATATATATATATATATATATATATATATATATATATATATATATATATATATATATATTTATAAATATTGTTAGTTTTAAGCTCAACAAACATTGTTAGTTTAAGTTTAAAGTTTATTTTTGATTGAATTATAAAAATTATAATTTTTGACTTGAGGGTGAGAGTGTAAGGTACCCAATGTACATCACTATATGTTATTCTATATTTTATTATGTGTTTTTAATTGTCAAAAGAGTTATGTCAAATCTATGTCAAAATGATAAATGTCAAACTAGGATTAAGTATAAATATACAGTTTTTATAATAATAAAATCAATCATCACTGAACAGCCAACTAATCGGCATCTTCTTTTGATTAATCCAAATCATCGGCTAAAAACATTATGATTGCCTTGGCGTAATCTAAATATCTTAAAATACTAAAATATCATAAATACTAAAATATCCTAAATACTAAAATATCTTAAAATACTAAAATATCTTAAATACTAAAATATCTTAAAAGCATAAAAACATTAACTACAATATGAAATAAGAAAACACACCTGTAAGAAATAAAAATTTTAGTAGTAGAAAAAAATATACCTCATACACACTTACATCTATGACAACCTGCAGCCAGTCACCTGAAAAAAAAAAGAAATATTTTAAGTTTTGCGCCTAAGATAATCGTAAGCCATCTTTATTGGCAGTGTCAGTTGTGTCATTGTAATCATTCAATATGTTTTCAGAGCGAGACTCGGTTTTGGCAAAATTTTCCCAAAGGTCAAAGCGAGAGCCAGAATGTGGTGGAAAGCTTTTTTTGTCTCAGTGTGTAGTGTAGGTGAGAGTGCGTGTAGGTGTCGTAAGGCAGATAGAGCAACATTTAATGTTAAAAGATACATTTTAAATAAAATTTTGCAACGAACTGCAACGAGGACAGACGGCAGTGTAAGACAGTGGTAGTTTAATCAAAAAAAATATTAAAAGTGAAATAATTAATTTTAAGTTTTTTTTAGTGAATTTTATAGAGGAAGTTGGAAGCTGAAAATTTAAAAGGGAATTAGGAAAACGAAATATCAATTTTAGCTAAAGTTTTAACATTAAAAAAAGGAGGGCATGAATAATGATAGGAAAATGTGTGCTTTTATATTTAGAACCACTTACCGTTTTTTTGTGTCCAGAGATTTGGTGATGTACCCGTATATATACAAATATGAATGAAAGCCCATTCCATTATTTGATGCCCCTTTCATGAATCCTTGACCATTCTATGCGTGCGTCCTAAAGCAATAAAAAATAAATTAAATAGTAAAACACTGTTTGAGACTAAATGTAAAGTAGATAACTTGCCAATAATCATTGAAGAAACCTGAAAAGAAAAAAAATAAATTATAGAAATCTTAAAAGAACTTGAAAATTATAGAAAGAAAAGAAAAACCCAAACCTGAAAAAGAAATAAAATAATTAACTGCAAAAGAAATTGTTAAGTAAATAAAAACTTGTAAAATAAACCATATCCATCAGGTATATTTACTTAAAAGAAAATATACCTGAAAGCAAAAAGAAAATATATTAGCCTGAAAAAAAAAACAAATTTATATAAATTAGAACCAAAAAAAAAAAAATTTTTTTTTAAATAAATCAACAAATATAAGACAAAAACCTGAAAAGAAAATAAAAAATAGTAGTTTTTTAAGAAAAAAAAGGATACTGAAATGAGAGATATTTTTTAAAAAGAAATAAGAAAATAACTATGTAAAAAATAAGAATAAAATATTAAAGGTAAACTTACCCAGACCACGTCCTTATTCCTCTCCGCAGAATTGAATTCCCATTTGGAACATTTCCAAAATCCTCATCCTCCACAGAGCTCTATTGAGATAGGACCCTTCGTGAGAACCCGCGTGAAATGATTCCCTATTTCCATTAAAAGGACCTGGCCAACAAAAGTTTGAGTTAAATTAATAACATTTTGCAAATTATTTAAGATAATTTCCAAAACACTTACCTGTTACTCCGAAGCACGAAATGTTGCTGGCGTGTATCTTCTTGTTTGATTTCTTTGATGTTGTAAAAAATTTAAAAAAATTATAAGATATTAAATATAAAAATTTATAAAAAAATAAATTTATAATAGTTATATAGAGGTAATTAGGCCAATTAAACAAATAGAAACCGATATTAGATTGAAATAATTTTGGTAACATTTTTATAAAATTAATAAAACACATTTTTCGGGTGTAAACCGTCTTTTCCACAGACGGACATCATTTAAAATAAAAAAAATACTCACCCATATATATTTTCATTTGTTCTCATTTATGTTATTTTTTTGGTGGGTTCACTTTTTATATTTGCTTTATTTAGTTTTTTTGGTAAATAATATTTTAATATTTTGGAATTAAAATATTTGCATAACGAAAACACACTTTTTTTTTGAGCGCTGATACAGCAGAATCAAAACACATACACACACTCGTTTTTTTTTGTTCATCTTTATTTTTCAATACACTTCATGTAACGCGTTTTTTGTTATTTATTTCGTTTATTATTTCACTTCATAGTTTAACTTGTCTGTAGTATATTTTCTGTTTATTTTATTTAACTGATTTATGTTTATGCCACTTTATTACACTTTTTTTTTTGTATATTGGTTACTTCAATAATATTATTGAAGAATTATTTGGCCAATCTTAACGATTAAAACGACATGACAAATTTATTATAGGATTGATCATTCAATCCGAAATTTTTCAAAAAATCCTCTCCTATGATCGGATGCGAGACGAACTTCCACTTGAACGAACGCCGCAATCTCAGTGTCGGCGATATTAATGCATCGCCGCAAATAGCTTGTATTTATCTGGGAAACATTTTCGGTTTGGCTTTTTTACTACAGGCAAGACTGAGATGTCTGCACCTGTATCGACGAAAAAATGTTTTTTTTACCTCACTATCGTATATTGCAGGTTTTCCGAATGCGAAGCGTGGTTGAAAGAGCACGGCTGTCGACACTTTTGAGCATTTCGTCCGAAACGGTGATGATAATAACAAATGCCAGATGATGATGAACTCGATCAACCATGGCGACGCGTTCTCGAGTTGCTTCTTGAACGACGTGCTTTTAACTGATGAACAGCGGTGGTAAGCTCCTCGATTTGTTTCTTCATTTCCGAAAAATCAAATGATGAATTAACGGCTGCGATAACTGGAGTTGATACAGATATGTCTCCGATTTTATGTCCAGCGGCTCTGTAGATAGTCCTCAAGAAATCTTATGCTAACTTTAAAAAGTTAACGATATCCGAATGTTGTCGTAAAAGTGATGAACAAGGTATCGGAAAGACTTACGTATATCCGCCTCTTTGTTGACTGTTAGCTCTCGAAAAGATAATTAAAAAGTTATGTTTAAGTCAATTATTAAAAGGCATCATCAGAAAGTTGTTCTCTAGACAGCCGATAAGATAGCTTAAATACAGCCTTTAGTTAACCCTTTTAACTACCAATACACATGTCAAATATGACAAATTATTATCAATGTATTAGGTTGTCATTCGATTATTTACTTTTCCAAAAATTGATGGAAATAATCAAATGACAAACTAATACATATGAAATAAATACAAAAAATGGACAATAATAATGAAAAACAAAAAGCTATGTTTTAAATTTAAATGGATTTTTATTTGAAATTATTTTAGCTGCACTGTTTGTTACTGCCACAGTCACGACCTGAAAAACTTCATCACACGGTAGAATGACGCCTGCAGTAAGTACTATCCACGAACATTTTCAATTTCATAGATCCGATTTTGTAGCGATTCATAAACGTAATTTACTCGTCGCGGTTAATATTTTTACTATCAATCGGACATTTTTGTCCACACAAAATACACGGAGCACAAAAAACGCTAACAGCTAACAATATGACGCAGCAACAAAAAAAAAACTAATGCCACCTTTGAAGTATGAAGTTCAGAGGTGCCACTATGTGAGTATTATCCCGATTTGTTGACTTTAAAAAGTTACCTTTTTGATATATCTATACGATACTTAATAGATAACTTTTGTAAAAACCTTTAAGTCACTTGAAAAACGATAGTCGCAAAGATAAAATTTCGTATTTTGTTCTAGTTGGGGTATTATATCTATTTTACATGATGCGATTGAAATTGAAAATGGTCTCAGGCATGACTTTCTTCTGCTGTTGCTGCAGTGGGAGCCAACAGAAAAACAGTTTGATGAAGCATCTGATGAACTTATTTAAAAAGAATTATCTATCTTTCGATAACAGTCGATCATCAACATCGTTTGAGTCCATTTAAAACTGATAGGCATCAAATATAGATCGGATTTTTGGCAACTGCAACCGCTGCATCAAGTATGACCAATAATGCGGGAGTTCCATAAGCGAAGATATGCGTGCATTCATGCGTCCGAACTGTCAAATCACCGCAATCGCCGCACGAAAGTTCAAATTACTTGAACGGTGATTGCGTCCGTGCATGTACTCGCTCTCATATATTTGCATGTATTTCTACTTTTGACAGTTCGTTGGACGCACGCATATTTTCGCTTATGGAACTCCCGCATAAGCTCCTGCAACCGCCGGCGAGTGTTTAGCAAATAGGTAGAGTGGCGCCTTCAGTCCGTATTTAGCATGGTCATTTTTTTATTGGTTTTCTAAGAATTGCGTTAAACAAATAACTAGAAGAAATATCATCATAATAGAACAAAACGAGAAACATTTTTGCCATGGACATAGGGTTGCCATATGACAACAGGTCAATATCGGGACATATGAAAAAAAAAATCTTGATTTTCAAAGGTTTGTCGAGACAACAAAAAAAAATGTATTAGCGTATTCACAGTTTCATGGTATTGGTACGACATTCGAATCCGACAGTACGGTAATTTAACGGTGAGCACCACCTTTCTCCTTTCGTCAAATAAATGCAGCGGATTCTTATGAAATTAGTATTTTTTAAAATTAACATAAATATTTCTCGATTATACGACACCAAAAAACATGCCTCATGGCTACTCATAAATACAATACTTGTGGTATTTCACATTTACAAGGGATGCAATAACAAATTGACGTTTCTGTGTTATTGTATCGTATATATACAACATGGTACAAATACCACATTTGTATATAATTTACCTAATTATTTTTCATTCGATGCATCGAAAATATCGTTGTTTTTGTTCGATACATCGAATAGCATCGATGCAACGAGTCTATTAATTGTATAATCTGTTAATAAGATCCTTGCAGTTGCGCAAATCGTTGCTGTTGTGCGCTGTATCCAGTTCATCCACCTTTTCCTTGGTGTCTTCAATGGCACGATTATGATCACTTTACAGCGCTGCCTGTTCCAATATATGTCTTAAACGCGGGAATTAAATATTTCTAAACTCATATAGCATAAAAAGATAAAGTTTAACATACCCTTATCCTCAAATATAGGCATCTGATTCTTAGCAGCAAACAACGCTTCGCCATCCTTGTTGACGTTTCGCTATTGACCCTCATTTGCACGCAATTCGAGCTCGAATGCATTGTGTTTCTACAATTTTTCGGCAAATTACTGAGGTCACAGCAAAAAGCAACATCCTCGGCATCAGCCGGAAATTTGTGGAAGTCCTTGGAAGCTTGCAGAACACGTTTGCGTATGAAGGCGTGATCCTTGATAGTATTGGCCAACACTTAATTGCGATGATTGTCGATGCTGTTTGTAGAAAACGAATAATTAATTTCTTGAAACTTTTGTTTATTGGAGAACTTACTATTTGGTATTAGAGTGATCGTTGCTAATAAATTTGGCCGAATGATCGGAGAAACCTTTTAGTAGTTTTTTCTGCGCCATGAGGCTTTTCTCAAAGTTAAAATGACGTATCAAAATGACTTCGAATTCATCCAAAGAGTTCTATGGACAAATAATATTATCACACTGTCTGCGTTCTCCTTAATACTGTTGGCGAACACATATTGCTTAATCAGCGCCTTTGATGTCACATTAATGGATGAAACATGCTTTATAAGACGTTTCACGGGCACCACCTGACGCACAAGTATGGTTTTCTTCACATTATGCAGTGTCTTCACCTTATTCGCGCCTGGGTTTCACGCTCATAATTCGCGGGGACAAAACCCTCCAAGCCGTTCTCCTTGTCAACACATCAATAATCGTCATTGGTCTTGGATTTGAGCAGCATTACCTCATCCTTGTCCATCTTCCTGCCCCGTCCCTCGAAGGAAAACATAGTGCGCACATGCTGCAACTGCTTGGTTTCGGTAACCTTAACATGTTCCAGCTTCTCGACCAGTTCGTTTACCCAGACCTCTTTGGGCACCAGACGCGTCTCGTTTACCCACTTCTTTTGCTCGATACCTGGCAGTGGTTGTTCTGGTTCGTTGGCAGAGAGCTGGAGAAAGAAGCAGCAACAGTAATAAAAAATGTTAGTGTTCATTTTAAAACATTTTATATATTTAAAAGCACTTGACGTAAATTCAATAATTTACCACCATATTTTGTTTAGCCATGACTCACACTCATTTGCTTCCGTATATATTTGATGCGCTTCGGTGGAATCGTCTAGCTGAAGTCGACGGAATTCGACCAGATCCTCCAACGCTATCCAAGGTTCGGCCGATAACTCAATGCGACTCTTTACCTCGGCCGAGCGTGGATGCTTGTCGCAGATTAGATTCTTGCCTCGACCAGATCCTCCAACGCTATCTAGTGTTCGGCCGATGACTCAATGCGACTCTTTACCTCGGTCGAGCGTGGATGCTTGTCGCAGATTAGTTTCTTGCCCGCTTTACACATTTGCGCGGATTTGGGTTTGCACAACTTGAGAGCCTTGTGAGAGAACACCATGCTGCATTGAGAGCACAACACGCCCAGACCTATAGGGGTGGAGTAAGGGGGGTGTGACAACCCCTAGCTCAGCCAATAAGACTTATTCGGAAAAAAATTCTAAAAGTTGTATATATTCGGCTTTATTGCGAATATATACAAATATATACGAACAATATATCGAATTAATTTATTAAATCCGACTCGGATAAATCCGACTCGGAAAATATCACAAGTTTTTAATTTTCAAAAATTCCCAAATGAAAATATTTATAAAATTTACGAAAGCTGTTAAAAATTTTTGGAAACTGATATTTATTTTTATATAGCATAAAATTAGAATAATAGTAGAAAAATTTGGAATATTAAGGAAATCTACCTTGAAATAGCATTATGAGAAAATGTTGCAACCACTCCATTACCGACAAACTTTAGTTAATTCAGCAATTTAGTCGAACTAACACACACCCTTAATCTATAAAAAATGTTTACTAAAGACGGGCGCGCACCTGTTTTTGATGCACGACGATAGGTGTCAAGCACGAGCACGAGCCCGACGCCTAAATTTAAAGGCACGCACGAGAAGCACGATAAAACACGGGATATAGAAAGACACGAAAAAGCACGACAAAACACGAAAAAAACACGGAATCACATGACAAACTAGGCAAAACTGAAAAATAATATTCCAAACAGGGAATAAAACCTTTTAGAATGTCGGTTCCTGCAGTCTTTCGCTTTCGGTTCACAAAATAAAACACACACTTTTTGATTTTTTATAAAAATTTAATATAGAAACTTATTAGTTAATACATCAACGATATTTTCAGAATGAACATTTTCTCTATGAAAATTTTCTTTAACATAGAAATCAAAGTCAACGATTTTATTTCAATACTCCCCCTCAATCGTGCAATGCAAGACTCGAACATAAATTATTAAATTGTTTAACATCCAATGGTTTAGTAAAAATATCAGCTAACTGATATTTGGTTCCAATCGGCTCAATTTTTATAATTCCACTTGCAACGTGATCTCGTATAAAATGATATTTTATATCGATATGTTTTCACGCTTGCTATCCAAATTGTTGGCCATACCTATGTATTCTCTGTTGTCTTCAAATATAGTAACAGGATTTTCTTTTAACTCTTTTAAATCTTGCAAAATTCCTCGTAACCATAATGCTTCTGCGACAGCTGAACTCAATGCTATATATTCTGCTTCACTTGTTGATGTAGCAACAGTTGCTTGCTTTTTACTGGACCATGAATCTGTGCATTGGAGTATATTGAAGACATAGTCAATTACAGATTTTCGATCTTTAGTGTCGGCAGCCCAGTCAGCATCAGCGTATCAAGTTCAGTTTCAAAGACTTTGTATCTTTTAAATATCAATTCGTTTTCAGTGCTGTCAGTGAGTATCGGTTGGATTTTGTTGAAATCGTCCCATATATCCAACAGCATAACAAATGTCCGGTCTCGAGCACAGCATAATATAAATGAGACTACCTAGAAGTTTACGGTATGGTTTCTGTAAATGTATTTCGCTAGGACTTGGTTCCAATTGCAAAACTTTTTCCATCGGACTTTTGACTGCGTTCCATAATTCCAAATCTGGCAAGTACTTTTTCAATACTTGCTCCTTTCGATAAAATTAGATGCTCTTCACCAAACTCAATTTTCATTACCAAAAAATATTTTAAAACGCCACAATCTGACATATAATATTAAAATCAAAACGTTTTGATCGATCTTAGTGTACAGACAGTAGTCGTGTCTAGATCTTTGAAATTTAGCAACACAAGGAAGTCATTAAATTTCTCGTTCCAACAGCGCGGAGACTGTTTAATCCATAAAGCGATCTTTTCAGTTTGCATGCCATATCTTTTTGTGCTTTTAATCTATCTGGTATATACATATATATATATATATATATATATATATATATATATATATATATATATATATCTACTTTAATGTCTCCAGATCCAACTGATGAAAGTGGTATTTATTATGAATACCTACGGCTATCACAATACGAATTGTAGTTAGTTTCGCAACTGGAGCATAAGGTTCGGTATAATCCACTCCATACTTTTGTAGAAACCCCTTCACAACGAGCCGTGCCTAGTATCGCGATGAGTGACCATTTTCGCCTCCCTTATCCGGAAAACCCATCTTGATTTGAGCTGTTTGACATTCGGTGGTGACTGCATTATAGTCCACACATTATTGACGTACATAGATTTTAGTTCCTCCTTAGTTCCTACTGCCTTCATCCATCTGTCAGCATTATCATAAATGTTATTATATGAATCAGGAGCACCTTATGGAATACCAACATCAGCAGAATTCGCTCTAGAACCAGTAATGTAATCAAGAAACTTACTTGGTAGTTTGCGCTCCCTTTCGCTGCGCCTTACAGTTACTGGTTGATGGTTACTGTTATCTGTTTGCGAAGGGAACACATCAGGAACAACTTCGAAGTAGCAGCTTCATCATCTTTGAAAAGAATAGGTAGACACAGCATTATCTTTAATTTCGTCCTCTTGCTCGTGCCTTCTAGTTACAATTACTGTTGTTTCTGCATTTACTAGCATATCTTCTTCGAGAACATTGTACGGAAAACATATTTCTTCAAATTTCATATCTCTTGCGGTAAAGACATTTCGCGAAACCATGTCCCAAAGTCTGTATTCATTTGGAGCATATCCCAACATTACACATTTTCGACTCTTTGGATCCAAGTTTTTTCTCAATTGATTTGGAATCCATGTGTATTCTTTGCAACCAAATACTCTCAGCTTGTTTAAGTCCGGTTTGCATCCATACCATAATTCAGCAGGTGTCACTAAATTTTCCAGACTTCTGGTTGTGCTACGATTGATGATGTAAACTGCAGCAAGTACAGCTTCGTTCCATATATATTTAGGAATTTTAGATTCAATTAAAATTGTTCTTGCATTTTCTACAAGTGTTCGATTGAAGCGTTCAGCAACACCGTTTTGTTGTCGTGAGTAGGCTATAGTTGGTTCCACTTGAATTTCTTTAGACTTATACCAACTCTGCTGTGTATTTGAGATATACTCACGACCTTGGTCAATGGTAAGTTTTATATTGATGAATTAAACATGCCACTGGTTAACGCGTCGTATTCTAATTCTAAAGCCCTCAAACACTTGTGATTTCTTTTTAATTGTAAACACCATTAGTAGTCATCTATGAACGATACGAAGTATTGGAACCGTCACGTGCAACAGGATCCAATGGTCCACACACGTCAGAATGTATTCGTTCCAGTGGTTATTTTGCACGTATGCGGGTGCCATCAAACGGTTCTCAACATCACAAAAGTCTATTTCACCAATTTTTTTATTCACGGCACTTATCATATTGTTTTTGATTAATTTATCAATACCTTGCTTACCAATATGACCAAATCTGCGATGCCACAACTTACCATCATCAATACTGCAGTGATTCAATAGTGCCTTTTAATCAGAGACGGGACTTTGTAATTGATAATTGATTTTGAATTCCACAAAACAAATTCTATTTCAAAAATAAAAAATTAGAATTGAAGCAAAATAATTCACTTAAAAAAACAAAAAAATAAATTTGAAATTTTATTTCAATTCAAATTTGTTTTGAAATAAATTGCACGAAGTATTTCTAATTAAAAAAATTTGAATTATAAATACTCAATTCAACTTATTGCTTAGAAATACTCAATGCCATCAACAAAATTTATGAATAGAATTGATTTGATTTGTATTTATTTCAATTAATTTGAGTTTCAAGCAGAGCGCCCTGCAGTAAAAGTTCAAGTGGTGATGATTTCCATGTGAAATTCGCACTCCGATGCATCATTGGACATTATTGGTTGAATTGGTTTCAATGTACACAGTTTCACATCCTGATGCGTCATTGGAAGTTTTTGGGTGTATCTGTTCAAATGGATACAAATTACATTCAAGTACGTCATTGGAATTTTATGTGTGTCTGATCTAATTGGCATAGATTCACAACCAAGTGCGCCATTAGAACATTTTTGGATGAATCATTTCCAGTGGGATTACAGAAACACCCAAGTCCGTAAGTGGAATTTTTTTTGGATGAATCTGTTCCAGTGGCATTACAGAAGCAACCAAGTGCGTCATTGAAACTTTTTTGGATGAATATGTTCCAGTGGGATTACAGAATCACCTAAGTGCGTAATTGAAACTATTTTGGGTATATCTGTTCCAGGGGCATTACAGACGCACTTGAGTGCTTCATTGAAACTTGTTTGTCCAAATTGGTTCCATTGGGATTTGGCCAGAAACTAACTGCGTCATTGGACATTTTTTTTGACAATTTTTTTCCATGGGGATTTGGCCAGAACCTAACTGCGTCATTGGATATTTTTTTGGACAAATTAGTTCCATTGGGATTTGGCCAGAACCCAATTGCGTCATTGGACATTTTTTTAGACAAATTGGTTCCATTGGGATTTGGCCAGAACCTAACTGCGTCATTGGATATTTTTTTGAAAAAATTTGTTCCATTGAGATTTGGCCAGAACCTAACTGCGTCATTGGACATTTTGTTGGACAAATTAGTTCCATTGGGATTTTTCCAGAACCTAACTGCGTCATTGGATATTTTTTTGGACAAATTAGTTCCATTGGGATTTGGCCAGAACCCGCTTGCGTCATTAGACATAAAGCGATCTTTTCAGTTTGCATGCCATATCTTTTTGTGCTTTTAATCCATCTGGTATAGACATATATACATATATATATATATATATATATATATATATATATATATATATATATATATATATATATATATATATATATATATATATATATATATATCTTCTTTAATGTCTCCATGCAAGAATGCAGTCTTCACATCCAACTGATGAAAGTGGTATTTATTATGAATACCTACGGCTATCACAACACGAATTGTAGTTAGTTTCGCAACTGGAGCATAAGGTTCGGTACGCAGTTGGGTTCTGGCCAAATCCCAATGGAACCAATTTGTCTAAAAAAATTTCCAATGACGCAGTTGGGTTCTGGCCAAATCCCAATGAAACCAATTTGTCCGAAAAAATGTCCAATGACGCAGTTAGGATTTGGCCAAATCTTAATCGAATCAATTTGTCAAAAAAAATGTCCAATGACGCAGTTAGGATTTGGCAAAATCTTAATGGAATCAATTTGTCAAAAAAAAGTGCAATGACGCAGTGGGTTTTGGCCAAATCCGAAACATTTTTCCGAAATATGTCTCATTGACGGACTTAGATGCGTATCTACACGCATAGAAATATATTGTTACTTTTCACAATATACGATTGTCGTTTGAAAGACTATATAAAATAATGCGGCAGCTCTGCTAAAACTATTCAAACTGACATCTGTAATTTTGTTATTGTTTTATGTCGTTAGACAAACTTGTTGGTAAGTAATATACAACATGAATTAATTTATTCTATATTTCAATTTGTTTTTGTTTTATATTGTTTATATTAGCAACATATCCCTCTTTGGAATAACGTGGCCCAACACCATGCATGCTCCAACTACTTGAACAGGCACAGCGACCAAGGTCCTACCGGCGCAAAGTCCGTGCATGCCTACGTCTACGGTGGCGACAGTGGGCGGCGCTACGCCTGATAACACGCAGTCATATGTAGCGATGGCACCAGCACCGTGAGCAGAACCTAAGCAATTGGGCAATGAGTGCAAACAACTTTCAGCAGTTCAACTCCCAGCACATTAACGGTCTGTTCGCACAGCCAGTATGTAGCACACACGACGTATGTAGCACACACGACGCCCTACTCGGTGACACATTCATTTTGCTGTTGAATGCTGATGGTGGCTGGTCTTAGTTGATGGATGCCGGCGGCATCGGGCTGCACTATAGAAGTTGGATTCGTGGGTGGCGTTGAACTTAAGAACTCATATGTTGCAACAATGTGAATATTGTTTTATAATGATTAAATAATATATAAAAACATGAAAATATTTTTTAATTTATTTCGATTTGACAATCAAATATAATAATTTACAATTTAAGTTTATTTAAAAATGAACATATCCAATGTCGCCAGTAACAATTGAATAATTTTTAAATTTCACAATCAAATTTTCAAAACCGACAATGAAACTCAATAGTATAATGGGATCTGTTTTGAACATGCCAATTGTTATTTTATTGTTGTATCTAACAATAAATTTCTATGCGTGTTGTCCCACATGAAAGGATTCACCCAAAAAAAGAATCTGTGGCTAATTAGTACAGATTCAACCAATAACGTCGAATGATCAACCTAGATGCGAATCTATGCCCCTTAAAACAGATTGAAATATGCTGGCCTCGGGTGCAACAGATTTACCGAAAAATATCCCATGATCTGGATGCAATTATGTGCCATTGAAATACATTCAAGCCAAAATGTGGTGCATGCCACTTTAATATCAATGCTTTTGTATTTTAAATATAATTGATCAATTCCAATTCATGTTTGTTGAATTGAAATTGATCAATGCCAATTTCTAAAATTTGAATTGAATAAAAGTATTTCACTTCAAATTTTTTTGAATTGGAATTTGTTTACTCAATTCAAATGAAATATTTTTCGAATTGAAATACTTTTTTCAAATGGCATTTAAATATATAGAAATGAAATTATTTGAAAACAATTTCAATTCATAAACAAATGAATTTGAAAATTAATGAATTAATCCCGTCTCTGCTATAAATGTTGACTTCCAGCTCATATAGATTTCCTCGTAAAAAAGCACTTGTAATTAACTCTTTATTTCGGAATATCAAGGCTTTATTTTGTCGAAATTGAACTTCAGCTCCGGCATTTGTTAAATTGCACACAGTTTGTTAAAATTCACAGTGTATGTATTGGCCAACACTTGATTGCGATGATTGTCGATGCTGTTTGTAGAAAACGAATAATTAATTTCTTGAAACTTTGGTTTATTGGAGAACTTACTATTTGGTATCAGAGTGATCGTTGCTAATAAATTTGGCAGAATGATCGGAGAAACCTTTTAGTAGTTTTTTCTGCGCCATTAGGCTTTTCTCAAAGTTAAAATGACGTAACAAAACGACTTCGAATTCATCCAAAGAGTTCTATGGACAAATAATATTATCACACTGTCTTCCACACTGTCTGCGTTCTCCTTAATATTGTTGGCGAACACATATTGCTTAATCAGCGCCTTTGACGTCACCTTAATGTTTAACGAATCCAATTATTGTTTTAATTTAAATAAAACGTTTCGGATCTTTTGAAGTTCAAATTCATATTGATATTTTATTTTATTTTTGTTTTTACAAAAATCTAAAAACATATTTTTGATATCATAATTAAACATAAACAAAGTATTATAACAAAGTATTTAACAAAATATTTGACAATGTCAATATCGTGGATACCTCCACATTACCCCCCGTTTGAGTAATTTTATTAAAATTGATTAAAATTAAAATTTCTAATAAGTGATTTATTATTTTCAATAAAAGCTGGTTTTAATCTGTCGATTGAAATATTTTTAGATTTGTTATTTATGAGGATTGTAAAGTATTTGGAACATTTTTTTAAAATTAAGAAAGGTCCTGTATATGGAGGTTCCAGTGGCTTTTAACTCGATCAACGTATACGTGTGTTGAATTTTTTAAGTCTTGATAAATGAACGATTTATTATTGATGTGATAGTTGCCAAAGACGGGTTTAATTTGATTAAATTTTTCTATAAGTTCATTCATAAAATCCAAATGTGAAAGTCGTGAAGTTGATTTGTTAAATAATTCGCCAGGTAAACGTATGGGTGTACCGTACACCAATTCAGAACTACAAAATCCAATATCTTCTTTCAACGTTGATCTTAATCCAAGTAAAATTGTTGGTATTGCATCTGTCCATTTATTCGTTTCATAGCATTTAATTGAAGTTTTTAGAGTCCTATGAAACCTTTCTATCATTCCATTTGAGCATGGATGGTAGGGAGTTGAACGTAAATGGCTTATTCCAAGAAATTTTGATAGTTCCTTAAATAATTCACTTTCAAATTGCATGTAAGGCAATACTGATAACCATGAGATATTGGAAGAGGTCCAACGATGTCAATGTTTATGTGCTCAAAACGTTCACTTGGATTGACGAATTTGTCAATAGGAGATTTACAGTGTTTGTAAATTTTAGACTTTTGACATTTTAAACATGATTTTGTCCATAGTTGTAAATCCTTATTCATTCCTGGCCAAACAAATCGATCAGCAACGAGTTTAGTAGAAGCTCTGAATCCTGGATGGGATAAGCTGTGTAATTCCTCGTAAATTCTTTTACGTAATAATTGAGGTATATACGGTCTAATATGTCCATGGGAGTGATTACAAAAAATTGAAACATTAGAATTTTAACTTTAGTCTTGATTAAATTTAGAACGGTGGAATTTGATATTTGTGATTTTAGTTCCAAATCAGAATCTTGATATTTAGATAATTCTTCTGCAGAAACACATACTGGCAATTTTATCGAAGAAATTCTTGATAGCGCATCAGCTACTACATTTTGAGAACCAGAAATATGACAGATAGTGGTTGAAAATTGACTGATAAAATCCAGATATCGGAACTGTCTCGGTGTACAAGATTCAATTTTCTTATTAAAAGAATAAATGAGTGGTTGGTGATCAGTTAATATAGTAAAATCACGTCCTTCAACCATATAACGAAAATGTTTGATACTTTCGTAAATAGCAAGCAATTCTCTATCGTACGCACTGTACTTTGTTTGTGGTTGTGTTAACTTTTTTGAGAAAAATGCTAACGGCAGTTGTATCTGACAATTTTGCTTCTCCTGTTGTAAAACAGCGCCTATGCAAGTATCTGATGCATCAACATATAACGAAAGAGGTGTTTCACTAGATGGATGTGATAGTAGAGTAGCATTTGCTAAAGCGTTCTTTAAATTTTCAAATGCATTATTTTGAATATCTGACCAAACTAAAATTTGCTTTTTTTTGGGATTGCCTTTTTGAAAGTCGTTCAAAGGAGTTTGCAGTTTTGCAACAAAAGAAATTGATGAGCGATAATAATTGTACATACCGAGAAATCTTCGTAATTCAGTCACATCTTTAGGTTTTGGAAATTTAAGAATAGTTTCAACTTTCTATGGTGATGGTTGGATTCCGTCGGCAGAAATCACGTAACCAAGAAACGTCAATTCACTTTTTCCGAATTCGCATTTATCCGGATTGATAACAACTCCATAGTTATTTAATCGTTCAAATAATTGCCGAAGATGATTAATGTGCTCATCTTTCGTTTTTGAAGCAATCAAGAAATCATCGATGTATGGAAATACAAAATTAAGTTCCTCCACTATTTGGTGAACAAAACGTTGGCATGTTTGCGCAGCATTTTGGGAGTTTGAGTTTGACCTTTGCCGTGATCTTGAGGAATTCTTTTGATTGTTCTTTTGAAGGGTTTCAATAAGCAGATCTAATTTTTTTTCAATATTTCCAAAACTCACAAGTGACATTTCATCGCTTGAGGTATTTGTAATTTTAGAAATTTCTGGCTTTTGACAATCAAACATACCATCAGCAACTTCGAAGATTTTGTTCGCATTCTTTGGGTAGTTTTCTAAACCACAGCGATAATAGAACATCGTCAGCTATTTTATCACAGCTCAAATTTCGCATTTCATTAAAAAGCTGACTGGGTTTCTGATCACCTAAATAGAGTTCTTCTAGCATACGATTAATTTTAGATTCCTGCGTTTCTTGGTAAATTGACAAAAGTTTTTCTTTCAAAAGGTCATATTTATGTAATGTTGGTAAATTACGAATAAAATTATTACTTTGCTAATAGAGGAAACTTCTAGTGAATCTATTAATTTTGAATATTTGATACTATCAGATGATATTGAATAATTTTTAAATTTTTGTTCTGCTGTAATAAACCAATCTCTCTGGATTTTGATGCCAAAATGGCGGGAGATTTAAAGATTTTGCGTTTTTAATTTCATCGTTCATTACAACATAATTATTTGAATTTTGTAAATGAGTTTGTGTAAGATTAGTTGCACTTGCTTCGACAAACTGTCTAAAGCGAGTCTCCATACCTTCCATAAAATGTTGCATTTGTTGAATTGCATTTGAGACATCTTCGTTCGATGAAGTTGGACAATTTTCATCAATTCCAACCAATTCATGAGACAAATCGTAATCAGCAATATTTGCAAGTGGAAGTCGTTCTGCAAGGTATGCTTTGAGTCTTGATGTTTTTTGTGGTCTTCTTCCATTGTTGGGAAGAATCCATTTTTGAATTAAAAAATTGATTTCTTCAGAAGTAAGTTGCGATAATGTTTTAGACATCTTAATGTTCTTCAATAAGGGGTCACCAATTTAACGAATCCAATTATTGTTTTAATTTAAATAAAACGTTTCGGATCTTTTGAAGTTCAAATTCATATTGATATTTTATTTTATTTATCTAAAAACATATTTTTGAAATCATAATTAAACATAAACAAAGTATTATAACAAAGTATTTAACAAAATATTTGACAATGTTAATATCGTGGATACCTCCACAAATGGATGAAACATGCTTTATAAGACGTTTCACGCGCACCACCTGACGCACAAGTATGGTTTTCTTCACATTATGCAGTGTCTTCACCTTATTCGCGCCTGGGTTTCACGCACATAATTCGCGGGGACAAAACCCTCCAAGCCGTTCTCCTTGTCAACACATCAATAATCGTCATTGGTCTTGGATTTGAGCAGCATTACCTCATCCTTGTCCATCTTCCTGCCCCGTCCCTCGAAGGAAAACATAGTGCGCACATGCTGCAACAGCTTGGTTTCGGTAACCTTAACATGTTCCAGCTTCTCGACCAGTTCGTTTACCCAGACCTCTTTGGGCACCAGACGCGTCTCGTTTACCCACTTGTTTTGTTCGATACCTGGCAGTGGTTGTTCTGGTTCGTCGAGCTGGAGAAAGAAGCAGCAACAGTAATAAAAAATGTTAGTGTTCATTTTAAAACATTTTATATATTTAAAAGCACTTGACGTAAATTCAATAATTTACCACCATATTTTGTTTAGCCATGACTCACACTCATTTGCTTCCGTATATATTTGATGCGCTTCGGTGGAATCGTCTAGCTGAAGTCGACGGAATTCGACCAGATCCTCCAACGCTATCCAAGGTTCGGCCGATGACTCAATGCGACTCTTTACCTCAACAGAGCGTGGATGCTTGTCGCAGATTAGTTTCTTGCCCGCCTCGACCAGATCCTCCAACGATATATAGTGTCCGGCCGATGACTCAATGCGACTCTTTACCTCAGCCGAGCGTGGATGCTTGTCGCAGATTAGTTTCTTGCCCGCTTTACACATTTGCGCGGATTTGGGTTTGCACAACTTGAGAGCCTTGTGAGAGAACACCATGCTGCATTGAGAGCACAACACGCCCAGACCTATAGGGGTGGAGTAAGGGGGGTGTGACAACCCCTAGCTCAGCCAATAAGACTTATTCGGAAAAAAATTCTAAAAGTTTTATATATATTTATATATTATATATTTTTTAAATAGCAATAAATCCCAAAATTGTAAAAAAGGTAATATCTTAAATTTTTAATACGAACAATTTATTGAATTAATTTATTAAATCCGACTCGGATAAATTCGAAAATATTTAAAAGAAGTCTGAAATTTTCGAAAAACAAAAACATATAAATTGTCATTTATTCTTATATAGTTCGAAATATTGGATAAATATCACAAATTTTCAAATAGAAAAAAAACAAATTAAATCCGATTCGGTCAAATTTGAAAATAATTGGAAGCAGTCGGAATTTTTCAAAAAGCAGTTTGTAAATATTTAATACCTTACATGTATTCTTAGATAACTTAAAATTACCAAATAAATAAGAGCCGATTCGGAAATATTGGAAAATATCACAAGTTTTTAATTTTAAAAAATTTCCAAATGAAAATATTTGTAAAATTTACGAAAGCTGTTAAAAATTTTAGGAAACTGATATTTATTTTTATATAGCATAAAATTAGAATAATAGTAGAAAAATTTGGAATATTAAGGAAATCTACCTTGAAATAGCATTATGAGAAAATGTTGCAAACACTCCATTACCGACAAACTTTAGTTAATTCAGCAATTTAGTCGAACTGACACACACTCTTAATCTATAAAAAATGTTAACTAAAGACGGGCGCGCACCTGTTTTTGATGGCACGCCGATAGGTGTCACGCACGAGCACGAGCCCGACGCCTAAATTTAAAGGCACGCACGAGAAGCACGATAAAACACGGGATATAGAAAGACACGAAAAAGCACGACAAAACACGAAAAAAATACGGAATCACATGACAAACTAGGCAAAACTGAAAAATAATATTCCAAACAGGGAATAAAACCTTTTAGAAAGTCGGTTCCTATAGTCTTTCGCTTTCGGTTCACAAAATAAAACACACACTTTTTGATTTTTTATAAAAATTTAATATAGAAACTTTTTAGTTAATACATCAACGATATTTTCAGAATGAAAATTTTCTCTATGAAAATTTTCTTTAACATAGAAATCAAAGTCAACGATTGTTTTATTTCAATACTCCCCCTCAATCGTGCAATGCCAGACTCGAACATAAATTATTAAATTGTTTAACATCCAATGGTTTAGTAAAAATATCAGCTAACTGATATTTGGTTCCAATCGGCTCAATTTTTATAATTCCACTTGCAACGTAATCTCGTATAAAATGATATTTTATACCGATATGTTTTCACGCTTGCTCTCCAAATTGTTGGCCATACCTATGCATTCTCTGTAGTCTTCAAATATAGTAACAGGTTAGGATTTGGCAAAATCTTAATGGAATCAATTTGTCAAAAAAATGTCCAATGACGCTAGCGGGTTCTGGCCAAATCCCAATGGAACCAATTTGTTTAAAATAATGTCCAATGACGCAGTTAGGTTCTGTCCAAATCCCAAAGGAACCAATTGTTCCAAAAAAAAGTGCAATGACGCAGTGGGTTTTGGCCAAATTCGAAACATTTTTCCGAAATATGTCTCAATGACGGACTTAGATGCGTATCTACACGCATAGAAATGTATTGTTACTTTTCACAATATACGATTGTCGTTTGAAAGACTATATAAAATAATGCGGCAGCTCTGCTAAAACTATTCAAACTGACATCTGTAATTTTGTTATTGTTTTATGTCGTTAGACAAACTTGTTGGTAAGTAATATACAAAATGAATTAATTTATTCTATATTTCAATTTGTTTTTGTTTTATATTGTTTATATTAGCAACATATCCCTCTTTGGAATAACGTGGCCCAACACCATGCATGCTCCAACTACTCGAACAGGCACAGCGACCAAGGTCCTACCGGCGCAAAGTCCGTGCATGCCTACGTCTACGGTGGCGACAGTGGGCGGTGCTACGCCTGATAACACGCAGTCATATGTAGCGATGGCACCAGCACCGTGAGCAGAACCTAAGCAATTGGGCAATGAGCGCAAACAACTTTCAGCAGTTCAACTCCCAGCACATTAACGGTCTGTTCGCGCAGCACGGTCGGTGCGCCAGTATGTAGCACACACGACGTCCTACTCGGCGAAACATTGATTTTGCTGTTGAATGCTGATGGTGGCTGGTCTTAGTTGATGGATGCCGGCGGCATCGGGATCTAACAATATTTTTCTATGCGTGTAGTCCCACATGAAAGGATTCACCCAAAAAAAGAATCTGTGGCTAATTAGTACAGATTCAACCAACAACGTCGAATGATCAACTTAGATGCGAATCTATGCCCCTTAAAACAGATTGAAATATGCTGGCCCCGGGTGCAACAGATTTACCGAAAAATATCCCATGATCTGGATGCAATTATGTGCCATTGAAATACATTCAAGCCAAAATGTGGTGCATGCCACTTTAATATCAATGCTTTTGTATTTTAAATATAATTGATCAATTCCAATTCATGTTTGTTGAATTGAAATTGATCAATGCCAATTTCTAAAATTTGAATTGAATAAAAGTATTTCACTTCAAATTTTTTTGAATTGGAATTTGTTTACTCAATTCAAATGAAATATTTTTCGAATTTTTTCAAATGGCATTTAAATAAATAGAAATGAAATTATTTGAAAACAATTTCAATTCATAAACAAATGAATTTGAAAATTAATGAATTAATCCCGTCTCTGCTATAAATGTTGACTTCCAGCTCATATAGATTTCCTCGTAAAAAAGCACTTGTAATTAACTCTTTATTTCGGAATATCAAGGCTTCATTTTGTCGAAATTGAACTTCAGCTCCGGCATTTGTTAATTTGCGCTCAGTTTGTTAAAATTCACAGTGTATGTATACAGTGTCAGACGTATTTCTACCGCGCTCCGCATTTTGTTATAAAAACTGCCACAGATACCGCATAAAACGCACAATACACCGTAAACCGATTCAATAAGTATTTTAGCACTCGCGATATTTAAAGATTGCGCTAACAATCAACGCAAAACAAAGTTTTTCTTCAATAAATTAATTGTCAAATTGGCACAGAATCACACACGCACGCACACAATTAAAGCACCGGCTTATTATTTACACATAAATTCGTATGTGAGTATTATCATGTAAATAGAAAGATCAGTGGTGTTGAACACATGAATTTCTGAATAAACGAATATCTAAAATTTTTAGTGTTGTTTATTCAAACGAATACTTAAATACAACGAAGGTTGTTAACAACTAGCCGAGGCAGGTTGTACAACCTGGTTGTAGCGGTGCCGGAACATAACTCCCACGGACATATCCCCCAATTCGAGTTTGGGGATTATGTCCAACAATTCTGATATTTCGCAATTGGTGTTAGCCAAAAACTGCAAGTCGGACTTTTTTCAAAAGTCACGTACACCAAAATTGAGTGAAAGTGAAAACTCACTAGAACATAGTGAGAATAGAATTTAAAAAAAGCTTGCAACGAAGGTATTGTTAATACCAAGGATTGAAACCGTAACCGAATCCGATATCCGTTTAAAACCGTTTCATTATTAAAACCGAAACCGTTATTTGAAAATCAGGAATAAACCGATATCCAAAACCGATATAAAAGGTTTCGGTTTAATACCGGTTTAAAACGGTTTTTAAAAATTATTAAAAGAAACAGAAAAACATATTTTATTTTATATAGAAGATCTTAAGTAAAATGTCATTTAATAAAATTTGGAATTCTCAAAATAAACATTTTTGGTTGTACAATAATTCACATGTTGTTTTTTGAGAAACGATATTTCCAAAACAACCGTCTTTGATCTAAAATTCGTTTTTTTGTTTCATTAATCGAATTAACAACAAAAACCAGCAACTCAAAACATCAGCAAGGCTATAAAATATAAGCATCTTAAAACTAAGGTCTGTGAAGCACTTTTGAAGCGGTAAAAAGCTTCAAAAGTGCTTCATCTCTCTATTATTTTTGTTTTACTTTTATACATATTTTTTTTGGTAATTGTAAAATCATGAAGTTTTTCACAAGTTAAGTTCTTTAACTTATAAAAACAAAAAAAAAAAAATAATATATGGACATTTTCACAATGTACTAATATTGCTTTTTGTTTTTCTTTTCACACATCCGCTGATTCGTTTGAATGTTCACTTTGTAGCGTTTGAGTGTGTGTTCGCAAAGAAAAATGTTACCCTGCAAGATATTATTTGTGTTCTCTTGACATACGGTACATGTAGCATAAGGATTTTTTTAATCTCTGACGAAAACAGAAATATTCCTATAAGAAATATTCCTTATATTTATTATGAACGTATATGTTCATTTTATTATGACCTTGAGATTTTGAATTGTCACGTCAACATCACTTGATTTATACATTTATTATTTATTACTTAAATCTTTTTAAAATAAAATTCAAATTTTGATGTTATTGGATTTTTTTTTTTGTTAGTAAAATAATTTATTTTTGTTGAAAAAATTGAAACTATGGAAAATAAGTAACTTAAATACAATTAGTGTTCAAATTCTATTCGTTTTCATAATTAATATGCAGTTTAAGATAATTGTCTTCGATATTTTAATTAAAATTTAAAAAGTAAAATGTTGCAAGATTTTTGCAAGCAAGATCAAGAAAGGTATTGCAAGAACAAGAACAAGATCATACCTATGCAAGAGCAAGACTCAGCGTGCAAGAACAAAATTACCATTTCTTGCCTTGCTCTTGCAAATGATCATCACTAGTTTACATATATTGCAGTTCACTGAATTCTTGAAATTTAATTTCTTTGGCTTTTATGGATGAAAATTGTACACAATTCTTCTTCTTTGCAATTCAGCTCATATCTCAGGTGAAGTCAAAATGTTGCTTTTCATTGGTTTGTGGTCACGAAATTTTAAATTAAATTTTTCTTGGCGAAATCAATTAAATAATTTATATAACACAATATTTTTACTAAACATTGTTTAAATTACGTTTCCCACATTACCCCAATATCATAATTTGAACATAACTTAGCACCATAACTTAGCACTTAGCACCATAAATAATGTTAAATTATTTGAATAATATGGAAAAAAAGAAAATTTATACAAAAACCGAAATCAAATCCGAAACCGTAACATGGAACCGGTATACCGAAACCGTATCGTTATAAAAACTTAAAACCGAAACCGTAACCGAAACCTAAACGCGGAAAAAACCGAAATCGAAACCATTATTCGTTTTGGTTTCAATCCTTGGTTAATACCTTTCGTTGAAATTTAAAAGATTGTAGTTTAGTTAGCCTCAAGTGGAGGTAGTAAATTTAATAAAAGTGTTGAAACAATAAAAAGTATTAAAACAATAAAAAGTTTTCTTTAATTAAATAAATATAAAATAAATTCAACACTAAAATATACAACATTTGGCGCAGCCGGTACGTCGGTACCAATCTCTCAAGGACCGAGAGATAGGAAGAAGGAAGGACGAAGGACCCTAAAAATAAAATGGTAAGTGTTTGCAAATTTTATTAAAAAAAAAAGAATAGTGGAGTTTTCATTTTTATTTATTTTTTTTAATAGTATTTTAGAAGTGTTAAAAAAAGGGGATTAGAACTACGAACAATTTTTTTTAAGCATTTAAAAAAAAAAATTTAAATGAATAGTATTAGCATTCAATAAAAAATAAATAAATAAAATAACACTGAGATTCCGAACTACGGACCCTCCAGTGTATAACAAGTGACAAATAAAGATTGTAAAAACTTTCTTTTAATTTAAAAAGGAAAATTAACATTTCCAAATAAATAAATCGAAATCACACTGAGATTCCAAACTACGGACCCTCTAGTGTATAACAAATAAAAACTAAATGATTTGATTAAATTTTAAAGCATGTGAACATAGCACTGATTGCTGTTATAATTTTACAAAAAAAATATATTAAAAAATCATTGTATGTTAAATTTTTTTACAATATTGAGTAACCGAATATACACATAATTTTTTTTTTATTTGGAAAGTTATAGAAATCAGATTTAAAAAAAATACTTCAATATAAATTTGAAAAAAAATATAGTTTATAGCTATACTTCATGAATGCCAAAATTGTTTCGTTGTTGTTTGCGTAACATTTTTGTTTTATTGAAATTTTCAATTACAACTTGATGAAATTTATTTTTTTAATTAAAAGATAACGTTTTAAATTGATTGAAAATAATTAATGGCACATGCTAATGAATTAAACGCGTATATGCAAAAGCAATCTAGCGAATTGGACAGATTTGTTGAAAAATTATGGTCGCAATTTGTACCAACAATACTAAATAAAGATAGTACAAGATAGTAAAAGATAATATATCTAGAATTCTGCATTTATCTAAATTAGAGGAGGCAGATAAAATAGTAAAAAAGTTACTAAATTTCAGAATTTAAAAATTAAATCTGTTTTTGCAGAAAATGTTGAATTAGAAAGATTAGTTGACGTGTTGAGAAAACGTTTAAACGATTATTGTTTAAAACGTACAGCAGAGTTAGAAGAAACAGCTAAAATAGATGAGGAAAACATAAAATTAAGAAATTTATTGAAAGAAAAGAATATTTCTGAGGAATCAATAAATAATTCTGTCAGACGCCAGGCAAGGGAGGATACGCGACGTTGGAGGAAGCGAATAAGAAAATACAGGAGTTGAACGCGCGTATTAGATATTTGAACGAGGAGGTTAAGACAGCGCACGAGACATCCTTATACCACAAGAAAACCATAGAAAGTGACGACATCACAACACAGTGCAACATGGAATTAGGCGAAGTCGCGAAATTCGTTAAAATGCGGTGCCAGAGTTTGCAGGTGCAGACTCATCATCGCTGAGGACGGATCTTCACCGTTTTATTGAAGGATGTGAAGTGGTGAGGGCAGAACTGAAGCATGAACAAATGAAGGAGTTTATTAAAGGCGTTAGGGTTCGTTTACAGGGAGATGCTTTTGACTTAGTAAGTTCAAAAGAGTTTGACACAATAGATGATTTATACAATCTATTAAGAAATACGTACTTGGAATGTAAGTCAGTATATGCCATTCAATATGACATTAGAAAGGCATCTCAGTATCCGGGGGAAAGTATTAGATCTTTCTCGAGGCGTTTGGTTAACCTGCAGTCGGCAGCATTAAGCACGATTAAATGTAAATATAATGATACGAAAGACGATGTATTCGTTAATGCATTGAATAATTTAGTTAAAAGCTCATTTAATTGTTTTGAATTAGCGCATACATTTTTCTTTTATTTATGGTTCTTCACTATTCATTCAGTTTTGGATGTTGCTGTACATATGTTGAGCGCATCATGTTTTTATATTATGTTGTACTCATGTTGTACAGCAACATGTTTATAACATTGTCCCTTCACGTTGGCAACAATGATAATAATTTGGATAGCGGTAAAGCTTTGCTTAGACCACACTTCTTTCAGGTTAGCTTCCACAGTTAACAGAAGCTGGCAATAATTTGGCAAAGCGCTAAAGCTTTTCTTAGACCAAACCTCTTTCAAGAGGCTTGCAATACAATTTTCCATTACATAATTTTGGGTCTATGTTAAAATAAGTGAAGCAGCGATTGCCAACAATTCTGATATTTCGCAATTGGTGTCAGCCAAAAACTGCAAGTCGGACTTTCTTCAAAAGTCACGTACACCAAAATTGAGTGAAAGTGAAAACTCACTAGAACATAGTGAGAATAGAATTTAAGAAAAGCTTGCAACGAAGGTATTGTTAATACCTTTCGTTGCAATTTAAAAGATTGTAGTTTAACCAACCTCAAGTGGAGGTTCTAAAATAGTAAAAGTGTCTTTTTAATAGTAAATGTAATAAAAGTGTTTTTTCTAAAAATAAAAAGTGTTCATAATAAATAAGTATAAAGGAAATTATTCAACCATATAGAATATACAACATTTGGCGCAGCCGGTACGTCGGTACCAACCTCTCAAGGACCAAGAGATAGGAATAAGAAAGGACGAAGGAGGAAGGACCCTAAAATAAAATGGTAAGTGTTTGAAAATTTTATTTTTTTTTTTTTTAAGATATAAAAATAGAATAGGATAGTTTTCATTTTTTTTATGAGTAGTGTTTTAGAAGTTCAAAAAAAAAAAGAAGAGGGACTATTTTACAACGGAATATAGTTAAAATATAAATTTATTTTTAAAATTTAAATGAATATTGTTAATATTCAATAGAATCAATTAACATTCAATGAACAATAAAATAATACTGAGATTCCGAATTACGGACCCTCCAGTGTATAACAATTGAAAAATAAAGATTTTAAAAAAACTTTCTTTTAATTTAAAAAGGAAAATTAACATTTCCAAATAAATAAATAGAAATAACACTGAGATTCCAAACTACGGACCCTCCAGTGTATAACAAATAAAAACTAAATGATTTGAATTAATTTTAAAGCGCGTGAACACAGCACTGATTGCTGTTATGATTTTAAAAATAACAAAAAATTTATATAAAAAAGACATTGTATGTTAAATTTTTTTTTTACAATATAGACATTTTTTTTTTATTTGGAAAAATAAAATTATTTTTATTTTTCCAATGTTATAGAAAACAGATTTAAAAAAAAATACTTGAAAATTAATTTGAAAAAAAAATATAGTTTATAGTTATACTTCATGAATTCCAAAATTGATTTCGTTGTTGTTTGGGTAACATTTTTGTTTCATTGAAATTTTCAATTTCACAGCGCACGAGACATCCTTATACCACAAGGATACCATAGAAAGTGACGACATCACAACACAGGGCAACATGGGATTAGGCGAAGTCGCGAAATTTGTTAAAAATGCGGTGCCAGATTTTGCAGGTGCAGACTCATCATCGCTGAGGACGGATCTTCACCGTTTTATTGAAGGATGTGAAGTGGTGAGGGCAGAACTGAAGCCTGAACAAATGAAGGAGTTTATTAAAGGCGTTAGGGTTCGTTTACAGGGAGATGCTTTTGACTTAGTAAGTTCAAAGGAGTTTGACACAATAGATGATTTATACAATCTGTTAAGGAATACGTATTTGGAATGTAGGTCAGTAGATGCCATTCAATATGACATTAGAAAGGCATCTCAGTATCCGGGGGAAAGTATTAGATCTTTCTCAAGGCGTTTGGTTAACCTGCAGTCGGCAGCATTAAGCACGATCAAATGTAAATATAATGATACGAAAGACGACGTGTTCGTTAATGAATTGAATAATTTAGTTAAAAGCTCATTTAAGTTAGGACTTCGGGATTACACTTTGCGAATGCTCATGTTGAGCAGTAAGCAAACAACACTGGAGAAATTGGTGGAAGAGGTATTGGACCATGCGACGATACAAAGGGAGTCAGCACAGTTAACGGGCATAGACAAGGTTGGAGTCCATTTAAATGAGCCCTCATCGACCTTCATGCCAAATAATCGTAATGCATCAGGTGGCCAAGGCAATGAAAAAAAGGAGACGGAAGAGAAAACACAAAATGTAAGTATGAAGCAGCCTACACCTACATGTTCTTTTTGCAAGAAGAAGGGACATCTGAGGGATGAATGTCATACACGGAGAAACACTCCGTATTGCAGTGACTGTCGTACTTATGGACATGAACAGTGTGCAGATCGTTCGGGTCGGAATGTTTTTCCAGGACATACTGCTCCCCAAGGAAGTCAGCCACCCGTACCTCAGGTAAATGGTCAAGGTGGTATCCAGAACCAAGGCGGGGGTGCTCCAGGATTGAGATGCGATTGGTGCCATAGAGGGGGACACGTCGAGGGGGATTGTCGTGTTAAACGCGATATACAAGTTTTTCAAGGAATGGGAATTTTGCAAACAGGCCTGCTAAATATTGCACTTGGTGCAGAAATGACAGACATGTTATTATGAATTGTTATGCCAAACGCAAATATTATGCATGGAACAATAATAGCAGTCCACAGCAAGAGGAGAAATATGGTCCAACAGTAGGGCATACAAATGTCACTCATGTAATTATTTACACCTCTCTAACCCAAATATAAAATCAATATATTCATTTTAAAATACCAACAAACACACAATACACATGCAAAACACGTATAAGTAAAAAAACACATATAAAAAAAAAAAAAAAAAAATATATATATATATATATATATATATATATATATATATATATATATATATATATATATATATATATATAAATATATATATATATATATATATATATATATATATATATATATATATATATATATATATATATACACACATATATATATATATATTATTATCATTATTATTATTGAAACCCATTTAATTATTCAAACATATTTTTATAGATAACTTAAAAAAAAATATAACATAAGTATTATATTTATTATCACCATGTTAAAATAAACATATTGTTTATTATATTATTAATCTTAATATTAACTCTAAGAAAACATCATTTCTATATTTTCAACAATATATTTAAGACATTTTGTAAAAAATTATCATTAATCCTAATATTAATAATAATTTTTTTTCCATAAGGGGGGAGGAATGTGTGAATTAGCGCATACATTTTTCTTTTCTTTATGGTTCTTCACTATTCATTCATTTTTGGATGTTTCTGTACATATGTTGAGCGCATCATGTTTTTATATTATGTTGTACTCATGTTGTACAGCAACATGTTCATAGCATTGTCCCTTCACGTTGGCAACAATGATAATAATTTGGCAAGCGGTAAAGCTTTGATTAGACCACACTTCTTTCAGGTTAGCTTGCACAGTTAACAGAAGCTGGCAATAATTTTGCGAAGCGCTAAAGCTTTACTTAGACCACACCTCTTTCAAGAGGCTTGCAATACAATTTTCCATTACATAATTTTGGGTCTATGTTAAAATAAGCAAAGCAGCGATTGCCAACAATTCTGATATTTCGCAATTGGTGTCAGCCAAAAACTGCAAGTCGGACTTTCTTCAAAAGTCACGCACACCAAAATTGAGTGAAAGTGAAAACTCACTAGAACATAGTGAGAATAGAATTTAAGAAAAGCTTGCAACGAAGGTATTGTTAATACATTTCGTTGCAATTTAATAAAAAGTGTTAAAACAATAAAAAGTGTTCTTTAATTAAATAATTGTAAAATAAATTCAACACTAAAATATACAACAGCACGACATGTATGTACTCTTCCATTCAACTAGTAACACGAAACCTGGAACTTGTAGTCTAGCTAAAAAAAAAAGCAGTCGTGACCAAACCGCAATAAGATTGGGTACAAATAAGACCTCCATACACATATCATCATCATATTTTCCGCATGATGATACTGATGCCCCACCACCCAGTATAGTAAAGCAATTAATAACATATATTAACACGAGCAAACTGAACGTCATAGTTGGCTGTGACGCCAATGCACACCATAACTTATGGGGTAGCACCGACACGAATTATCGCGGCGAATCAGTACTTGACTTTGTACTGGAAAACAACCTAGAGATACTAAATAAAGGGTCAGAACCGACCTTTGAAACTAGAAATAGGAAAAAAGTTTTAGATATAACACTAGTAACTCGTGTAAACAATATCCTTGCATCGCGTTGGAGAGTGTTAGAAGAAATGAGCTTCTCCGATCACAAATATATCGAATTTGTAATCAACATAGGTAAACAAAAGGAAATACTTTAAAGGAATCCTAGGCATTCAAACTGGGCCAAGTTCGTAGAACTAGTCCAGACATCTAGGATGAAAATGAAATACAGGTCGATAAAAAATGTAATAGATATCGAGGGGGCCACAAACACAATAAATACTGTTTTTGAAGCCGCCTTTGAAAAATCTTGTCCACAAAGTAGAAGCAAAACCAAGAAGAATCGACCCTGGTGGAACCCGAGTCTTATATCCCTAAGGTGTGGCGTTAGGCGGGCATTTAACAAAGCCAAGAGTACAACTAGCGATAACAACTGGTCGATACATATAGGAATTCTAGGAACTTATAAAAAAGAGCTTAGGAAATCGAAACGTGACGTTCTGAAAAAATTGAAAAATGAACTTAACACTGTTAAAGACACTTCGAGGCTCAGGAAACTGATGTCCAAACAACTACACATTCCCTGCAACCTAAAAAAACTCTGATGATACTTGGACACAGACATCAGAAGAAACCAGAAAACTCCTAATGGAAACACATTTTCCAGGGTATGAACGCATCACACAGAGTAGCTGCTCTCAAGTCCGCACTCACCAAGATCGTGAAACTTGTAGAAAAGACATCAGTAATATAATTACATTAGACAAGATACAATGGGGAATTAACACGTTTTCCCCATACAAATAACCAGGACTGGATGGCATATATCCAGCAATGCTACAAAAAACTTTCAATTTTTTGGGACCACTGCTTCTCGAAATATTCCAAGCATGTATCGACCTGAACTACATCCCTAAAATATGGAACGAAGTCAATGTCGTATTTATACCTAAAATTTAACACGCCTTATCGAAGGATTAAAGACCAATCAGTCTATCTTCCTTTATGCTTAAATCATTTGAAAGAATTATAGACAATCATATTAAGTCGAAGTTCAGTAGCTTCAACTTCTCCAGTAGTCAACACGCCTATATAAAAGGAAAATCCACTGAAACTACTTTACATGAAGTGGTTAAGCACGTGGAAAAATCCATTAGATACAAAGATTACACTCTAGTAGGTTTTTTAGATATAGAATGAGCTTTCAACAATATCCACTCTGAAACAATACGCAGAGCCCTCACAATCGCAGGAGTAGAAAAAGATTTCTTAGTATGGATAATGGTCATGCTAGTAAGTAGAAAAATAAACGCTAGCATAGCATTCACAATAAATTTAAAGTAAACCGAGGTACTCCTCAAGGTGCAGTCATATCACCAACACTTTGGCTCTTAGTTTTAAATGAGGTCCTGGTGGATTTAGAAAAACTAAGTGTCCACGTAGTAGCCTACGCTGATGATCTCGTGATTTTATCAACGGGCAAATATGTGGACACTGTTTCAGATATATTACGAAACGCACTAAAAATCTTGACCAACTGTGCAAAACGTTGTGGTTTAAACGTTAACCCAAGCAAGACGGAATTAGTCCTGTTTACAAACAAAAGGATTATTCCACACTTTACGCTACCAGCAATTGATGGTACAAGTTTAAGCTTATCGAACAGCGCTAAATTTCTAGGCGTGGTTATCGACAATAAACTTAACTGGACGTTAAATATAAAAGAGAGGGTGAAAAAAGCATATGCTGCATTCTACTCTTGCCAAAAAATAATTGGACAACCTGGGGTGTACAACCAAAGCTAATTCATTGGATGTACACAGCTATCATACGACCAATTCTTAACTATGGTAGCATAGTATGGTGGGGAGCACTAAATAAAATGTGCAATCAACGAGAACTAGCGAATTCACAGGATTTGTCAGCATTACGGGAGCTATAAAAACTACAGCGACAGCTTCATTGGAAATAATCCTAAATATCCTTCCAATAGACTTGTTTATCAAAGGGTCAGCCGCAAAGACTGCACTAAGACTATCTCAGACTCCCCACTTTCGGAGCAACACGTACGGACATGCAAATATTCTGCAAAACTTTAACATCACTCATTCCCAAACAGACAATGTAATTCCCTTTATTGACTTTGGAAAATAAATAAAAACCACCATCCCCACGAGGAAACTATGGACAGATGACAGAGTCATTAGACCAAACGAAACGAATGTATACACTGATGGTTCCAAGATGGAAACAGGGACAGGGTGCGGTATATACTGCGAAAAATTAAATATTGAAAAATCCATCAAAATTAGAGCAGAATGCTCGATATTTCAAGCAGAAATATATGCAGTATCAGAAGCAGCTAACTTGATCACGATGAGGGCAATACCAAAAACCGATATTACCATCAACCATCAAAGCCTTGCAGAAAAGGAATATTAAATTGGAGGTAGTCAGCCGTTGTCGCAGAGAACTCAAGGTTTTCGATGAACAACGCTGTTTAAAACTGTGCTGGGTACCAGGACATAACAATATTGCAGGAAATGAAAAAGCCGACGAACTGTCAAAGTTAGGAGTAGTAAAACAAACGGTAGAAACAGATAACACTGTAAAACCTCCTTTGGCAGACTTCGAAATACGTATAACAAACAGACTCGAAGAACAAATGATAAAAAGATGGCACGACTCAAACTCATGCCTCGCCACAAAAAAAATATGGAACGACATAAAAAGGGATACAGCAAGATTATACTAGAGCTCAAAAAGACAGAACTTAGATTACTAGTAGGAATTATCACAGGACATAACACCTTACGATCACATCTTAGAAAAATGGGTTTTAGAGGGGACGACCTGTGTAGGTGGTGCGGTGACATAGAGGCCGAGGAAAACAGCTATCACTTCCTCTGGCAATGTCCTGAACTATTGATCGAACGTAACAAAATTCTAGGCTCTTTTTTCTTCCAGGAAATAGACGACATCAAGATCAAACATCCGCTAAAAATAATGAAATTCATTCGCGCATCTGGATGGACGAAAATGGAAACACGTCCATAGGACACTATATAGAGGGAACACAATAGATCAACCCTGGTCTAAGTGGTCGACAAAACACAACGATTGCCGACACCCCAAAACCTAACCTAATTTGCGCACTGATAGCAGATTATCTCGAAGTTCCGGTATGTATAGTACACTCTTCATCGTCAATTCCACACCTTTGTTGCTAACGCCGTCTATTTTTCCGGATCGTTTCGCCAAAAGAGATTGTTCACTCTTTACAACATTGATTTCAACAGGATACTTTAATTCTTGAAGCTCGGAAAAGTACCACTGTTCACTTGCGAGATAGTCGCTAGCCCCAGAATCCAGCTTGAACACCACCTTCTTACTATTGTTTCTCGAGAATCCTCTGTCTGCCATGAAACAGAATCCATTGTTGCTAACAGTTCGAGCTTTGCCTTGTCTGCAGTCTTGCTTGGTGACCAAATCTGTTGCACTTGAAACATTTTCCATTGAATTTCTTCTTATAATTCTTTTTACCGAAAAACGCTGTAACTTCTGTATATCACTAATTTTGTTTCTTCCGCGATTAATATCTCCTTTGCCATGCTAAACGCTAACTTGCTTTCATTTTGCAACGCAGTTACCAACGGGTCGAATTTTTCTGGTAACGTAAGAAATAGTTGCGTCAGTAATTCGCTCCCGTCAAGCTTTGCTCCTGCTTGTTTTAATTGTCGTACTACATTTTCAAAATGCAATAAATGGGATATCACAGTTTCGCCATCATTCAATTTCAGCTTCGGTAATTGTTTCCGTAATAATAGCAAGTTTACCACCGACTTTTTGGCAAATACCGACTGTAAACTGTAAACTGGGACTAAAACCCTTGCACTATCGGTGCCGGTTCTCGTTCCAAGATTTAAAAAATAGCAGTTCCGATTGCGGTTCCCCAACCAAAAACCAGTTGGAAAGGTTAGATCACATGGGAAATTTTAAAGTAGGGACATTTTATAGCAGGTGTTATTATGATAGATACACTCAAAAAAATAATGTATTAAAACAAATAAAAATGTCTTTGAAATAAGTACAATTGTATTCGTTTTACTTCCAAATACATTTACTTTTGTTTTAAATAAAATCATGTATTTGTTTTTGTATAAAAAATATTAAAAATAAGTACATATTTTTATTGAATTTCTGATCAATTTTTAAATAAATTTGTCTTAAATTTACTGAAATTGCAATTATTTAGCTGTCCAGAAAAGTATAGAAAAATAAATACATTTTTGTATTTTTAACATAAAAAATGTATTAAAAAAAAAAAATTATTCCTTTTTCCACTTCTTTCCTTTTTTCTTTTATTTCTTTTCACCCGTCTTCGTTTATTCCTTATTTACTTCATATAAATTTACCAATTGAATAAAAATGTTTTTTTTATATATGCTGCATTCTACTCTTGCCAAAAAATAATTGGACAACCTGGGGTGTACAACCAAAGCTAATTCATTGGATGTACACAGCTATCATACGACCAATTCTTAACTATGGTAGCATAGTATGGTGGGGAGCACTAAATAAAATGTGCAATCAACGAGAACTAGCGAATTCACAGGATTTGTCAGCATTACGGGAGCTATAAAAACTACAGCGACAGCTTCATTGGAAATAATCCTAAATATCCTTCCAATAGACTTGTTTATCAAAGGGTCAGCCGCAAAGACTGCACTAAGACTATCTCCGACTCCCCACTTTCGGAGCAACACGTACGGACATGCAAATATTCTGCAAAACTTTAACATCACTCATTCCCAAACAGACTATGTAATTCCCTTTATTGACTTTGGAAAATAAATAAAAACCACCATCCCCACGAGGAAACTATGGACAGATGACAGAGTCATTAGACCAAACGAAACGAATGTATACACTGATGGTTCCAAGATGGAAACAGGGACAGGGTGCGGTACATACTGCGAAAAATTAAATATTGAAAAATCCATCAAAATTAGAGCAGAATGCTCGATATTTCAAGCAGAAATATATGCATTATCAGAAGCAGCTAGCTTGATCACGATGAGGGCAATACCAAAAACCGATATTACCATCAACCATCAAAGCCTTGCAGAAAAGGAATATTAAATCGGAGGTAGTCAGCCGTTTTCGCAGAGAACTCAAGGTTTTCGATGAACAACGCTGTTTAAAACTGTGCTGGGTACCAGGACATAACAATATTGCAGGAAATGAAAAAGCCGACGAACTGTCAAAGTTAGGAGTAGTAAAACAAACGGTAGAAACAGATAACACTGTAAAACCTCCTTTGGCAGACTTCGAAATACGTATAACAAACAGACTCGAAGAACAAATGATAAAAAGATGGCACGACTCAAACTCATGCCTCGCCACAAAAAAAATATGGAACGACATAAAAAGGGATACAGCAAGATTATACTAGAGCTCAAAAAGACAGAACTTAGATTACTAGTAGGAATTATCACAGGACATAACACCTTACGATCACATCTTAGAAAAATGGGTTTTAGAGGGGACGACCTGTGTAGGTGGTGCGGTGACATAGAGGCCGAGGAAAACAGCTATCACTTCCTCTGGCAATGTCCTGAACTATTGATCGAACGTAACAAAATTCTAGGCTCTTTTTTCTTCCAGGAAATAGACGACATCAAGAACAAACATCCGCTAAAAATAATGAAATTCATTCGCGCATCTGGATGGACGAAAATGGAAACACGTCCATAGGACACTATATAGAGGGAACACAATAGATTAACCCTGGTCTAAGTGGTCGACAAAACACAACGATTGCCGACACCCCAAAACCTAACCTAATTTGCGCACTGATAGCAAATTATCTCGAAGTTCCGGTATGTATAGTACACTCTTCATCGTCAATTCCACACCTTTGTTGCTAACGCCGTCTATTTTTCCGGATCGTTTCGCCAAAAGAGATTGTTCACTCTTTACAACATTGATTTCAACAGGATACTTTAATTCTTGAAGCTCGGAAAAGTACCACTGTTCACTTGCGAGATGGTCGCTAGCCCCAGAATCCAGCTTGAACACCACCTTCTTGCAATCGTTTCTCGAGAATCCTCTGCCATGAAACAGAATCCTATTTTGCTAACAGTTCGAGCTTCTCCTCGTCTGCAGTCCTTTGCTTGGTGACTAAATCTGTTGCACTTGAAACATTTTCCATTGAATTTTTTCTTATAATTCTTTTTACCGGAAAATTAACATTGTTCTTGCCTTTTCTATAAGTGTTTAGCAATATAGTTGGTTACACTTGAATTCCTTTTGACTTATACCAACTCTGCTGTGCATTTGAGATATACTCACGACGTTGGTCAACGGTAAGTTTTGATATTGATGAATTAAACATTGCTCTGGTTAACGCGTTGTATTCTTTAAAGGCCTCAAACACTTGTGATTTCTTTTTAATTGTAAACACCATTGCGAAATGGCTGTAGTCATCTATGAACGATTCGAAGTACTTGGAACCGTCACGTGCAACAGGATCCAATGGTCCACACAAGTCAGAATGTATTCGTTCCAGTGGTCATTTTGAACGTATGCGGTGCCATCAAATGGTTCTCAACGCTTACATCACTAAAGTCTATTTCGCCAATCAATTTTTTTATTCACGGCACTTATATTGTTTTTGATTAATTTATCAATACCTTGCTTACTTACTTACTTACTTACTTAAATGGCCCTTACAACCGTGGATCGGTTTTGGCCGCTGAGATGAAGCCGCGCCAGTCGGATCTGCTTTGCGCGCGCTGACGCCAGTTAGAAATACCAAGCGTTGCCAGGTTGTCCTCAACTTGGTCTTTCCAACGCAGATTTGGACGCCCTCTTCTACGCTGTCCACCTTCGAGTTTCGATTCAAGCACCTTCTTGGCTGGAGTGTTTTCATCCATTCGTTCGACATGACCTAGCCAGCGAAGCCGCTGGATCTTGATGCGCTTGACTATGTCAATGTCGTCGAATAACTCATACAGCTCGTGGTTCATCCTGATTCGATACTCGTTAGCAAAGCAGATAGGGCCAAAGATTTTACGGAGAATCTTTCTCTCGAACGCTCCCAGTACTCTCTCATCGGTGGTGGCCAGCGTCCATGTTTCTGCACCATAAAGTAGGACGGGCATGATGAGTGACTTGTAGAGCGTTATTTTTGTCCGGCGAGAGAGGGCTCTGCTTCTCAATTGCCTACTGAGCCCAAAGTAGCACCTGTTGGCAAGAGTTATTCTCCGTTTGATCTCCAGGCTGACGTCGTTGTTGCTGTTTACGCTGGATCCCAGATAGACGAAGTCCTTCACAATGTCGAACTTGTGGGTGTCAAAATCAGCTTTTTGTCCAAGACGCACGGACTCTTTTTTGCTTGTTGACACAAGGAACTTCGTCTTGTCCTCGTTCACCGCTAGACCCATTCGACGCGACTCTTTCTCCAATCTGGAGAATGCTGCGCTGACTGCTCGTGTGCTCCTGCCAATGATATCAATATCGTCAGCATATGCGAGCAGCATGACACTTTTGTTGAGGATAGTGCCGCTTTGACGGAGTTCGGCAGCTCGAACTATTTTCTCCATCAATAAGTTAAAAAAGTCGCACGATAGGGAGTCACCCTGTCTGAAACCTCGTTCGGTATGAAATGGCTCGGAGAGGTCTTTTCCTATTCTCACTGAGCAACGTGTGTTGCTCAGGGTCATCCTGCAAAGCCTTATAAGTTTCGCAGGTATACCGAACTCAGACATTGCGGCGTATAATCGTTCCCTTATCGGAGTGTCGAAGGCGGCTTTATAGTCGACTAATAGGTGGTAGGTGTCGATCTGTTTTTCTAGGGTCTTTTCCTGGATTAGGCGCAATGTGAAAATCTGGTCTATGGTGGACTTTCCAGGTCTGAAGCCGCACTGATAAGGTCCAATCAGTCTGTTGACGATGGGCTTCAGTCTTTCACATAATACGCTCGATAGAACCTTGTATGCGATATTGAGTAGGCTGATCCCACGGTAGTTGGCGCAGATAGTGGGATCCCCTTTCTTAAGGATTGGGCACTGAGGTTCCAGTCACTTGGCATGCTTTCATCCGACCATATTCTGCTTACGAGCTCGTGCATGCTCTCTATTAGCTCTTCGCCTCCGGTCTTAAACAATTCAGCAGGCAGGCCATCAGCACCTGCGGCTTTGTTGTTTTTCAGCCGAGCAATGGCTGTTCTGACCTCGTCATGGTCGGGTGGCGGAATCTCAACATCGTCATCAAGTACTGGGGTTGCCGGGTTTGCTTCTCTATCGGTGGAATTGAGGTCATCATCACCGGTCAGCAGTTTAGAGAAGTAATCCCTCCATATTTTCAGTGTGCTCTGGATATCTGTCACTAGATTTCCGTTCTCATCTTTACAGGAAGAGGCTCCGGATTTTGAACCTCCGGCTAGGCGTCTTATTTTCTCGAAGAATTTTCGAGCCTCATTCCTGTCCCCATGCATCTCAATCTCCTCACACTCACGTCTTTCTGCCTCGCTTTTTTTACGCCTGAAAAGACGTCTTTCTTCCTTCCTCTTCTCTTTGTATCGCTCCTTCGCAGCTCGCGTAGCTACTGACTGCAGGGTGGATTTGTACGCAGCGTCTTTCTCTGCAGTGGCCGCGCGACACTCTTGGTCATACCACTGATTCCTCAGGGGGCGTTGGAATCCAAGCACCTCTTCGGCAGCCGTACGCATAGAGCAGGAGATATGATTCCACTGCGCGCTTATATCATCGAGAGGAGGAGTGCTTTGTCTAAGCAGGTGTGAGAGTCGAGTGGAAAAGGCTTGCGTTGTCTGTTGTGATTGCAGCTTTCCGACGTCTAGCTTTCTCTGCGTTTGGTTCCGTACGTTCTTCGCAGCGCTTAAGCGTGTGCGGACCTTGGCTGCTACAAGCTAATGATCCGAGTCCATATTGGCACCTCGGATAGTGCGTACGTCCATCACGCTTGAAGCGTGCCTTCCGTCAATCACAACGTGATCAATTTGATTTCGAGTTTTTTGATCGGGCGACAACCATGTGGCCTTGTGGATATCAAAATGTTCGAATCTAGTGCTACTAACTACCATGTTTCGTGCTGCGGCGAAGTCGATTAGCCTCGTTCCGTTATCGGAAGTGTTGGCATGGAGGCTAAATTTTCCAATTGTGGGACAATAGATGGCTTCTCTGCCCACCTTGGCGTTAAAATCGCCTAGCACGATTTTGATATCGTGGCGGGGGCAGCGCTCGTATGCGTTGTCTAGGCGCTCGTAGAAGCGCTCTTTTGTCTCGTCATCTTTCTCGTTCGTCGGAGCGTGTGCACAAATTAGGCTGATATGGAAATATTTAGCCTTGATGCGGATTGTTGCCAGCCTTTCGTCCACGGGCGTGAACCTAGAGACAAGATGGCGGAGTCTCTTGCCGACCACAAATCCACATCCAAATTCGTGTCTCTCCGCATGGCAGCTGTAGTAGATATCACAGGACGCTTGTTTCGAACAGCCCTGTCCCGTCCATCGCATTTCCTGGATAGCGGTGATGTCAGCCTTATATTTTTCGAGGACATCTGCCAGCTGGATAGAGGCACCTTCCCTATAAAGGGTCCGGACATTCCAGGTGCATATCCGTAAATCATGGTCCTTAAAACGTTTGCGTGGGTCGTCATCGTTGTAATCGGTCGTTATCCGAGGCTTCTTTTTTGTTTTCATTGGACGCATAGGTTTTTTCCGTGGTGGGACCCAAACCCAACGCACGAACCCTCACTCTGAGGGAGATGCTCGCCACTCACTCTGAGGGAGATGCTCGCCACTCACTTTAGCCGACTTCTACACCGGGTGGTGTAGAGCGCCGTTTCCAGGGACTTCCACGAGGAGGACTTCCACCGAAGTGGAGGTGACACCATTTGACAATTTGTCAATTCTGGTGACCAGTGAGTTGACTTGAGACGACACCGACAAGGATTGCGCTGGCTTCGCCATGTTGAAGCACTCAGACACGTTGCCTTGTGATAATCGCCCCCATAGTCCCCATACCTTGCTTACCAATATGACTAAATCAGCGATGCCACAACTTATCATCACCAATACTTCACTCGTGCCTATTAATCAGAGCCGGGACTTTGTTATTGAGAATTGATTTTGAATTATTTCAAAAAAAAAAATTAGAATTGAAGCAAAGTAATTAACTTCAAAAAAAAAAATGGAAATTTTATTTCAATTCAAATTTATTTTGAAACAAATTGAACACAGTATTTCTAATTCAAAAAAAATTGAATTATAATACTCAGTTCAACTTATTGCTTAAAAATACTCAATGCCATCAAAATATTTATGAATTGAATTGATTTGAATTGAATTTATATCAATTAATTTGAGTTTTAGAAGAGCGCCCTGCAGTAAAAGTTCAAGTGGTGATAAATTCCATGTGAAATTCGCACTCCGATGCATCATTGGACATTATTGGTTGAATTGGTTCCAATGTACACAGTTTCACATCCTGATGCGTCATTGGAAGTTTTTGGGTGCATCTGTTTGAATGGACACAAATTACATTCAAGTACGTCATTTGAATTGTATGCGCGTCTGTTCCAATGTGCATAGATTCTCAGCCAAGTGCGCCATTAGAACTTTTTTGGATGAATCATTTCCTGTGGGATTACAGAAACATCCAAGTCCGTAAGTGGAACTTTTTTTTTTTGATAAATCTGTTCCAGTGGCATTACAGAAGCACCCAAGTGCGTCATTGAATCTTTTTTGGATGAATCTGTTCCAGTGGGATTACAGAATCACCTAAGTACGTAATTGAATCTATTTTGGGTATATTTGTTCCAGGGGCATTACAGAAGCACTTAAGTGCTTCATTGAAACTTTTTTTGGCCAAATTGGGATTTGGCCAGAATCTAACTGCGTCATTGGATATTTTTTTTTGACAAATTAGTTCCATTGGGATATGGTCAGAACCCGCTTGCGTCATTGTGCATTTTTTTGGACAAATTGGTTCCATTGGGATTTGGCCAGAACCTAACTGCGTCATTGGACATTTTTTTGGACACATTTTTTTCATTGGGATTTGGCCAGAACCTAACTGCGTCATTGGATATTTTTTTGGACAAATTAGTTCCATTGGGATTTGGCCAGAATCTAACTGCGTCATTGGATATTTTTTTTTGACAAATTAGTTCCATTGGGATTTGGCCAGAACCCGCTTGCGTCGTTGGTCATTTTTTTTTAGACAAATTGTTTCCATTGGGAACTGCGTCATTGGACTTTTTTTAGACATATTGGTTCCATTGGGATTTGGTCAGAACCTAACTGCGTCATTGGACATTTTTTTTTTTGACAAATTTGTTCCATTGGGATTTGGCCAGAACCTAACTGCGTCATTGGAAATTTTTTTTGGACAAATTAGTTCCTTCTCCAAAGAAATGTCCAATGACGCAGTTAGGTTCTGGCCAAATCCCAATGAAAAAAATGTGTCTAAAAAAATGTCCAATGACGCAGTTCCCAATGGAACCAATTTGTCAAAAAAAAATGTCCAACGACGCAAGCGGGTTCCGGCCAAATCCCAATGGAACCAATTTGTTTAAAATAATGTCCAATGACGCAGTTAGGTTCTGTCCAAATCCCAAAGGAACCCAAAGGTTCCAAAAAAAAGTGCAATGACGCAGTGGGTTTTGGCCAAATCCAAATCATTTTTCCAAAATATGTCTCAATGACGGACTTAGATGCGTATCCCACATGAAGGGATTCAACCAAAAACGTCGAATGATATGTTGGCCCCGGGTGCAACAGATTTTCCGAAAAATATCCCATGATGCATCTCGATGCAATTCTGTGCCATTGAAAGACATTCCAGCCAAAATGTGGTGCATGTCACTTCAATATCAATGCCTTTTATTTTAAATAGAATTCCAATTCCAATTCTTGTTTATTGAATTGAAATTGATCAATGCCAATTTCTAAAATTTGAATTGAATAAAAGTATTTCATTTCAAATTTTTTTGAATTGGAATTTGTTTACTCAATTCAAATGAAATATTTTTCGAATAGAAATACTTTTTTCAAATGCCACTTAAATAAATAGAAATGAAATTATTTGAAAACAATTTCAATTCATGAACAAATTTAATTTGAAAAATAAGCTAAAAAAGCTCACATATATTTCCTCGTAAAAAAGCATTCTTTATTTCGGAATATCAAGGCTTCATTTTGTCGAAATTGAACTTCAGCTCCGGCATTTGTTAATTTGCGCACAAATTATCTCGAAGATCCGGTATGTATAGTACACTCTTCATCGTCAATTCCACACCTTTGTTGCTAACGCCGTCTTTTTTTCCGGATCGTTTCGCCAAAAGAGATTGTTCACTCTTTGCAACATTGATTTCAACAGGATACTTTAATTCTTGAAGCTAGGAAAAATACCACTGTTCATATGCGAGATAGTCGCTAGCCCCAGAATCCAGCTTGAACACCACCTTCTTGCTATTGTTTCTCGAGAATCCTCTGTCTGCCATGAAACAGAATCCATTGTTGCTAACAGTTCGAGCTTTGCCTTGTCTGCAGTCTTGCTTGGTGACCAAATCTGTTGCACTTGAAACATTTTCCATTGAATTTCTTCTTATAATTCTTTTTACCGAAAAACGCTGTAACTTCTGTATATCACTAATTTTGTTTCTTCCGCGATTAATATCTCCTTTGCCATGCTAAACGCTAACTTGCTTTCATTTTGCAACGCAGTTACCAACGGGTCGAATTTTTCTGGTAACGTAAGAAATAGTTGCGTCAGTAATTCGCTCCCGTCAAGCTTTGCTCCTGCTTGTTTTAATTGTCGTACTACATTTTCAAAATGCAATAAATGGGATATCACAGTTTCGCCATCATTCAATTTCAGCTTCGGTAATTGTTTCCGTAATAATAGCAAGTTTACCACCGACTTTTTGGCAAATACCGACTGTAAACTGTAAACTGGGACTAAAACCCTTGCACTATCGGTGCCGGTTCTCGTTCCAAGATTTAAAAAATAGCAGTTCCGATTGCGGTTCCCCAACCAAAAACCAGTTGGAAAGGTTAGATCACATGGGAAATTTTAAAGTAGGGACATTTTATAGCAGGTGTTATTATGATAGATACACTCAAAAAAATAATGTATTAAAACAAATAAAAATGTCTTTGAAATAAGTACAATTGTATTCGTTTTACTTCCAAATACATTTACTTTTGTTTTAAATAAAATCATGTATTTGTTTTTGTATAAAAAATATTAAAAATAAGTACATATTTTTATTGAATTTCTGATCAATTTTTAAATAAATTTGTCTTAAATTTACTGAAATTGCAATTATTTAGCTGTCCAGAAAAGTATAGAAAAATAAATACATTTTTGTATTTTTAACATAAAAAATGTATTAAAAAAAAAAAATTATTCCTTTTTCCACTTCTTTCCTTTTTTCTTTTATTTCTTTTCACCCGTCTTCGTTTATTCCTTATTTACTTCATATAAATTTACCAATTGAATAAAAATGTTTTTTTTTATATATGCTGCATTCTACTCTTGCCAAAAAATAATTGGACAACCTGGGGTGTACAACCAAAGCTAATTCATTGGATGTACACAGCTATCATACGACCAATTCTTAACTATGGTAGCATAGTATGGTGGGGAGCACTAAATAAAATGTGCAATCAACGAGAACTAGCGAATTCACAGGATTTGTCAGCATTACGGGAGCTATAAAAACTACAGCGACAGCTTCATTGGAAATAATCCTAAATATCCTTCCAATAGACTTGTTTATCAAAGGGTCAGCCGCAAAGACTGCACTAAGACTATCTCCGACTCCCCACTTTCGGAGCAACACGTACGGACATGCAAATATTCTGCAAAACTTTAACATCACTCATTCCCAAACAGACTATGTAATTCCCTTTATTGACTTTGGAAAATAAATAAAAACCACCATCCCCACGAGGAAACTATGGACAGATGACAGAGTCATTAGACCAAACGAAACGAATGTATACACTGATGGTTCCAAGATGGAAACAGGGACAGGGTGCGGTACATACTGCGAAAAATTAAATATTGAAAAATCCATCAAAATTAGAGCAGAATGCTCGATATTTCAAGCAGAAATATATGCATTATCAGAAGCAGCTAGCTTGATCACGATGAGGGCAATACCAAAAACCGATATTACCATCAACCATCAAAGCCTTGCAGAAAAGGAATATTAAATCGGAGGTAGTCAGCCGTTTTCGCAGAGAACTCAAGGTTTTCGATGAACAACGCTGTTTAAAACTGTGCTGGGTACCAGGACATAACAATATTGCAGGAAATGAAAAAGCCGACGAACTGTCAAAGTTAGGAGTAGTAAAACAAACGGTAGAAACAGATAACACTGTAAAACCTCCTTTGGCAGACTTCGAAATACGTATAACAAACAGACTCGAAGAACAAATGATAAAAAGATGGCACGACTCAAACTCATGCCTCGCCACAAAAAAAATATGGAACGACATAAAAAGGGATACAGCAAGATTATACTAGAGCTCAAAAAGACAGAACTTAGATTACTAGTAGGAATTATCACAGGACATAACACCTTACGATCACATCTTAGAAAAATGGGTTTTAGAGGGGACGACCTGTGTAGGTGGTGCGGTGACATAGAGGCCGAGGAAAACAGCTATCACTTCCTCTGGCAATGTCCTGAACTATTGATCGAACGTAACAAAATTCTAGGCTCTTTTTTCTTCCAGGAAATAGACGACATCAAGAACAAACATCCGCTAAAAATAATGAAATTCATTCGCGCATCTGGATGGACGAAAATGGAAACACGTCCATAGGACACTATATAGAGGGAACACAATAGATTAACCCTGGTTTAAGTGGTCGACAAAACACAACGATTGCCGACACCCCAAAACCTAACCTAATTTGCGCACTGATAGCAAATTATCTCGAAGTTCCGGTATGTATAGTACACTCTTCATCGTCAATTCCACACCTTTGTTGCTAACGCCGTCTATTTTTCCGGATCGTTTCGCCAAAAGAGATTGTTCACTCTTTACAACATTGATTTCAACAGGATACTTTAATTCTTGAAGCTCGGAAAAGTACCACTGTTCACTTGCGAGATGGTCGCTAGCCCCAGAATCCAGCTTGAACACCACCTTCTTGCAATCGTTTCTCGAGAATCCTCTGCCATGAAACAGAATCCTATTTTGCTAACAGTTCGAGCTTCTCCTCGTCTGCAGTCCTTTGCTTGGTGACTAAATCTGTTGCACTTGAAACATTTTCCATTGAATTTTTTCTTATAATTCTTTTTACCGGAAAATTAACATTGTTCTTGCCTTTTCTATAAGTGTTTAGCAATATAGTTGGTTACACTTGAATTCCTTTTGACTTATACCAACTCTGCTGTGCATTTGAGATATACTCACGACGTTGGTCAACGGTAAGTTTTGATATTGATGAATTAAACATTGCTCTGGTTAACGCGTTGTATTCTTTAAAGGCCTCAAACACTTGTGATTTCTTTTTAATTGTAAACACCATTGCGAAATGGCTGTAGTCATCTATGAACGATTCGAAGTACTTGGAACCGTCACGTGCAACAGGATCCAATGGTCCACACAAGTCAGAATGTATTCGTTCCAGTGGTCATTTTGAACGTATGCGGTGCCATCAAATGGTTCTCAACGCTTACATCACTAAAGTCTATTTCGCCAATCAATTTTTTTATTCACGGCACTTATATTGTTTTTGATTAATTTATCAATACCTTGCTTACCAATATGACTAAATCAGCGATGCCACAACTTATCATCACCAATACTTCACTCGTGCCTATTAATCAGAGCCGGGACTTTGTTATTGAGAATTGATTTTGAATTATTTCAAAAAAAAAAATTAGAATTGAAGCAAAGTAGCCGCGGTAGCTCAGTGGTTAGTGCGATGGACTGCGAGTCGAAAGGTCCCCGGTTCAAGCCTGGACTGGGGCTAACAACATCTTTTCATAGAAACATTTTTCTATACCGCGCTACCTCTCGTCAGTAAATGGCAAACCTACGAGAGTAAAAACCATTGCCTATGAAAAAGCTCTCACCCGCCGTTCGGATTCGGCAATAAACTGTAGGTCCCACCACTTTGAGTACAAATATAACACGCACAGCTCAAAATGGTGAGAGAGCTCGGCCGAAGTTCTATACAGGACTGTAGCGCCAAACTATTATTATTATTATATTAACTTCAAAAAAAAAAAATGGAAATTTTATTTCAATTCAAATTTATTTTGAAACAAATTGAACACAGTATTTCTAATTAAAAAAAAATTGAATTATAATACTCAGTTCAACTTATTGCTTAAAAATACTCAATGCCATCAAAATATTTATGAATTGAATTGATTTGAATTGAATTTATATCAATTAATTTGAGTTTTAGAAGAGCGCCCTGCAGTAAAAGTTCAAGTGGTGATAAATTCCATGTGAAATTCACACTCCGATGCATCATTGAACATTATTGGTTGAATTGGTTCCAATGTACACAGTTTCACATCCTGATGCGTCATTGGAAGTTTTTGGGTGCATCTGTTCGAATGGACACAAATTACATTCAAGTACGTCATTTGATTTTTATGTGCGTCTGTTCCAATGGGCATAGATTCACAGCCAAGTACGCCATTAGAACTTTTTTGGATGAATCATTTCCTGTGGGATTACAGAAACATCCAAGTCCGTAAGTGGAACTTTTTTTTTTTGATAAATCTGTTCCAGTGGCATTACAGAAGCACCCAAGTGCGTCATTGAATCTTTTTTGGATGAATCTGTTCCAGTGGGATTACAGAATCACCTAAGTACGTAATTGAATCTATTTTGGGTATATTTGTTCCAGGGGCATTACAGAAGCACTTAAGTGATTCATTGAAACTTTTTTTGCCCAAATTGGGATTTGGCCAGAATCTAACTGCGTCATTGGATATTTTTTTTTTGACAAATTAGTTCCATTGGGATATGGTCAGAACCCGCTTGCGTCATTGTGCATTTTTTTGGACAAATTGGTTCCATTGGGATTTGGCCAGAACCTAACTGCGTCATTGGACATTTTTTTGGACACATTTTTTTCATTGGGATTTGGCCAGAACCTAACTGCGTCATTGGATATTTTTTTGGACAAATTAGTTCCATTGGGATTTGGCCAGAATCTAACTGCGTCATTGGATATTTTTTTTTGACAAATTAGTTCCATTGGGATTTGGCCAGAACCCGCTTGCGTCGTTGGTCATTTTTTTTTAGACAAATTGTTTCCATTGGGAACTGCGTCATTGGACATTTTTTTAGACAAATTGGTTCCATTGGGATTTGGTCAGAACCTAACTGCGTCATTGGACATTTTTTTTTTGACAAATTTGTTCCATTGGGATTTGGCCAGAACCTAACTGCGTCATTGGAAATTTTTTTTGGACAAATTAGTTCCTTCTCCAAAGAAATGTCCAATGACGCAGTTAGGTTCTGGCCAAATCCCAATGAAAAAAATGTGTCTAAAAAAATGTCCAATGACGCAGTTCCCAATGGAACCAATTTGTCTAAAAAAAAATGTCCAACGACGCAAGCGGGTTCCGGCCAAATCCCAATGGAACCAATTTGTTTAAAATAATGTCCAATGACGCAGTTAGGTTCTGTCCAAATCCCAAAGGAACCCAAAGGTTCCAAAAAAAAGTGCAATGACGCAGTGGGTTTTGGCCAAATCCAAATCATTTTTCCAAAATATGTCTCAATGACGGACTTAGATGCGTATCCCACATGAAGGGATTCAACCAAAAACGTCGAATGATATGTTGGCCCCGGGTGCAACAGATTTACCGAAAAATATCCCATGATGCATCTGGATGCAATTCTGTGCCATTGAAAGACATTCCAGCCAAAATGTGGTGCATGTCACTTCAATATCAATGCTTTTTATTTTAAATAGAATTCCAATTCCAATTCATGTTTATTGAATTGAAATTGATCAATGCCAATTTCTAAAATTTGAATTGAATAAAAGTATTTCATTTCAAATTTTTTTGAATTGGAATTTGTTTACTCAATTCAAATGAAATATTTTTCGAATAGAAATACTTTTTTCAAATGCCACTTAAATAAATAGAAATGAAATTATTTGAAAACAATTTCAATTCATGAACAAATTTAATTTGAAAAATAAGCTAAAAAAGCTCACATATATTTCCTCGTAAAAAAGCATTCTTTATTTCGGAATATCAAGGCTTCATTTTGTCGAAATTGAACTTCAGCTCCGGCATTTGTTAATTTGCGCACAAATTATCTCGAAGATCCGGTATGTATAGTACACTCTTCATCGTCAATTCCACACCTTTGTTGCTAACGCCGTCTTTTTTTCCGGATCGTTTCGCCAAAAGAGATTGTTCACTCTTTGCAACATTGATTTCAACAGGATACTTTAATTCTTGAAGCTAGGAAAAATACCACTGTTCATATGCGAGATAGTTGCTAGCCCCAGAATCCAGCTTGAACACCACCTTCTTGCTATTGTTTCTCGAGAATCCTCTGTCTGCCATGTAACAGAATCCATTGTTGCTAACAGTTCGAGCTTTGCCTTGTCTGCAGTCTTGCTTGGTGACCAAATCTGTTGCACTTGAAACATTTTCCATTGAATTTCTTCTTATAATTCTTTTTACCGAAAAACGCTGTAACTTCTGTATATCACTAATTTTGTTTCTTCCGCGATTAATATCTCCTTTGCCATGCTAAACGCTAACTTGCTTTCATTTTGCAACGCAGTTACCAACGGGTCGAATTTTTCTGGTAACGTAAGAAATAGTTGCGTCAGTAATTCGCTCCCGTCAAGCTTTGCTCCTGCTTGTTTTAATTGTCGTACTACATTTTCAAAATGCAATAAATGGGATATCACAGTTTCGCCATCATTCAATTTCAGCTTCGGTAATTGTTTCCGTAATAATAGCAAGTTTACCACCGACTTTTTGGCAAATACCGACTGTAAACTGTAAACTGGGACTAAAACCCTTGCACTATCGGTGCCGGTTCTCGTTCCAAGATTTAAAAAATAGCAGTTCCGATTGCGGTTCCCCAACCAAAAACCAGTTGGAAAGGTTAGATCACATGGGAAATTTTAAAGTAGGGACATTTTATAGCAGGTGTTATTATGATAGATACACTCAAAAAAATAATGTATTAAAACAAATAAAAATGTCTTTGAAATAAGTTCAATTGTATTCGTTTTACTTCCAAATACATTTACTTTTGTTTTAAATAAAATCATGTATTTGTTTTTGTATAAAAAATATTAAAAATAAGTACATATTTTTATTGAATTTCTGATCAATTTTTAAATAAATTTGTCTTAAATTTACTGAAATTGCAATTATTTAGCTGTCCAGAAAAGTATAGAAAAATAAATACATTTTTGTATTTTTAACATAAAAAATGTATTAAAAAAAAAAAATTATTCCTTTTTCCACTTCTTTCCTTTTTTCTTTTATTTCTTTTCACCCGTCTTCGTTTATTCCTTATTTACTTCATATAAATTTACCAATTGAATAAAAATGTTTTTTTTTATATATGCTGCATTCTACTCTTGCCAAAAAATAATTGGACAACCTGGGGTGTACAACCAAAGCTAATTCATTGGATGTACACAGCTATCATACGACCAATTCTTAACTATGGTAGCATAGTATGGTGGGGAGCACTAAATAAAATGTGCAATCAACGAGAACTAGCGAATTCACAGGATTTGTCAGCATTACGGGAGCTATAAAAACTACAGCGACAGCTTCATTGGAAATAATCCTAAATATCCTTCCAATAGACTTGTTTATCAAAGGGTCAGCCGCAAAGACTGCACTAAGACTATCTCCGACTCCCCACTTTCGGAGCAACACGTACGGACATGCAAATATTCTGCAAAACTTTAACATCACTCATTCCCAAACAGACTATGTAATTCCCTTTATTGACTTTGGAAAATAAATAAAAACCACCATCCCCACGAGGAAACTATGGACAGATGACAGAGTCATTAGACCAAACGAAACGAATGTATACACTGATGGTTCCAAGATGGAAACAGGGACAGGGTGCGGTACATACTGCGAAAAATTAAATATTGAAAAATCCATCAAAATTAGAGCAGAATGCTCGATATTTCAAGCAGAAATATATGCATTATCAGAAGCAGCTAGCTTGATCACGATGAGGGCAATACCAAAAACCGATATCACCATCAACCATCAAAGCCTTGCAGAAAAGGAATATTAAATCGGAGGTAGTCAGCCGTTTTCGCAGAGAACTCAAGGTTTTCGATGAACAACGCTGTTTAAAACTGTGCTGGGTACCAGGACATAACAATATTGCAGGAAATGAAAAAGCCGACGAACTGTCAAAGTTAGGAGTAGTAAAACAAACGGTAGAAACAGATAACACTGTAAAACCTCCTTTGGCAGACTTCGAAATACGTATAACAAACAGACTCGAAGAACAAATGATAAAAAGATGGCACGACTCAAACTCATGCCTCGCCACAAAAAAAATATGGAACGACATAAAAAGGGATACAGCAAGATTATACTAGAGCTCAAAAAGACAGAACTTAGATTACTAGTAGGAATTATCACAGGACATAACACCTTACGATCACATCTTAGAAAAATGGGTTTTAGAGGGGACGACCTGTGTAGGTGGTGCGGTGACATAGAGGCCGAGGAAAACAGCTATCACTTCCTCTGGCAATGTCCTGAACTATTGATCGAACGTAACAAAATTCTAGGCTCTTTTTTCTTCCAGGAAATAGACGACATCAAGAACAAACATCCGCTAAAAATAATGAAATTCATTCGCGCATCTGGATGGACGAAAATGGAAACACGTCCATAGGACACTATATAGAGGGAACACAATAGATTAACCCTGGTTTAAGTGGTCGACAAAATACAACGATTGCCGACACCCCAAAACCTAACCTAATTTGCGCACTGATAGCAAATTATCTCGAAGTTCCGGTATGTATAGTACACTCTTCATCGTCAATTCCACACCTTTGTTGCTAACGCCGTCTATTTTTCCGGATCGTTTCGCCAAAAGAGATTGTTCACTCTTTACAACATTGATTTCAACAGGATACTTTAATTCTTGAAGCTCGGAAAAGTACCACTGTTCACTTGCGAGATGGTCGCTAGCCCCAGAATCCAGCTTGAACACCACCTTCTTGCAATCGTTTCTCGAGAATCCTCTGCCATGAAACAGAATCCTATTTTGCTAACAGTTCGAGCTTCTCCTCGTCTGCAGTCCTTTGCTTGGTGACTAAATCTGTTGCACTTGAAACATTTTCCATTGAATTTTTTCTTATAATTCTTTTTACCGGAAAATTAACATTGTTCTTGCCTTTTCTATAAGTGTTTAGCAATATAGTTGGTTACACTTGAATTCCTTTTGACTTATACCAACTCTGCTGTGCATTTGAGATATACTCACGACGTTGGTCAACGGTAAGTTTTGATATTGATGAATTAAACATTGCTCTGGTTAACGCGTTGTATTCTTTAAAGGCCTCAAACACTTGTGATTTCTTTTTAATTGTAAACACCATTGCGAAATGGCTGTAGTCATCTATGAACGATTCGAAGTACTTGGAACCGTCACGTGCAACAGGATCCAATGGTCCACACAAGTCAGAATGTATTCGTTCCAGTGGTCATTTTGAACGTATGCGGTGCCATCAAATGGTTCTCAACGCTTACATCACTAAAGTCTATTTCGCCAATCAATTTTTTTATTCACGGCACTTATATTGTTTTTGATTAATTTATCAATACCTTGCTTACCAATATGACTAAATCAGCGATGCCACAACTTATCATCACCAATACTTCACTCGTGCCTATTAATCAGAGCCGGGACTTTGTTATTGAGAATTGATTTTGAATTATTTCAAAAAAAAAAATTAGAATTGAAGCAAAGTAATTAACTTCAAAAAAAAAAATGGAAATTTTATTTCAATTCAAATTTATTTTGAAACAAATTGAACACAGTATTTCTAATTAAAAAAAAATTGAATTATAATACTCAGTTCAACTTATTGCTTAAAAATACTCAATGCCATCAAAATATTTATGAATTGAATTGATTTGAATTGAATTTATATCAATTAATTTGAGTTTTAGAAGAGCGCCCTGCAGTAAAAGTTCAAGTGGTGATAAATTCCATGTGAAATTCGCACTCCGATGCATCATTGAACATTATTGGTTGAATTGGTTCCAATGTACACAGTTTCACATCCTGATGCGTCATTGGAAGTTTTTGGGTGCATCTGTTCGAATGGACACAAATTACATTCAAGTACGTCATTTGATTTTTATGTGCGTCTGTTCCAATGGGCATAGATTCACAGCCAAGTACGCCATTAGAACTTTTTTGGATGAATCATTTCCTGTGGGATTACAGAAACATCCAAGTCCGTAAGTGGAACTTTTTTTTTTTGATAAATCTGTTCCAGTGGCATTACAGAAGCACCCAAGTGCGTCATTGAATCTTTTTTGGATGAATCTGTTCCAGTGGGATTACAGAATCACCTAAGTACGTAATTGAATCTATTTTGGGTATATTTGTTCCAGGGGCATTACAGAAGCACTTAAGTGATTCATTGAAACTTTTTTTGCCCAAATTGGGATTTGGCCAGAATCTAACTGCGTCATTGGATATTTTTTTTTGACAAATTAGTTCCATTGGGATATGGTCAGAACCCGCTTGCGTCATTGTGCATTTTTTTGGACAAATTGGTTCCATTGGGATTTGGCCAGAACCTAACTGCGTCATTGGACATTTTTTTGGACACATTTTTTTCATTGGGATTTGGCCAGAACCTAACTGCGTCATTGGATATTTTTTTGGACAAATTAGTTCCATTGGGATTTGGCCAGAATCTAACTGCGTCATTGGATATTTTTTTTTGACAAATTAGTTCCATTGGGATTTGGCCAGAACCCGCTTGCGTCGTTGGTCATTTTTTTTTAGACAAATTGTTTCCATTGGGAACTGCGTCATTGGACATTTTTTTAGACAAATTGGTTCCATTGGGATTTGGTCAGAACCTAACTGCGTCATTGGACATTTTTTTTTTGACAAATTTGTTCCATTGGGATTTGGCCAGAACCTAACTGCGTCATTGGAAATTTTTTTTGGACAAATTAGTTCCTTCTCCAAAGAAATGTCCAATGACGCAGTTAGGTTCTGGCCAAATCCCAATGAAAAAAATGTGTCTAAAAAAATGTCCAATGACGCAGTTCCCAATGGAACCAATTTGTCTAAAAAAAAATGTCCAACGACGCAAGCGGGTTCCGGCCAAATCCCAATGGAACCAATTTGTTTAAAATAATGTCCAATGACGCAGTTAGGTTCTGTCCAAATCCCAAAGGAACCCAAAGGTTCCAAAAAAAAGTGCAATGACGCAGTGGGTTTTGGCCAAATCCAAATCATTTTTCCAAAATATGTCTCAATGACGGACTTAGATGCGTATCCCACATGAAGGGATTCAACCAAAAACGTCGAATGATATGTTGGCCCCGGGTGCAACAGATTTACCGAAAAATATCCCATGATGCATCTGGATGCAATTCTGTGCCATTGAAAGACATTCCAGCCAAAATGTGGTGCATGTCACTTCAATATCAATGCTTTTTATTTTAAATAGAATTCCAATTCCAATTCATGTTTATTGAATTGAAATTGATCAATGCCAATTTCTAAAATTTGAATTGAATAAAAGTATTTCATTTCAAATTTTTTTGAATTGGAATTTGTTTACTCAATTCAAATGAAATATTTTTCGAATAGAAATACTTTTTTCAAATGCCACTTAAATAAATAGAAATGAAATTATTTGAAAACAATTTCAATTCATGAACAAATTTAATTTGAAAAATAAGCTAAAAAAGCTCACATATATTTCCTCGTAAAAAAGCACTCTTTATTTCGGAATATCAAGACTTTATTTTGTCGAAATTGAACTTCAGCTCCATTTGTTAATTTGCGCACAAATTATCTCGAAGTTCCGGTATGTATAGTACACTCTTCATCGTCAATTCCACACCTTTGTTGCTAACGCCGTCTTTTTTTCCGGATCGTTTCGCCAAAAGAGATTGTTCACTCTTTGCAACATTGATTTCAACAGGATACTTTAATTCTTGAAGCTAGGAAAAATACCACTGTTCATATGCGAGATAGTCGCTAGCCCCAGAATCCAGCTTGAACACCACCTTCTTGCTATTGTTTCTCGAGAATCCTCTGTCTGCCATGAAACAGAATCCATTGTTGCTAACAGTTCGAGCTTTGCCTTGTCTGCAGTCTTGCTTGGTGACCAAATCTGTTGCACTTGAAACATTTTCCATTGAATTTCTTCTTATAATTCTTTTTACCGAAAAACGCTGTAACTTCTGTATATCACTAATTTTGTTTCTTCCGCGATTAATATCTCCTTTGCCATGCTAAACGCTAACTTGCTTTCATTTTGCAACGCAGTTACCAACGGGTCGAATTTTTCTGGTAACGTAAGAAATAGTTGCGTCAGTAATTCGCTCCCGTCAAGCTTTGCTCCTGCTTGTTTTAATTGTCGTACTACATTTTCAAAATGCAATAAATGGGATATCACAGTTTCGCCATCATTCAATTTCAGCTTCGGTAATTGTTTCCGTAATAATAGCAAGTTTACCACCGACTTTTTGGCAAATACCGACTGTAAACTGTAAACTGGGACTAAAACCCTTGCACTATCGGTGCCGGTTCTCGTTCCAAGATTTAAAAAATAGCAGTTTCGATTGCGGTTCCCCAACCAAAAACCAGTTGGAAAGGTTAGATCACATGGGAAATTTTAAAGTAGGGACATTTTATAGCAGGTGTTATTATGATAGATACACTCAAAAAAATAATGTATTAAAACAAATAAAAATGTCTTTGAAATAAGTACAATTGTATTCGTTTTACTTCCAAATACATTTACTTTTGTTTTAAATAAAATCATGTATTTGTTTTTGTATAAAAAATATTAAAAATAAGTACATATTTTTATTGAATTTCTGATCAATTTTTAAATAAATTTGTCTTAAATTTACTGAAATTGCAATTATTTAGCTGTCCAGAAAAGTATAGAAAAATAAATACATTTTTGTATTTTTAACATAAAAAATGTATTAAAAAAAAAAAATTATTCCTTTTTCCACTTCTTTCCTTTTTTCTTTTATTTCTTTTCACCCGTCTTCGTTTATTCCTTATTTACTTCATATAAATTTACCAATTGAATAAAAATGTTTTTTTTATATATGCTGCATTCTACTCTTGCCAAAAAATAATTGGACAACCTGGGGTGTACAACCAAAGCTAATTCATTGGATGTACACAGCTATCATACGACCAATTCTTAACTATGGTAGCATAGTATGGTGGGGAGCACTAAATAAAATGTGCAATCAACGAGAACTAGCGAATTCACAGGATTTGTCAGCATTACGGGAGCTATAAAAACTACAGCGACAGCTTCATTGGAAATAATCCTAAATATCCTTCCAATAGACTTGTTTATCAAAGGGTCAGCCGCAAAGACTGCACTAAGACTATCTCAGACTCCCCACTTTCGGAGCAACACGTACGGACATGCAAATATTCTGCAAAACTTTAACATCACTCATTCCCAAACAGACAATGTAATTCCCTTTATTGACTTTGGAAAATAAATAAAAACCACCATCCCCACGAGGAAACTATGGACAGATGACAGAGTCATTAGACCAAACGAAACGAATGTATACACTGATGGTTCCAAGATGGAAACAGGGACAGGGTGCGGTATATACTGCGAAAATTTAAATATTGAAAAATCTATCAAAATTAGAGCAGAATGCTCGATATTTCAAGCAGAAATATATGCAGTATCAGAAGCAGCTAGCTTGATCACGATGAGGGCAATACCAAAAACCGATATTACCATCAACCATCAAAGCCTTGCAGAAAAGGAATATTAAATCGGAGGTAGTCAGCCGTTGTCGCAGAGAACTCAAGGTTTTCGATGAACAACACTGTTTAAAACTGTGCTGGGTACCAGGACATAACAATATTGCAGGAAATGAAAAAGCCGACGAACTGTCAAAGTTAGGAGTAGTAAAACAAACGGTAGAAACAGATAACACTGTAAAACCTCCTTTGGCAGACTTCGAAATACGTATAACAAACAGACTCGAAGAACAAATGATAAAAAGATGGCACGACTCAAACTCATGCCTCGCCACAAAAAAAATATGGAACGACATAAAAAGGGATACAGCAAGATTATACTAGAGCTCAAAAAGACAGAACTTAGATTACTAGTAGGAATTATCACAGGACATAACACCTTACGATCACATCTTAGAAAAATGGGTTTTAGAGGGGACGACCTGTGTAGGTGGTGCGGTGACATAGAGGCCGAGGAAAACAGCTATCACTTCCTCTGGCAATGTCCTGCACTATCGATCGAACGTAACAAAATTCTAGGCTCTTTTTTCTTCCAGGAAATAGACGACATCAAGAACAAACATCCGCTAAAAATAATGAAATTCATTCGCGCATCTGGATGGACGAAAATGGAAACACGTCCATAGGACACTATATAGAGGGAACACAATAGATCAACCCTGGTCTAAGTGGTCGACAAAACACAACGATTGCCGACACCCCAAAACCTAACCTAATTTGCGCACTGATAGCAAATTATCTCGAAGTTCCGGTATGTATAGTACACTCTTCATCGTCAATTCCACACCTTTGTTGCTAACGCCGTCTATTTTTCCGGATCGTTTCGCCAAAAGAGATTGTTCACTCTTTACAACATTGATTTCAACAGGATACTTTAATTCTTGAAGCTCGGAAAAGTACCACTGTTCACTTGCGAGATAGTCGCTAGCCCCAGAATCCAGCTTGAACACCACCTTCTTACTATTGTTTCTCGAGAATCCTCTGTCTGCCATGTAACAGAATCCATTGTTGCTAACAGTTCGAGCTTTGCCTTGTCTGCAGTCTTGCTTGGTGACCAAATCTGTTGCACTTCAAACATTTTCCATTGAATTTCTTCTTATAATTCTTTTTACCGGAAAACGCTGTAACTTCTGTATATCACTAATTTTGTTTCTTCCGCGATTAATATCTCCTTTGCCATGATAAACGCTAACTTGCTTTCATTTTGCAACGCAGTTACCAACGGGTCGAATTTTTCTGGTAACGTAAGAAATAGTTGCGTCAGTAATTCGCTCCCGTCAAGCTTTGCTCCTGCTTGTTTTAATTGTCGTACTACATTTTCAAAATGCAATAAATGGGATATCACAGTTTCGCCATCATTCAATTTCAGCTTCGGTAATTGTTTCCGTAATAATAGCAAGTTTACCACCGACTTTTTGGCAAATACCGACTGTAAACTGTCCCATATCTCCTTTGCAGTTTCCTTGTCTTGCACATAACTGAGACATTTCGAATAAATATATCCGACAAGGCGGTCTTTTGCACGTTTATCCTTCTTAAAAAATACTGCTCTTGCGGTTGTATCGATAGGAGGATCGCCGGTTAGAAGGTCCAATAAATTTTGTGAATCCCTTCATATGGATTCACAAAATTTGCCACACGAAATTGCCAATTATCAAATCCGCTGCCATCAAACTGCGGGATGCCATGCGAAGAATCCTTATTGTCGCCCATAACCTATAGTCTTTCGCTTTCGGTTCACAACTATAGAAATTTATTAGTTAACACATCAACGATATTTTTAATTATTATTTAACATTGAATTCAAAGTCAACGATTGCTTTATTTCAATAGTTCCGGTTGTGGTTCCAGATTTTTAACATAGCTGTTCCGATTCCGGTTACAACTAAAAATTGTATGGTTTCCGATTCCGGTTCGATACATTTTTTAATGATGGTTTCGGTTCCGTTTACAATTCCGGTTCTTTGCGGTCCCAGAATGGGACTAAAACCCTTGCACTATCGGTGCCGGTTCTCGTTCCAAGATTTAAAAAATAGCAGTTCCGATTGCGGTTCCCCAACCAAAAACCAGTTGGAAAGGTTAGATCACATGGGAAATTTTAAAGTAGGGACATTTTATAGCAGGTGTTATTATGATAGATACACTCAAAAAAATAATGTATTAAAACAAATAAAAATGTCTTTGAAATAAGTACAATTGTATTCGTTTTACTTCCAAATACATTTACTTTTGTTTTAAATAAAATCATGAATTTGTTTTTGTATAAAAAATATTAGAAATAAGTACATATTTTTATTGAATTTCTGATCAATTTTTAAATAAATTTGTCTTAAATTTACTGAAATTGCAATTATTTAGCTGTCCAGAAAAGTATAGAAAAATAAATACATTTTTGTATTTTTAACATAAAAAATGTATTAAAAAAAATATATTCCTTTTTCCACTTCTTTCCTTTTTTCTTTTCTTTTATTTCTTTTCACCCGTCTTCGTTTATTCCTTATTTACTTCATATAAATTTACCAATTGAATAAAAATGTTTTTTTTTATATTTAGTTGTCACAAGCTGGCATCGAACTGGCGAACCTGGCTCCGGCATTAGAGTCCACTGATCTACCCGTTAGGCTACAAATTCACCTCCCTTTGTTTGAGATTTTTGCTTCAGAAACAAAATTTGTGAAATGTACAGTTTTTTAAAAATGTCACATTCCAAAAAAATTGTCGTTGCGTCACATATTTTAGTCATTTGATTTAAGATTGTGAATAAATAATTTGTAGCAAATGAGGTTGAGCGCGTAACGGTGAGAACTTAGGTCTTGTACCCAGAAGGCGTGGGTTCAAATACCAGAAGAAACATTTATTTTTTTTAATTTTTTTTAGCTAAATATGTATATCAATATTATACATATTATAGATTAAATAGGCGAATATGATTAAAAAGTTTTAGACAGTTTAATGATATTTTTAATTTATAAAGACGCATACTAATTAATAAAAACGAATTCGAAGTGAGTTAGGTTGCCTTAATAAGGAATATCCTTAAAAATATTCTTATAAATCACTGATCAGAAATGCATAAAGTTTCCTTACGTAGAAAAACCTCAACCTGACACTGATACTTAATAGGGTTTTCATGGATATTTCATATTACAACACGACATTTTTTTTAGTTTCAAATTACCACACCAATAAAAAGATAATACATATTTCCTCAGCAATTATATATTGTCACATTACCACCACTTTTAGAACTTCTACACATGTTTTAAAACCACAATAGTTCACACAAAACATATAAATGAAATTAGCATATTTTTGCAAAAACAAAAGCCATTTTTTTAAATCTTTAGTATTCATATATTCATTTATTGCACTTCATTATTTATAAATTTTCCATGTTGCATCACAACATGGAAATAACAAACACAAATTACATATTTTTGTAGGAAAACAGAAAACAAGTACACTTTTCATTAAAAAGTAAGAAAATAAATACTAATGTAATTGATATGTATGAAAAATACATTTTTTTGAAACAAGTGCATAAATTGTATTAATTTTAATACATTATTTGAGTGTAGGATTATCAAAATTATAGTCGGTCTAATACCCTACACATATGTGTGGTTACCATTCATAGTGGTACATAGGTCATCAGGGTATCCGAATCCTGAAAATAACTACAATCTTTCACTCGCTGAAGAATTTCCATTCATTTGATACCCACATTTACAAATTTTTTTTGGGAACCACAAGTCGTTTCGCGGAAAAACATTATTTTAATGTATTTGAGCATGAAGTCAATATATATTTGACCAAAAAAGTTTACCTAAGCACATATACAGTAAAATTGAACTGTAGATGTAAATTTTATATGAGTTATTTGAATATAAATGGTCAGATCACAGGTCACAATGGACCGATCTCGCCAATACAGCGTAAGTATATAAGTTATCTAAATTATGAGTATCATTCATCTAACTCTCCAATTTTTTAAGTAGTAGGGATTTCAACAGACAGACTGACAGACAGACGAACAGAAAGACAGACGGACATCGCTAAATCGACTCAGGAGGTCATGCTGTTCAAGAATATATACTTTTCCATACCGGAGATGCTTCCTTCTGGGTGTTACAAACGGCGTACCAAACTGAATATACCTTTTCACTCTTAGTGTAGGGTATAAAAAATTATATAAGTTCCGATTCCGGTTCTTCACATTTTTAAATCGGTTCCGGTTCTTTATGGTTTCTTATCATAAATAATTTAAAAATTAAATTTGGTTCTCTGAATCGGAACCTCTCCGGAATCGGAACCAGTCGGGGACCGCAAAGAATCGGAATTGGAATCGTTTCGATTTTTGGAACCGGAATCTCGAACGGTTATTAAAAAATGTGTGGAACCAACACCGACATTCCAAAGTGTGTTTGTTCTGGTTAAAATACTATTACATTTTTATTTTCTGATGTTGGAAGTATAGAATTTTTTAAATTGGAGTAGAAACTAAAAAAAAAATCATTAATGGGCCTGATTTTAGAGACACGCACGGGCACGACATCAACTAGCGCGCACTGATATTTGCACGCACAAACTCTGATTTTCGGGCGTGACATGTGACACACATGAAAAAAACACGGCACTCTAGTTTTTACTAATTTTATTAAAAGTTTGATAAGATAAAAATATTTTTTATTTGATGTATTACGTTGTGTATTATTTCATAATTTTTTTTTTTTTTTATTGGTTTTTCGTTATTTTTTAATATATTTTGTGTATCTTTCATTGCGATTATTTTATTAATTAAAAAATAAGTGGACATTTTTCAGAAAAAAAAATAAAAATATTTATGAACTCTGGTCTAAGATCTGACGTCTAATTTTCGATCTAAAACATTTGTTTACAAAAAAGGAAAATTTTGGTGGTTTAAAGTAATTAATTACCTTTTATTCTCCACTCACTCAACAACTGATCTATGCTGAATCTGGAGACGTTGGTGGTTTCTGTACTACAGTTGTTTTTTCAATCAGCTGGTGAGTCATCAATTGCTGACTTGGGGGTGCTGCGCAGAGTAAACAAAAGGAGTGTAACTCTTCAAACTTCGGTTAGCAGAGACAGCAACCTAATATTTGCTGTACAGTATTACTCTCTTTGCATCACATTGCATCTCACTTACATCTTTCTCATCATCACTCTCATCACACACTCATTGATTTTTCGCTCACTCTCACTATTTTATGCGATATAGAGCTGTCGTCAAATCGTCATAAAACTAATATAAGTGGGTTTGTGAAAAATATAAATTTTCGTAACGCCTAAATAAGAATATCTTGGCAGCCGCTAAACGAGTTCGCGAGAACCTCCCAAATTCTCCCCGAACACTTGCTAAAACACCGAAGTTACCTGAGTATGAGCCATCAACACGTTTGTGGCAACTTATGGACCAGCGTATGTCTAAACAGAGCGAATTAATAATGGCACAAATTCAGGCATCTGAGCAAAAAATTATGAATAGAATTGACGAACAAATAACAACAATAAAGAACGATATAATTGCGCTCTTCGACCGAGTCACACTTCTTGAAAAAGCTCAAAGTGAGGTAAATTTTCTCACGGCTGAGACGGCAAGCATCAAAGCCAAACTGGAAAAAGCGGAAAACTCTAATGTCGCATCAGACCTCCGTTTACACGGTATTCCTTGCTATCAGGATGAAAATCTCATAAATATTTTTAATAACATTTGCACTTCAATAGATATTATACCACCGAAAATAAAAAATATTTTTCGTTTTAAAAATTCGAATCGTTTTAAAAATTCGAATTGACTTTAACACAAAAATTTTGTGTTAAAGTCAATTAATTATACAAGAGAGCTAAAAATGATTTGCTCCGCTTATCTAACGCCGGCTTCGAATCGAATGCACCAATTTACTTAAATGAGAGTCTTACCAAAACTAATCACTCCATTCTCATTGCTGCAATTAGATTAAAAAACAAAAACAATTATATTCTGCTTTTACTATGCGTGGGCTAATTTATGTCAAATGTAATGAAAATGACTCTCCTATGCAAATTGACTCCATTCAAAAGTTGGATAATCTATTGTATCCACAGTCAATAGATGAAAATCAACATTTATTTCGGAGCGAGCCAAAGAAATAAAACTAGTTTAACCCTTTTTAACTTTATTTTAAATTTTAATTATTTTCCTGTCTTTTCGTTATTATTAAGTATCTCTAAGTTGTGTTTAAAATGTTTAATGTTATGTTGTACAATGTGCGCTGCAAAACTAGTCCCCCTCATTTAAAATGTATTGTTCACATAATAATCATAGGAATACCAAAGACAATTACAACACGTTTAACATACTTAGAATTTTATGTCAACAGAAATTTGGTCAAAAAATATGCCATATTAATGCCCAAAGCTTAAATAATAAGATGGATGAGTTTATATATATATTTGAAGGCTCGAAAATGGATGTAATATGTGTCTCCGAAACTTGGATTTTACCGAACATGTGCGATAATCTTTTTAAAGTTAATGGCTATAAAATTTTTCGCGCTGATGCTATATTTGTAAGGGAAGGTATTAATTGCAAAATAAAAACTAGATCTGATCCAGATAGTTCAATTGAATACTTGTTTATCGCGGTTTGGCATACAGTTGATAAACTGCTCATAGGATGCGTGTATAGGTGTCACTTATTTTTTAACACCCATGCCTCTTACCCTAGGATTGTTTATTAGGACTCAAAAATAAGGTGTGCAAAATTTTTTTGATTTTGAACAACGGGAACACGTGCCGCAAGTACATTGACAATTGTACCAGGAGGTGCATTTGTACTAGGAGTCGAAATTTAGAATATATCAAGCCAATATTTCGAGTACGCAATCATGTAGAACTGTTACCGAAAAAAAATTATATGTAATCAGATTTTCGATATTTCGATAATTTTCCGTTTTATCGATTGTTTTACACAGCAGTAAACACATATAAATCAAAGGATAATTTTTTAAAATATAAAAACAAAATATTGGCACAAAATTTGTATACCAATTGAATAGAAACTTATTAAGCTTTTTAAATGATGGCATACTACAATTTTTTTTGTTGGTTTAAAATTGCTGTATAAAACAATCGATAACTCGGAAAATTTTCGAATAATCGAAAATTCGATTACATTTAATGTTTTTTCGCAAACAGTTCTACATGATTGCATACTCTAAATATTCTTTTGAAATATTCTAATAAACAATCCTAGGGGGTGAGAAAACTAAAAATCGAAAAAAGTGTCAAATAAGTGACACCCTAGTGTATAGGCCTAATAAAAGAGTTGACCTTGCTCCCCTACTTACTATCATGTAGAATTTGTTGTTATCGTATATACATATTATCATTGGTGGAGATTTCAACAGTAATATATTAGTAGAGTCTTGTTTAACTGACGAAATGGAAACCATAGGGATTTATTCTGTTAATTATAAATTTCCTACTCACTATACACAAACCAACAATACACTATTAGACTTATTTTGAGTTAGTAACATTTCCAACGTTTTACATTATGATCAGTTGTCAGTTCCAATTTTCTCAAAACATGATCTTATTTTCGTCACTTATAACTTCCAATTAGAAGTTCAACCGCAATCCTACAGTTTTCGTGATTTTAAAAATATTGAGTATCCTGAACTATTGAAAGAGTTTTTAGAAATTGATTGGAATTCTATTTTCTATATGACATGTGTTAATGATCAAGTTTCCTTTCTAGAGAATAATATAAGTAAACTTTACGAAAATTTTGAACACATTAAAACTAAAAATAAAAAACAGATTCAATGCCCTTGGTTTAATTCAACTATTAAAAACATAATACTTAAACGTAATGAGGCTTACACTCGATGGAAAAGGTACAAAACTCCACAATTGTTTAAAATCTTTCAGACTTTACGAAATATTGTCACCAAAGAGATAAGGACTGCAAAAACCAATTAATATGAAGATCAATTTAAAACTGCCATTAATAGCAAACAAATATGGAAACAGATTGACAACATTGGCTTAGGTAAAGTTAAAATGAAGGTCAATGAAATAATTGATGTCAATGAACTTAATTACAAGTTTTTAAATGTCCCTATGCCTATAGGCAATCCAGGTCACTATGAAAATTGTAGTTCTATGTTAAATCCGGATATTAGCTTTAGTTTTTGTTGTATTAATCAGTGTGATGTTTTAGAAAGTATTCTAGCCATAAAATCACAAGCAATGGGTTTTGATAATATGCATCCTACTTTTTAAAAATTATTCTCCCCCTGTTGTTCCCACCTCTTACACATATTTTTAACTACTTCAACTTTCCCAGACAGTTGGAGAAGAGCTAAGATTACACCAATTCCAAAATGTACGAATGAGTTTAGGCCAATTACAATTTTGCCTTTCCTATCATAAACTTTGGAATCAAAAAGCAGAAACAAATAAATACGTTTCTTGTCGTTAATAATTTACTGACAGATAGACAATCAAGTTTTAGTACAAAAAGAAGCTGCGTGACTGCCTTGATAGACGTTGTAGAAGAAATACGAGAACAAATTGACAAAAATGTAATAACTTTTTTAACATTGTTGGATTTTTTAAAAGTCTTTGACACCGTTGACCATCTAACTCTGGTCACAAAGTTATCGAGGTTGTTTAATTTCTCCTCAACTGCAACTAAACTTATCAAATCCAACCAAAGTGGAATAATGCAAGCTGTGAGTTACGGAGACGCTTGTTCAGTTTTTCAAATGAAATCACGTGGTGTTCCACAAGGATCCATTTTGGGACCCCTACTCTTCTCTACTTATATAAATGACCTGTCTAAAATACCAAAATATTGTAAACTCCATCTATACGCTGATGATGTACAAATGTATGCTAGCTGTAAAATGGCATCTTTTTCGTCTTGTATAACCGACATAAACGCTGTTTTGGAACGTATACAGAACTGGGCTTTAATAAATGGACTAAGTCTTAATCCAATTAAATCGAAATGTTTGATCATACATAAAAAAATAATTGACATTAAAAATATTCCTACATTAAAAATGAATGGTTCTGATATTGCGTATGTCGACAAAGCAAAAGTGCTTGGAATAGTTTTTAATAATAAACTTTCTTGGACAAATCACATTAATAACATTGTAGGTAAAGTGTATGGAATGCTTCGTTCACTGTGGGCAACGCAATTCTACACCCCGCAACGAATACGAATGCTACTAGCCAAAACTTATCTCATCCCAACACTTTTATACGGATGTGAAATTTTAAAAAACGATCAGATCATATCTCGAATTTTTCAAAACAAATCTTTAGTGTAAATTTCAATGACCTTTTAAAAATAAAAACATTAACCTTTTTTCATAAAATCATAAAGACAATAGAACCACTTTATCTGTATAAAAAACTTAAATTAACAATTTATAATCGCTCACAAAATATTATTCAATTAAGACATAAAACGTTAACTTCAGAACGTCAGTATTTTATATATACAATACGCTTTTGGAATTCGCTCCCATATTCTTATCAAAGTATTAGCAGTGCAACACTTTTCAAAAAAAAACTGTTTCAATTTTATTTCAATGTAATTTAGTTCTAGTATTTTAGTAAATATTGTAACTGCCTCAAGTTCCCTCTGAACCTGTTTTATTCATTACACCCCTGCCGGTCAGGCGGTATATTAATATGCATTTCAAACTGTGGCAGTATCTAAATGTTTCTTGTTTGTATATATTTAATAAGTTAATTAATAGTATAATATATATGTATCCATCTTTGTATAATTACTTAATAATGACTAGTACATTTGTTATAAGATATTATATTTTTGTACTAGGATATCATGAAATAAATAAAATAAATAAATACTGTTCAGAAAATTGACTATTAAAACAATTTTTTTTAAATGTGCCTGCGGCGCTTCTATCATTGATATAATATAAAATACAAACATACATTTGTTTAAACAAAAATTTGCGCGATTTTATTTAAACGACATACTAAAAATACAAAAAAAAAAACATAAGATTAAAAATAATTTGAAAATGGCGCAATTTGTTCGATAAAAAAATTGATAAAACATGATAAAATACGCGCGCATGAGGCAAAAACAAAAACTTACGGGAATGTTCCATTTGAATTACTTACTTACTTATTTGGCCATTATACCCATGATGGGTTTCTGCCGCAGCAATTACCCCTCGCCAGTCGCTTCTGAATTGCACGCGCTGGCGCCAGTTTTGCACTCCAAGTGTTGTCGGGTTGTCTCGCACTTGATCGCTCCACCGGAGATTCCCATTCTACGCGATTCCCTCTCTAAACTGGAGAATGGTGCACTGACTGCTCGTACGCTCTGCCCAATGATGTCGATATCATCAGCGTACCCGAACAGCAAGGAACTCTTGTTGAAGATAGTGCAGGGATGCAGCTCTTACAATCTTCTACATTATTATGCTGAAGAAGTCACACAATAGGGAATCGCCTTGTCTGAAACCTCGTTCGGTATTAAACGTATCGGTGAGGTTGTTCCCAATTCTCACTGAGCAACGTGTGTCGCTCAGGGTCATCCAACAAAGACTTATCGGACTTTCGAAGGCAGCTTTGTAATCGACGAAGAGGTGGTGGGTGTCGATCTGCCTCTCTTGGATCTTTTCCATGATTTGAAGCAATGTGAAAATCGATTCAATGGTGGACTTGCCAGGTCTAAAGCCGCACTGATAAGATCCAATCAGTCTGTTGACGATGTGCTTCAGTCTTTCACATAATACGCTCGTTAGAATCTTATACGCGATATTGAGGAGACTTATCCCACGGTTGTTGGCCATATTCTGCTGATGAGCTGGTGCATGTTCGTTATGAGCTCTGGTCTTAAACAACTCAGCAGGCAGACAATTCGATCCTGCGGCTTTGTTGTTTTTATGGCTGTTGATGGCTGTGAAGACCTCATCACGGTCAGGCGGCGGTATGTCAACGCCGTCGTCAGCAACTGGGGTTGTCTTCTCAATCGGCGGAGTAGTTGTCATCATTGCCTGCTAGAAGATCAGAGAAGTGCTCTCTCCTTAATCTAAGTTTACCCTGGACATCTGTTACTGGATTCCCAGCATCGTCCTGACAGGAAGAGGGTCCGGTCTTTAATCCTCCGGTCAGGTGTCTTATCTTCTGAAAGAATTTTCGAGCTTCGTTCCTGTCGCCATGCATCTCAATATCTTCACACTCACGTTTTTCTAATTCGCTTTTCTTGCACCTAAAAAGATGTATCTCCTCCTTCCTCTTCTCTCTGTATCGCTCCTTCGCGGCTCGCGTAACTACGAACGGCAGGGTGGCTCTATATGCAGCGTCTTTTTAGCAGCGCATAAGCGTGTGTGAACCATGGCTGCTACACGGAAGTGATCCGAGTCGATGTTGGCATTTCGGATCGAGCGTACATCCATCACACTAGAAGCGTGCCTTCCGTCAATCACAACATGATCAATTTGATTGCGCGTGTTCTGATCGGGTGACCGCAACGTGGCCTTGTGAATATTGAGATGCTGAAATCTAGTACTACTAAAGTCCATGTTTCGTGCTGCGGCGAAATCGATCAGCCTCATTCCATTGTCGGAGGTGTTGTCGTGGAGGCTGAATTGTCCAACCGTTGAACCAAAGTTACCCTCATGACCCACCTTGGCTTTAAAGTCGTCAATCACAATTTTGATGTTGTGGCGGGGGTAGCGCTCATAGGCTTCGTCGAGGCGTTCATAGAAAGTCTCTTTAGTTTCATCGTCCTTCTCATTCGTCGGAGCGTGCGCACAAATAAGGCTGATATAGAAGTATTTAGCCTTGATGCGCATTGTTGCTAGTCATTCGTTCACGGGTGTGACCTAGAGATAAGATGGCGGAGTCTCTTGCCAACTACAAATCCACAACCAAATTCATGTCTCTCCGCATGGCAGCTGTAGTAAATGTCACAGGATGCCTGTTTAGAGCAGCCCTGTCCAGGCCATCGCATTTCCTGGATTGCGGTGATGTCAGCCTTGTATCTTTCGAGGACATCAACCAGCTGGATCAACCAGCTGGCACCTTCCCTATAAAGGGTTCAGACATTCCAGGTGCATATCCGTAACTCATGGTTTTTTATACGTTTGCGTAGGTTGTCATCGTGTTTTCGGGTCGATATCCGAGGCATCTTTTCTGTTTTCGTTGAATCAGTTTTTTGATATGGCGTGTCACAAGCCCAACGCACAACCCCCATTTTGGAGGGACATTATCCCTGTCTCGATTATCCGACCAGACCTCCCACCGGGGTTAAAATCCGATCTTCAGCTAGTTGCCGATCAACGCGAAGCCGAGACTAGGAATTTATAAGTGAAAGTCAACCAAATTTTTATCACATAACAAGGACACATAGGTCTCTTATCTAACGTATAAATCATGTTAATAGCATGTCATGTTCAAATGATATTTGAATGTAAATATACGCATTTTTTCAGTATTATTCAAAAAAATATAATATTTAGCGGTTTATAACTTTTTTGGATCACCATGGATCACGATCGTACTATATTAAGAGAGTAGTACGATTTATGGTGGTTACAGCCATTTGAATTTTATCTGCGGCTTCCTGCGCCTAAAGGTCATTTTATACCGTATACCTAACCCTTAAATGCTCATGAAAACCGATTTGAACAAAAGTAACAAATATATCACCGTGCTTTTTCAGGTATTGGTCGGTATATAAAAGTATATATATTCTTGATCAGCATCACGCAACTAGTCCGTTAAGCCATGCGTGTTTTTCATATGTCTGTATCTATGTCTATATATATGTCTGCTGCCTGTCAGAAATCACGGTAACTTGAATAATACTGGTCAGAATGAAATGAAATTTTGATTCAATATGTTTTAGGCAAAAAATGGTTCTGATTTCAGAAATGAGCCAAATCGGTAAGCGGACACGCCTACCTCCCATACATGTCACTAATCTATACCTCTTTAGGAACCAATAATTCGTTAATAAGTTGAGATATTATTACAAAATGTTAGAATTAACTACACGCTGCAAAAAAATGGCTGTCCCAAACATAATTTTGCAGGCATTAACATGTATGTTTCCATAGACACATATCAGTTGTTTCAGTTAAAAAGTAGTATGTTTCAATATCCAAATATTTTTAAATCGCTGTAATGCCGTGATATCGCACGAAAAGTTTCTTCACGAACAAAACGCGCGTAAAAAGGTCCTACTCTACCATAGAGGTAGTAAAAATTTATGGTCATTCGTAAAAAGGGTGAAGAATCAGACGACATCTTCTACTCAAACTCTTATTATGAATGGCCAGACCTTCACTGATCCGGTTGATAAAGCTAATCTCTTTGCAGAATTATTTGCAAATAATTCAACGCTCTCAGATAGTAATCAACCACTGCCCGTCGTCGATTTTGTTTCTCCTGCAATGCCGGAGATTCATTTTCGAACTCGGGCAGTTTAAAAGGTTTTAGCAAACCTTAACATTAACAAAACCTCTGGGCCAGATGGCATATCTGCCCATGTGTTGAAGAAGTACGCGTCAACGAAATTTGTACGGAGAATCTTTCGCTCGAACGCTCCCAGTACTCTCTCATCGGTGGAGGCCAGCGTCCATGTTTCAGCACCATAAAGTAGGACGGGCATGTTGAGTGACTTGTAGAGCGTTATTTTTGTACGGCGAGAGAGGGCTCTGCTTCTCAACTACTTACTGAGCCCAAATTAGCACCTGTTGGCAAGAGTTATTCTCCGTTTTATCTCCAGGCTGACGTCGTTGTTGCTGTTTACGCTGGATCCCAGATAAACGAAGTCCTTCACAATGTCGAACTTGTGAGTGTCAAAATCAGCTTTTTATCCAAGACGCACGGACTCTTTTTTGCTTGTTGACACAAGGAACTTCGTCTTGTACTAGATCCATTCGACGCGACTCTTTCTCCAATCTGGAGAATGCTGCGCTGACTGCTCGTGTGCTCCTGCCAATGATATCAATATCGTCGACATATGCGAGCAGCATGACACTTTTGATGAGGATAGTGCCGCTTTGACGGAGTTCGGCAGCTCGAACTATTTTCTCCATCAATAAGTTTAAAAAGTCGCACGATAGGGAGTCACCCAGTCTGAAATCTCGTTCGGTATGAAATGACTCGGAGAGGTCTTTTCCTATTTTCACTGAGCAACGTGTGTTGCTCAGGGTCATCCTGCAAACCCTTATAAGTTTCGCAGGTATACCGAACTCAGACATTGCGGCGTATAATCGTTCCCTTATCGGAGTGTCGAAGGCGGCTTTATAGTCGACTAATAGGTGGTAGGTGTCGATCTGTTTTTCTAGGGTATTTTCCTGTATTAGGCGCAATGTGAAAATCTGGTCTATACAGGACTTTCCAGGTCTGAAGCCGCACTGATAAGGTCCAACCAGTCTGTTGACGATGGGCTTCAGTCTTTCACACAATACGCTCGATAGAACTTTGTATGCGATATTGAGTAGGCTGATTCCACGGTAGTTGGCGCAGATAGTGGGATCCCCTTTCTAAGGATTGGGCAGAGTACACTGAGGTTCCAGTCACTTGGCATGCTTTCATCCGACCATATTCTGCTTACGAGCTCGTGCATGATCTCTATTAGCTCTTCGCCTCCGGTCTTAAACAATTCAGCAGGCAGGCCATCAGCACCTGCGGCTTTGTTGTTTTTCAGCCCAGCGATGGCTGCTCTGACCTCGTCATGGTCGGGTGGTGGAATCTCAACGTCGTCATCAAATACTGGGGTTGCCGGGTTTACTTCTCTATCGGTGGAATTGCAGTCATCATCACCAGTCAGCAGATTAGAGAAGTGACCTTCCATATCTTAAGTGTGCTCTGGATATCTGTGACTAGATTCCCGCCTCATCTTTAAAAGAAGAGGCTCCAGATTTTGAACCTCCGGCTAGGCGTCTTATTTTCTCGAAGAATTTTCGAGCCTCATTCCTGTCCCCAGCTCAATCTCCTCACACTCACGTCATTCTGCCTCGCTTTTTTTGCGCCTGAAAAGACGTCTCTTTTCCCTTCTCTTCTCTTTGTATCGCTCCTTCGCAGCTCGCGTAGCTACTGTCTGCAGGGTGGATTTGTACGCAGCGTCTTTCTCTGCAGTGGTCGCGCGACACTCTTGGTCATACCACTGGTTACTCAGGGGACGTTGGAATCCAAGCACCTCTTCGGCAGCCGTACGCATAGAGCAGGAGATATGGTTCCACTGCGCGCTTATATCATCGAGAGGAGGAGAGCTTTGTCTAAGCAGGTGTGAGAGTCGAGTGGAAAAGGCTTGCGTTGTCTGTTGTGATTGTAGCTTTCCGACGTCTAGCTTTCTCTGCGTTTGGTTCCGTACGTTCTTCGCAGCGCTTAAGTGTGTGCGGACCTTGTCTGCTACAAGGTAATGATCCGAGTTTATATTGACACCTCGGATAGTTCGTACGTCCATCACGCTCAAAGCGTGCCTTCCATCAATCACAACATGATCACTTTGGTTTTTGATCGGTTTTTTGATCGGGCGACAACCATGTGGCCTTGTGGATATCGAAGTGTTCGAATCTTGTGCTACTAACCACCATGTTTCGTGCTGCGGCGATGTCGATTAGCCTCGTTCCGTTATCGGAAGTGTTGGCATGGAGGATAAATTTTCCGATTGTTGGACAATAGATGGCTTCTCTGCCCACCTTGGCTTTAAAATCGCCTAGCACGATTTTGATATCGTGGCGGGGGCAGCGCTCGTATGCGTTGTCTAGTCGCTCGTAGAAACGCTCTTTTGTCTCATCATCTTTCTCGTTCGTCGGAGCACAAATTAGGCTGATATGGAAATATTTAGTCTTGATGCGGATTGTTTCCAGCCTTTCGTCCACGGGCGTGAACCTAGAGACAAGGTGGCGGAGTCTCTTGCCGACCACAAATCCACATCAAAATTCGTGTCTCACCGCATGGCAGCTGTAGTAAATATCACAGGACGCTTGTTTCGAACAGCCCTGTCCCGTCCATCGCATCTCCTGGGTAGCGGTGATGTCAGTCTTATATTTTCGAGGACATCTGCCAGCTGGATAGAGGCACCTTCCCTATAAAGGGTCCGGACATTCCAGGTGCATATCCGAAAATAATGGTCCTTAAAACGTTTGCGTGTGTCGTCATCGTTGTAATCGGTAGTTATCCGAGGCTTCTTTTTTGTTTTCATTGGGCGCATAGGTTTTTTTCCATGGTGGGACCCAAACCCAACGCACGAACTCTCACTCTAAGGGAGATGCTCGCCACTCACTTTAGCCGACTTTGACACCGGGTGGTGTAGAGCGCCGTTTCCAGGGACTTCCACGAGGAGGACTTCCACCGAAGTGGAGGTGTCACCATTAGGCAATTTGCCAGTTCTGGTGACCACTGAGTTGACTTGAGACGACACCGACAAGGATTGCGCTGGCTTCGCCATGAGCACTTAGACACGTTGCCTTGTGATAATCGCCCCCATAGTGATACGTTCAATAATGACCTAAAATCAATCTCCAAGTGGGGTGTTGCAAATAGAGTAGATTTTAATTCAAGCAACCCCCAATGTTGTCTGTTATCCCACAAAAGAATGGATTCACTCCTCCCACCCCTCAATATGGGTGCTGTGGATATTGCGCAGTCAGCTTCTCTTAACGTGCTAGGCATATCAATTCAATGTGATCTCCGTTGGAATGACCACATATTTAATGTGTCGTAAGAAGCGGCCAAGTGCCTCGGTTTTTTAAAACGGTGTAAAACAAACTTTACTCCTGATGACCTACGCACTGTCTACACTACCTATATACGGCCTAAAAGGGAATTCAATTCGCACATTCGAGCAGGACCTTCAAAATTCTCCTTGGAGTTCCTGGACCGAATTCAACAACGTGCGATATATTTGATAGGGGATAAAAAAATATCTCATCGTCTATTGGTTCTCTTGAGCACCGAAGGACCATTGGGTCGTAAGTGTTCGAGGGAAATACATGGCCTGATTCCACCAGGTCGTGTTTTCTCTCGTTCTACTCGGGCATCAAACCAAGCCCACCCCTTCGTAGTCCACTCGAATCTCAACAGATCCACGCATTATAGAGAGAATTCGTTTTTCAGTCACACGACACGTTTGTGGAACAATCTCCCTTCGTCCGTTTTCCCGACATTTTTGATATTGGCAAGTTAAAATCAAACATTCACCGACACTACTCCATCTTTCCCCGCTCAATTTAACCTATCATCCCTTCTTGCGATCAACACTGTGCATTGCATGCATCCCCTGAGCGTTGGTTAATTTGTAAAAAAAAAAAAAATATTTCCATAGACACATATCAGTTGTTTCAGTTAAAAAGTAGTATGTTTGCATAAAACATATCTAAATATTTTTGGAAAGGAATCCTGATAATAAAATATTGTTTTTTTGATTAATTTTTATTAAAAGTCATTGCACAGTGGGAATTAATAAAATTTGAATTCATATACAAATATATAAATGCATAAATAAATAATTGAATTAAAACTGCAAGTACAAGTTTCAGCGCAGCACATAGCGTTGGTAAGGAATTCGCGGAGCCTGATGTACAAAACCATGTTTGAAAATAGAAGCATTGTATGTCATCAGTATCATCAGTCATCAGCATCAGTATGTTTAAAAGGACCAATACATACTTCAAACGATGACAAAAGAGACGTAGATAAAAAATTCTGCTCAACGAGTGCCAACTTCGTATACAAGAAGAATGTTGGAAGAATACATTTATTTAAATCCAATTTCTTTATTGTTTGTTTTCAAACATCAATAAATATGTTCAAACAATGGCAAAAGATGTCGTGGGTAGAAAATGCTGCGCAACGTTGCAAACTTCGTCTGTCGATATCTAATCGAATGAAGACGAGCGTTGCGAACATACGTTATAATTAGATTTGAATAGCATTTTCTGTTTCTTTTGAAACATAGTTATTACCAAGTTAACTGCCAAGAAATAGTATATTTAAATGCAATTCAAATTTTATGTTTGTATTGTAACATATTTATGATAAATTTAACAGATTCTTCTGGGGAATATATAAAATGTTTACACATAGTAAAGTGTTATTACAATAATTTAATTACACTTCATTCGTAATACATGTATGGTGATTTCGTATTATTTATTAATTACATTCAAACATATTCAAACAAATCTTTTCTATCTGTGTATGTATTTTGTGCAAAAATGGACGAAATGAATAAATTCTACAATATCCTCGATTTATCACTTTGTAGTCAATGATGTCATTTCCTACTGGGCATAATAATGCACGATTCTAACTAGGTATGTGCAATTAATCGTTTTACCGGAATGTCTTATTAATCGTAAACACGATATATCCAATTTTCGATGTGTCATAATTTTTTGATTAACCTAAAATACTTTTATTCGGTTAATTAGAATTTTTATTAATTAAAAAACGATGACTCGATTAATCAGAAATATGATTAATTGAAGTACGATTGTTTTGTTATTGGCATGATTATAAATAACAATACTATACTTGTTACGCATATTTTTCGGCATTTGTAATTTTATAATTTTGTTTTTTTCTTCAAACAAAATTTTTTTTTTACAAATTAACCAACGCTCAGGGGATGCCCCCTATTCATGTAAAGCATAGTGCTGATCGTAAGAAGGGATGATAGGTTAAAAGGAGGGGGGAAAGATAGAGTAGTGTCGGTGAATGTTTGTTTTGAACTTGCCAATATCAAAAATGTCGGGAAAAACGGACGCAGAGAGTTTGTTCCACAAACGTAACGTGCGACTGAAGAACGAATTCTCTCTATAATACGTGGTTCTGTTGAGAGCCGAGTAGACTACAAAGGGGTGGGCTTGGTTTAACGCCCGAGTAGAACGAGAGAAAACACGACCTGGTGGAATCAGGCCATGTATTTCCCTCGAACACTTACCGTTGTAATACCTATAAAACAGGATTACACACCCAACGGTCTTTCGGTGCTCAAGAGAACCAATAGACGATGAAATATTTTCATCCCCTATTAAATATATCGCAAGTTGTTGGATTCGGTCCAGGAACTCCAAGGAGGATTTTAAGGCCCCTGCCCGAATGTGCGAATTGAATTTCATTTTAGACCTATATAGGTAGTGTAGACAGTGCGTAAGTCAGCAGGAGTGAAGTTTGTTTTGCACCGTTTTAAAAACTGAAGCACTTAGCCGCTTCTTTCGACACATTAAATATGTGGTCATTCCAACGGAGATCACATTGAATTGATATGCCCAGAACGTCAAGAGCAGCTGACTGCGCAATATCCACAAGTCCCATATTGAGGGGAGGGAGGGGTGAATCCATTCTCTTGTGAGATAACAGACAACATTGGGTCTTGCTTGCATTAAAATCTACTCTATTTGCAACACCCCGCTCGGAAATTGATTTAAAGTCATTATTGAGTGTGTCATTCATAGTGCGTCGTTTACTCTCAATCTCCAATGAGTTTGGGCACTTGTTGAACGAATATGAATGACAAATGTTACTGTCATCTGCAAAGAAATGAATTGGGTTCTGGGTCAATAACAAAAGATCATTGATAAATACCAGAAATGGGGACAGGGATAGGACGGAACCCTGCGGCACTACAAAATTGATGGAATGTTGTTCCGAAAGAACACCATCCATCGCAACTCGTATTGAACGACCCTGGTGAAAACTAGATATCCACCGAGTAAAAGATTCACCGACACCAAATGCAATTAGTTTTGAGACGAGGGCTTTATGCCACACTCGATCGAAAGCCTTGGAAATATCGAGAGCAACAGCCTTGCTCTCCCCGAAAAGGTGAACGCAATTATTCCACTTTTCGGAGAGGACCGCCATCAAGTCACTCGTGAATCTGGTCCTACGGAAACCGTATTGTCGGTCACTGAGCAATTCGTAGTGCTCAAGATTGTTCACAAGGTGGAAGTTAATTACGCTCTCCATTACATTGGTCGGTAATCGGTAGGGTTCGTGGCCTCGCCCGTTTTCGGAACTGGCTGGACATTGGCAACCTTCCAACAAGATGGAAAAACTCCTGTCGTGTAGGAGATGTTGGAAAGGTTACACAACGGACAAGCCAGCGTTGATGCGCACTTCTTCTACACATGGGCAGATATGCCATCTGGCCCAGAGGCTTTGTTAATGTTGAGATTTGCTAAAACCTTTTTAACTGCCCGAGTTCGAAAATGAATCTCCGGCATTTCAGAAGAAACAAAATCGACGACAGGCAGTGGTTGATTACTACCTGGGAGCGTGTAAATATTTGCAAAGAATTCTGCCAAGAGATTAGCTTTATCAACCGGATCAGTGAAGGTCTGGCCATTCATACTAAGAGTTGGAGTAGACGATGTCGTCTGATTCTTCGCCCTTTTTACAAATGACCAGAAATGTTTACTACCCCTGTGATAGAGTAGGATCTTTTTGCGCGCGTTTTGTTCGTGAATAAACTTTTCGCGCGAGATCACGGCATTACAGCGATTCCTATACGAAGTCTTTCAGAATAAGCATTCTTGTTAGAACGCCAAGTCTGAAAGGCTTCCTCTTTCGACCTGAGTGCAATCCTGCGAGTCTCATTAAACCAAGAGTGGTCCTTGGGTTTAATGCTAATCTTTTTAGAAGGTATGAAGTTCTGCATACCTTATAAAATAATATTTTGTACCATTAAAACCGCGGCATTTATGTGTCTGTCTGCGAAACACAATTTCCAATTAAAGTTGCGAAAAAATCATTCAATGCAACCCAATTAGCTTTTTCGTAAAACCATACAGTCCTATTCGGGGCTTTAATCGAAGAGGCGCGTAAACTAGAATACGAAAACTCAGCGGAAACAGTTCAGTGGTCGGAGTTACCAAGAGGTGCAAGGACTTTTACTTAATGTTTTTCATGATGTGAAGTCAGAAAAAGGTCTGGGCTTTGCCCACGGACGCGTGGGAGGTACGTCGGTTCCTTCACCAATTGGTTCCTTCACCAAAAAGGTGGGCTTTGCCCACGGACGCGTGGGAGGTACGTCGGTTCCTTCACCAATTGAGTGAGTTGATTGCACTCTGCAAACAGCTCAACATAACAACCCTCCTGTGTTGTAAGACCCGAGTGGCTCAACCAAGTGTCGTTTTGCACATTAAAATCGCCGGCAACAACAATTTCACTACCTGGGAATTGCTCCAATATATTTGAGATCTAATCAGATAAGGCATCCAGCTTATTACAGGTGGAAACCCTATCTAGATGCGGACTCCTATAAAGAAAGCACCAGTACATGATGTGCGTTTGGAATTTGAATTTAACCCAAATTGAATTAAATTCGCTATCCGACACACTATGTTGTTGCTGCAGTTGATACACAACGTCACTCCGAATAAATAGAGCGAGACCCCTATGGGCAGAAAATAATGACACTAAGTGATACCCAGGTATTTGAAAATCCAGTGGATCTACATCCTCACTAACCTGGGTCTCACCCAGTGCCATTATTTGTGGCCTTTTAACGGACACATACGCATATATAGAGAAGAAATTCGTTCTCAGCCCACGAATGTTGCAAAAATCTATGCGAAATTTTTGCGACATTTTTTCTACTGGACAACTTCAAAACAGACATACATACTACCAAGGCGCAGCAGTTGAAACAAACAAATGAGAGCGCAAGCCAAGCCGTGGTGAGTGTTATGCCTTCACCACGGCATAGATCGCGCACTTACTGCAGTATTAAATGAGTATGCTAGTAGCGTGGAGTAGGATGGGGGAGGGAGGGAATACGGCAACAAACCTGTGCAATTGCAGCAAAGAGCATAGAAAAGTCCTTTGCGTTGGCAATTGTAAATAACAGCGAGTGCAGCAAATCAGCAGGCAGCTGATTTGCTGTTGGTATATTTATTTTAATTTGTATTTTTTTAAATTGATTGTAGTTATTGGACGTGTAATTATTGTTTATAATTTTTGGTATTATTGGTCGGCCACATTAAGCACAATTTTGACACACATTATGATATCACGGAAACATTTTGATGTTGCCCCTTAAAATGGTATATGTTCTAATAGAAACATAATAATTACTACATCCAAACAAAATAAATATTTGAACCGAAACATAAATATGATTAAAATATAACATGATTTGGAGCGACCTGAATATAAATATGTTTCATTTGTTTCAGTTCAAAAAGTAGTATGTTTGCATAAAAACATATCTAAATATTTTTGGGAAGGAATCCTAAAAATAAAATAAAATGTTGTTTTTTTATTAATTTTTATAAAAAATCTTTAAACATGTACAGTGGGAATTTATAATAATTGAATTCATATACACATTTTTAAATGCATAAATAAATAATTCGTTTAAAACTGCAAGTACAAGTGACAGCATCAATGAATGCACAATTGCATTAGAAACCATACGCTAAACCAGACGATCCAAACTCGCTTTATATTTGGAACAGTTACAGTTGATCTCAGTACAGCACATAGCGAAGGCAAGGAATTCACGGAGGCTTTTGTAAAAAAACATGCCAAATTCTGTTTGAAAATCGAAACACAGATTTTTATTTGTGGTTTTTTCACATTAGTTTCAGAAATTATATACTGTACTATATTATACTCTGTTACTATGTGTAATTTTTGTAACACAATTTATATATTTATTTAATTTACAAATAACAAAATTATTACCGACGCGAACACGTTTTCTCAACGAACAACAAAAGACACGTACGCAGAAAATGTCGATCACCGAGTGTCAACTTTGTACACAAGAAGAAAGCTACAAGAATACCTTTATTTTCATTTGAATTAATTTTTTGTTTGTTTTCAAACATCAGTATTTTTAAAATGACCCTATACATACTTCAAACGACGACAAAAGAGACGTAGAAGAATGTTGCAAGAATACACTTATTTAAATCCAATTTCTTTTTTGTTTGTTTTTTGACATCAACATGTTCAAACGATGACATAAGATGGCGTAGGTAGAAAAGTCTGGCAACGCTATGACTAATGAATAGTCTCCATTTCTAAGCGCTCCGTGAAAAATTATTTCTTTTATTAAATTTAATGGTTTTATAACGCCAAATAATTGTAAATCTGTGCAAATAATCATATACTGCCAATAACTGATGTGCAGATATTGAAGTACAGCAGTTTTTGGTGTGCAATTATTAAATACGCATTAATTCGTTGCGTCTGCGCTGCGGCAGTACATTAACATTTTTTTTTTCTCGCAACAGAATTTACTGCTTTCGGTTTTATTTTACAAACACAACAAATCGCACTAAGCTAGAAAAATAAAGACACAAATTGTTGGCGAAATTAAATAAAAAAAGATAAAAGTGTTAGTGATTTGAAATAGCTTCAGTATTGCGAATCTTTCAATTAGAGATCATTCAATCTGTGAATTGAAGACATTGTGACACATAACTTCATTTTTTATGTGCACCATTTACTTGGAGTTACTGTGGTTCCTGATTGCAATTAATTTGTCGCAATGAAATTGTCGCTGCACTAAACACATACAATAAAAAATAAAAGTAAATTGTAAACAGATGACAAGTAGTCTCAATAAATAAAATAAATAAAAAAAGTGTCTATTGAGTGAACTTTCAATCTTCGGCAAAATTGTTTTCAATATTGAACAGCTGTCAATCGTCACTGCGTATTGAAAACATTGACACATAACCACACTTTTATGCACGATACGGCGAACCAAATATCATTTCTGTGGTTCTAATGGTGGTATTGTTCCTGAGACGTTGTTGTTCCTGAGTTGCGGTTGTTCATGAGTTGCGGTTGTTGCAGTTGTTCCTGAGCTGCTGTTGTTCCCCAGTACAAACTTAAAAAGCAATGTGGCACATAACCACAAAAATTTGATGTGTACTTCGCTGCGAATGTAATTTTAATTGAGTGGTTCCTGAGTTCTGGTTATTTTTGAGCTGCAGTTTTTGGACACTTGTTCCTTTCGGGTTGCCTGTATTTCAGTGCAATGTCTCCCCCAACACAATCATATCCGATGAAGTGTAAGAAATGCGATACGAACTGCACATAAACAACTGGAGCAATTGCATGCGCATTTTGTGATTTCTTTTTTCATCCAAGTTGTGCGATTGGAATTACCCCAGCTGTCACGAAGGCAATGCTTGATTCCATTCTCAAGAGCAACGGAGGTTTGTTGTTTCGTCGTGGATTATGCATAGCATCCAGTCCATCGCAAAATACACATGGACTACAGGAGATCTGTTCTAAACTATGCGCCCTGGAAAATCACATGCAAAACATCTCGATTAAAATAACGCAAGACGTGACAGCGGACATCAAAAACGAAATTCATAATTTAATTGCTAAAGTCAAGGAGGTTGAAATTTCTGCATCATTGCGGTTGGATAAACTTGAAGCGGAAAATATGTTATGCTCCACCTAGCGATCGTATCCGATATGGCCCTCCGACTAGTTCACGGTTCAGGGTACGGTTCTCAACCACCGATCGAGTGGTCAACAATTTGAAAATTACAATTTCAAACGAAACTACAAAAAAAAGTAAACTGCTAACAAAATTCATACTACAAGTTATTATCAGTTTCCCAAAGGAGGGGGAGATGTTGTCCCCTCATGCACCCACCCTTCCATGGTCGCCGGATATCCGGTTTCATTTTAAAAGCGACCCTTTATATTTACAACGGAACATAGTTCGTGATTTACTTCCTCATGCTGCAGATATTATCCCGGCCCCAGTTAAAACTTTACCACATATTTTGTAACATTTTATTAGCTAATTATGACATATATTATGAGGTGGCTTCATTAATTAAAAAAATAATTTAAATTCAAAAATTAATTTAACACAATGAACTAGAATTTGCGGACCATACCTTTTATATCAATACCTTTTATATATGTTGCGTATTATTAAATTCCCATCCCAATTTCACACAATAAATTAAATTAAATATAAAAAGAAATGGTAAATATAGAATATATATATAAAAAAATGAAAATTATCACTACAAAAATATTAATTTAATAAATATGAAATATAAGTAACATGCAATATATCAAACAATACTTAAAACTAAAAAGGAACGGAATCAAAAAGGATGTAAGATGGGTAAGGATGGGTTCATTTCATTTTTCCCCTTTTCTTTTTGCTATTTTATTTATGTTTATATGTATGTATACGTATTCACCACTTTATTTATTAACCTGTCTCTGACCATATATATATTTTCTCTGTAAATTTAGTAATTCTTTACTTTCCTTCCATTTTAAATATATATTTTTCTTTATACTTTATTAATTTCTTCCTTTTTTTCTATTTCTACCTGCCTAATGAGCTTACTGGGTTGGTATTATTTTGCGTTTTTATTTTGATTTTCTTCATATATATATATATATATATATATATATATATATATATATATATATATATATGTTCCTGGGAGACTTCATTAATTTCATAAATTCCTTTTTTTATATTAATTCTGAATCAATTTTTTTTGTTTCTTATTACCATGTCTTAAGTCCCATTTTTTTTAATTTCTAGTTTTCCTACTTTCAAATATAATTTAAGTTACTATAATTCCAGTTCCTTTAGATTATGCCGTCGCTGCATATTATACTATAAACGATTTTTTTTAGGTAATTTAAAGTATGCCACCTCGCCTCTAATTACACAAACCAAAAATTAAATCCTATAAAACTTATAAAAAATCCTTATTGTTGGGGTTTGGTTCTCGCTCCGGATCTCCTCGTGGCTGCTAGGAATTTTCCCTCTTTTTTATTGAAGACTCTGAAGAAAAAAACAGTTTTCGTGCAGTGGGGTTTGCGTCTTCTCTTTATATTTGTATTCGCTTTTAATTTTGGGACAATACAGGTTTATGCCTAGGATTCAAAGTTTGGGACTCGGTGTTTGACGGTTTGGGACGGTGTTTCTGTGTGTATGTTCTCAATGGTGCAGCAGGGAGGGCTCCGTTTTATGAATAAAATATTTGGAACGGACTTACTACATTTTTTGTGACTTAATTCATTTTCTTCTCTTCATGTAACTGCCAAATTGTTTGTTGCAACGTTTTATTAGTTGACGCTCGTCCTCCCCTGCTGCCAGATAATACTTTTGCGCTGCTCGCTCTCCGCACCCAAAGTCCCCAAAATGTTCCTATTAAACAATTTTTTTCTTTTAATTGGGCAGTACTACTTTTACATTTTGTTTGCCACGACTTACCCAAAGCTACTCTTATCCTAACCTGGACGCTATTCCCCGCTTCTACGTAATGCCTTTTCTCCTGCTTTAAGCCTGCAACACCACACAATCATTATTTTCTTTAAACCAAAAAATCGTCACTTTTTTTTTATTTACCACTAATTTTAATTCTTGTTTAATTTATTGTCACTGTGCTATGCACACTATAAAACGTTTGATTTTTAAATTTTTATGTTATTTTAATTTAGATTTACTTTTTTTTCTTAATTTACTCAAACACTTTAAAATTAGTGACTGTCGCACTTAACGTCTTCTTAACATATGTGCTTGATTCGTGACATTTTGAAGCCATGAAGCCATCGAAGTGCAGTTGTCTTCCAATGCCTACGAAGACCGTTTTCATTTTTTATTTATGTACCTTCCTATATTCTTGGCGTTGGCGCCTATTTTCTATTTAATCTGTCCTATATATTTATTATATTCCCGCCCAAAATCACCTATCTGTTGAAATTCCCGCCTTTTCTTTCTTTTTTCACCGGATGCCTCCCAAAACGGAAACACAAAACCCATTTCCCTCCTATTCATATCCTTGCTTTTTCTAGTGTATGCGGCTTTCAGCATTTTCAGCAAGTGCCTCACATACAAAATGTTTCATTCATTTACTTTTAAGCGAATCTTACATTTCGCAACATGTGGCACCGCATGCACCTGTTACAGTTTTTTCGCTTGTATACCAGTTTGTGATTGGTGCAACCATGCACACAACTGTCAAACGTCATTTTACTCTTGTGTCATTTGTGTTCTGCCGGTCATTTTTCTATTTTGTTAAATTTTGTGTTTTTATCAGGAAAAGGATCGCTACAAATCACCGCCACGTCCAAATAATCGGTGCAAGACCCCAAATTCATGGTAACCAGGAAATTGGTGATCTACACATGGAGGTGACTTTGTTGGAGCTACTTGGGTGGAACCGTGCATTGTAGTGGGTGACTACGGTGCATCGCAGGAAAGAAACCTATGCAGTTGTGTGCAACGACGCCTTGCCGCATCACGTACCGTAATGCACCCGAGCGCTGATGGTTCCCGCCATTGATGGGACTGCCCACCTGGCACATGCTACAGCCTACAAGAAATTTGGTAAGACGTCCAAAATTTTGAATCTATTATTTTGTTCAAGACACCCGCAACCAATAATAGCTTAAAAAAAGAGCTAATCCGTGGAGATGTCATTATGAGTGATCTACCATCGCATATCGCAAGTGACGAGCTCTATCAACTGGTGATTAAAATCTCGAAAATCTTTGATATAGATATAAATTCATCAGATATACATTATTGCTCGTGGATAAGAAACAAGATGTCAGTTTTAGTGAAGTTTAATAGTGACAAAACGTGATCAATTAATGAATAAATAATATGGCAAGCGCGACCTCAAACTTAGTCAAATTATGGAGAGAGATATTGACGCCCGCGAGTATTTCAATGACCATTTAACACCAATTGCTTCCAAGTAACAATAAGTTTGTCGTCGGCTGCACAAAGGTGGCAGGATTAAGCTGTTCAAACTTTTAAACAATGGCATGACAAGGGCAAAAGTTATTCTACCTGATGGAAAAGAAAAAATGTTGGACTCTTTTAAGATTACATCTTTACTAACTTCTCTACAATCAACGTTGACGCGATGTGTGAATTCTACTGTTGCTGCTAATCTGGAGTTATGAGTTAAATGAGCTGCCTGATTCTTAATCAACAAATCCTTTTTTATGTTGCTCGTTTTAAATATCAACTCAATTACAATTTTAATGATTCAGCTTTTTAAAATGAAAAGTCTAAATTTTTGATAAAAATTTAAAATTGTATAACTGAAATTCCAGTATTAAAAACTTATAAAATCTTGTTCAGTATTACTATCCCTCAATATTATTTAATTTTTTGTGGATCTCTTAGTTTTTAGTAAACCCAATATACCAAAAGGCACGTAAACGTGCCGTATACGTTCCGTATTTACGGGCATAAACACCGTTTACGGCAGCCATTTACGGAACGTAAAGCAACACGTTTTACATATGAAAGGAAATTTAAAATACAGCCCATTCCGGAAATGGCCCGTAGGTACGGCAATAAAACGTAAATGCATGAACGTATTTACGAGCCGTAAACAGAACTTTTTTATGGTACTTTAAAGCAATGAATGAACGTAAAAGGCACGTAAATACGGCCCGTAAACGGAACGTATAAAAAGCTCGTTAAGAGAACGTAAATACGGCACGTAAACGGGCCGTATAAAAGGCACGCAAAAGGAACGTAAATACGGCACGGAAATGGGACGTAAATACAATACCGTATGCGTGCCATACACTAAGAAAACAAGAAAGTCTTGCTGCAACTATCCTTTTACATTTACGCCTTGTAGCAAATATTCAAACATCCCATAAGTTTTAATAAAGTTGCAGCAAAACTATTAATATTTTTTAAATATGACATATATGCAGATAGTTACGAGATGTTTGCCACAACAGCAATTCATTAAAATGTTGCAACTAGAAAATTTCATATATCAATTATTATTTATATTTTTATTTTTTTAATGAAAAATATTTTTCAATCATGAAGAATAAAAAACCCTGGAATTATAGTCATAAAAATACTTCTTTAAATTAAGTAAAGCCGTAAAGTTACCGTTTTTTACTCGTAAAAATGGTTGTGCGTATTTTTAGCCGTATTTACGATAGCCGTTTCTGAGCCGTAATTACGTGCACGTAGCGTTATCGTACTTCGCACGTAAAAATGTGTTTTTGTATTTTTAACCGATTTTGCGGTAATAGGCGTTTTAGTACCGTAATTACGTGGCCGGAACGGTGTCGGTTTTTGTACGTAAAAATTGATATCTGTATCTACTACCGTATTTACAGCTAGACCCGTATTTAACACGTAATACTGTGCCGTTATGTCACCGCAATAACGGGCATACCCGTTTTCACAACCGTTTTTACGTTTCAGTCCGTATCTGTGTTTATTGGGAATATTTTTGTTTTTTCAATTAATACAAACATATTAATATATTGTTTCATATAATCTTATAATTATGTATACATTTTTGGGATTGATGCGCATATGGGGAATTATAGTTGTGTTGATGAATGATAATCTCGGTCCAGTGGTCGGCAACAACTCAATTTTGAAAGGGAATCTTGATTAAAAAAATATTTAAATGTTTCTCACTTTAATGCACAGAGAATTATTACTAGGAACAACTCAACCAAGCTTGACTAAATCAGATGTGTACTTGAAGGATGTTATTTAGATGTTATTGGAATTTCTGAAACTTGGCTGAAGGACTGTGTTCTTGATAATTCTATTACGATGGATGGATTTTTATAGAAACGATCGGGTAGTCAATAGAGGGGGAGGAGTTGCTTTTTTTATTTCGAATAAATTTAAATCTTCTGTTGTCTATGAAATACGAGATGAAGGATCATTTGGGGCATTATTTGTTGAATTAAGTCTAAATGCATCGATTAAAGTTTTGCTTGGTGTTATCTATTTGCCACGTGGCGGTTTTTTTTCGATGTGAAAAGACACTTAACGACTTGTCATCGCAATACGCTCATGTAATTTTTATGGGAGATTTTAATACGGATTTATTCCAAAATAGTGCTGTTGGTAGAGACTTCTGTGTTAACTCCAATTTATGTATTGTTTACAACTCAATTCCAACACATTTTGACAATTTTCATTATACTACTTCTTTAATTTATTATTTCTTTGTCTCTAATAATAAATTGGTTATAAAAAAAGGTCACTTCCAAATAGCTGCTCTAAACTCACATCATGCCCTGATATTTTTATCGTATAAACTATCTAGTACACAATTGCCTTTAAATTTTGAATACCGTGACTATAAAAATATTAATATTGAAAGATGCTTCAATAACCTTTTGACGAAAAACTTTAATCCTATGTATGTAACGTCAGACCCCAATTTACAATTGGAATGATTAAACAGAATTATTTTAGCATCGTGTGATGAAAATGTTCCGATAAGACGAAAAAAAACATTTGCAATAACGATGACTGGATGCGGTCTGTTGAAATTGTAAAGGCAAAAAACTATTGGGATCTTGCGTTACGTGCGTATTTTGAGAATTCTGAAAATTGGAAAATATTCTGCAGGTACAGAAACAAATTGAAATGGACTATTAGGAAAATTCGAATAAAAGCAAGCATACAATTTTTTAAAGATTGTTCTCCTAATCAAATATGGAGTAAACTAAGAAATGTAGGTGTGGTAAATGAGAGCGACAATCATAATACATTAAATGTAGATGAATGTAATGAATCTTTTGTCTTACAACCTATTTATAATTCTACTAATGCATCTTTTAAACACATCATTGAAAATGGTTTCTCTTTTAGAAGAGTAGATGAACATGAAGTTTTGAATGCAATATTTAATATAAAATCTAATGCTATTGGCTCAGATGGAATCTCGTTAATGTTTCTAAAAATCATTTCCAACAACATCGATATTTCCGAAATGTTGGAAATTGGCAAAGGTAATCCCAATTCCAAAAGTAAAGGTTCCAAAATCAATTTCTGATTACCGACCTATAAGCGTTCTTTCAGTTTGTTCTATAGTTTTAGAGGTACTCATAAACCATCAAATTACTGAGCACTTAAATAATAATAATCTCATTTCAAAGTTTTAGTCAGGTTTTAAGAAAGGTCATAAGAAAGGTCATGTAAAAGTGCACATTAATGATTAATGTTGTTGAGAGACTTCGAGAAAATATGGATAAAAACATACTTCGGTATTAATATATCTTGATTTCCGAAAGGCTTTTGATTCTATACGTCACAAAATTCTCATAAATAAACTTTACAGTCAATTTACTTTTTCTACTTCAGCTTGTAACTTAATCAACTCATTTCTTTATGCGCGAGAACAATTTGTTATCATGAATGAACTGACTTCAATAAATATGGAGAATTTTCTTTTACAACCAGTGTGGATGTAATGTCATGGTCAAGCAGAAGAAATGAATGTTCTTCCAACGTTGGTTTTCGAAGTTAAAAAAACTTGACACGAAATTCACTACACAAAATTACACAGTGGCAACCCAGTGACGTGATAAATTAAATGTCCACAAGAAAATTTACATTTTTTCACCACTACATAAGTGCCACTGCATTCGCACAAACAGTGAGATCATTGTTTTTCGCTTGAATTAGCAAACAGACAAATCAATTAATATATAAGTGCAGGTCCAAACACGAAAGCCATCCCGAGAATTCTACTGCACGGAAAATGCACGATGAGCTGATATACAATGTAAGTGGCCAAGGTTTACGAATACGTTTATGAAATATTAATATATTTTCATTCATACGCAGACAACATTGATATTTTACGCGAACCTGGCAATGTTATACATCGCAGTGGCGCAATTGGATTCACTGGTTTGATCTTCGAGGCACGTCGTGGATTTTACAAAAAGTTCCTGTACACTGCCATCGGTGCATGTGCTGTTGCAGCTGTAGAACATACTTTAATTCTTTTTAATATGTAGTATTATAACTTATATGCGTTTTCTTTTATTTTATATTTAAACCTTTAATTAGGGAAATATATGGGCTTAAATTCAAGTGTAATTTGAAGGTCGAATCACATTTAATTTATAGCTTACAATTAAGTTAAACCACGAATGTATATTGAATGTCGGAATTCAAGTTTAGGTAAAAGCTAGATTCAATTGGATAAAAAGTTACCAGTTTTGCTGGAGAACGCTATGGTTTTCAAGCTTACAATTACAAAAAGTTGAACGCTTTTCTCCCGTTATCCATGTTCAATATATATTCGAAAATCACTTAATATCCAGGTTTTTGGTTTATTGGGATATAAAATCACAAATAAATTAGCAAAAATAATACAAAAATAAGATCTTTTTTCACAAACTGCCATAAAATTTAAGTGATGCTGCACAAGTACATTGTCGCTACTACCGCCACTTTTACATAGCTCCTCAGTGCCATCAACTTTTATCAGCTGGGGAACTTAGCGGAGTTCCGTTGTGCTTCATTTTAAGTTTGACTGCGAAAGATATGAAGATCCCTTCAATTGATTATCACTTGTTTCCCCAAAACTACAGGCCGTCTATGACATCCCAGATGTGATTTGGTCTCATGTTGCAAATTTGAGTCGATTACTCCAGCCTCATATTTGTTTATGATTTCGCATTAACATAACCCTGCGTTTGACAAAAAACAACTTTTAATAAACTTTTAAATATTGCGTTGATCAAGAAATTTAACTTACATTTGATATTCTGAAAAAACGCGGCAAAAAATACACAAACATTACTAAAACAGTGTTGAGTAGAGTTCCTAACTTGCAAAAATTCAATAATTAATAAAAAATATATATATTTTCATGTAAGAGTGATTTTTACTAAAAAGAATTTTGGCAATAAAACTTCTTGAATTGATTACTCTTTTTATTATTTCATGCCAGTTTAGATTATAGACTGTCCAGAAAGAAGCTAGTGTTCAAAGTGATTTCTTGGCCAGTTGAGCCTCATCATAGCCAGTCACGAAAGTAGCTAGTTTTCAACACTTTTCCTGGCCAGTTTAGCCTCATTATAACCAGTCTAGAAATTAGCTGGTTTGCAAAACGTTTTCCTAACTAGTTTTGCCTCTTTACAGCCCCAACACAATCCCACCAGACAGTAGCTAGTAATGCGCAAATTTCTATACAGTTCTGCCACGTCATTCTCTGACTAAAAACTAGCTAGAAAATGGTGCTCTCCAGTAAATTGTTACTTGGGTCAATGGGCGAACCTAAACTATAGATTTAAATCCAACAAAGATCAAAGGTATGATCTTTTGTAATAAACCTATTACATCTCTAAACTTGATTTTGAACAATGAGAGCATAAACTTTGTGTCACACTATAAAACATTGGGATTTATTATCGACAATAAACTTTCATTTATTTTCACGTGAACCTTATTGTCTCAAAAGTTTCATTTCTTTTACGCCGGATCTTTCATATAAATTACCACCTTCAACATTAGAAGAAAGATGGATATGCTTTATTTATGCCGATTTTTCTATATGGATTAGAATTGTTTTCAGGAACATCTCAACAAAATATTTATAAGTTAAAGTGAAGCGAGTTATTCGTTTTATGTATAAGTTACGTATTCATGATCACGTTTCGTCGTATGTACTAAACTTTAGGTGAAGATTTAAAAGTTATATAATATCATATATAATGTATATGATCCCATTAACATCAGATACATCCATATATAATCATATATAACATATATGAAGCCATATGCATTCAAGAATAATAGAATAAGATTACGCATTGCGCATGTGCACCCTGTATTGCTAACGTCAAAAAGTATGGAATGTCAAGTAAAGGAAATTTAAATTTGGACATTTCATAAATTACAAATATTTATTTCATTGAATTTTTTTTATTTACATTTTTGCCCAAAAAAATTGGTGGGAAGCTTCCGGCAGTTTCCTTAGTGGGTGTATCATTGATACCTTGTATCAACTATTGTGCTGATCAAGACATTGCTGTACATGGGCTTGCGTATTGATTGAAAATTAACAAATAATAATTATGCGCCGCATTTATAACCTCCTGGCTCTCCTTCAGCAGCAGAATGACATTTAAATTAAGAGCTCTTCTTCCTTAGGACCTTCAGCAAAGCGTCAAAAAGTATGGAATGTCAAGTAAAGGAAATTTAAATTTGGACATTTCATAAATTACAAATATTTATTTCATTGAATTTTTTTTATTTACATTTTTGCCCAAAAAAATTGGTGGGAAGCTTCCGGCAGTTTCCTTAGTGGGTGTATCATTGATACCTTGTATCAACTATTGTGCTGATCAAGACATTGCTGTACATGGGCTTGCGTATTGATTGAAAATTAACAAATAATAATTATGCGCCGCATTTATAACCTCCTGGCTCTCCTTCAGCAGCAGAATGACATTTAAATTAAGAGCTCTTCTTCCTTAGGACCTTCAGCAAAGCGAGGTTCTTCGACAATGTTACGATGTGCTCCGTACAAGCCATGCCGAGCGGTAGAAATGATTTGGTCACAGCCTCGATGGATGGTGTAAGCGTACAGGGTCACATCGAATATGTTGAAGCAAGCACTGTGCATGTTTCAGTAGGGAATTATTTTGGTCATGATGAGGTGGAAGCGAGCCACCACCTAGACTATGTTTTGGTTGTGGTACTGCACGGACTTGATACAATAAAAATTATGTAGCTTTCTGCCTTTATTCTTGTCGAAAACTGAGCCACCGACACATGTTATTAAATTATTTTTGACAACAGTACACGCGGCAATTACGTATCATATTTATTAATTTCGCGGGCATTTATTATTTGAACTATTATTGTCCACAAAACGCGCGACAATTTTGACTATTTTAAAAATATAAACATACAAATTCTAAATACATAAATTTATTTTCTATGTCAAACCAATGTTATTACGTCAAAATGAAAAATTGAATATTTTATATTCAATGTTAACAATAATATTAACATTAGGAGATTTTAATAAATTGATAATATTTATTTTCAAAAATCAACAATAATTTTCTATGTGTGTATATGATTGGATGTTGTTCTGTGTGGTGATTGCAATTTATTTCAGGATGCCCAGCTAGTGGTTCCTCCCACATTTTCTGAACACAAGAAAAACTTCTTGTTGTACAAACAGAATTTTTTTTTGTAAAACAATATTGAGCAGAATAGCGTATTTTCTGTCAAATAAATATGTTTGTTTAGGAAAATTAAATGTTTTTGTTTTCAAAATATGCTGCATGAACGTTCCGTCGTCGTGGGATATAGGATAGCCGTGGTTGAACCCATACGGAGGTCACTGGTAAGTGTTCATACCCTTCATTCATACATTGTACGCGGTGTATACACATGTGTGAAAAGCATGAATCGCACATGTATATATGTAGGTATTAACCTTCTGTATGGGTTCGCAGTCGAATATAACAGCCCATAAACGCTGGGATGAAAACCCACAGTCTTTATTTCGCGACGCTGTACTTTTGTTCCCCCTAATGTTGTCCATTATTGCAATGGTTGCAATGATTAACACATATTTATAATTTATATATATTTATCAACATATCATTTAAACCCGATTATAACACAAAATTAGGCGTTATTTTCATATGCAGTTAGGCGGTTTTGCAGTATCACCGACGATATATTGTATTCACTCATTTATAGCAAATAATCACTCGGTATTATCGATTTGGGGATACCGAAAGATAGCATGGAAACCATGCATTAAACAACCTCATGCTTGCTGACTATGAGGTTGGCAGAACCTAATGCTTGATGACTAGGAAGTTAGCACAACTCATTCTTGCTGAGTTGCCGCAAGTAAGCCGCAATTAAGTTAGTTGCCGCAACAAATCAGTTTTTTGTGTGTACTAGCAGCATTTACTAGGTCATAAAAATTGTCAACAAGACTATCACTGTTTAAAAGATTCACATTAAAATCATCACAAATTACATAAAAATCAATTCTATAATTCGGAGAAAAAGGGTAATAGACACAAGATATTAATACTTTGGTATTATTGTCAGATATTTCAACATTTAAGGTCCATTCATATCAGACAGCACGTTGCGTATCATGCACGTAGCGTACCATGCACGACAAATATTCTCCAGTACATTTTATATGTGTTCATATCATGCGTATTGGGTCCGTTCATGCACGTATCGTATCATGCAAAATATTTTTGCAGGAGCCTGCCGCATGCATTGTTGTAGAAATATAAAATATTTATTGCTTTTTCTTGTTTTTATTACAATATTTTGAGATTGTAGTGATATTGTAGTATTTTTTATTTATTTATTTTAACAGGACTATCCTTTTTTATTTAACGTCAAAAGTTTAAATCAAATTTAAATTTTATGTAACTTTAAAAATTGTGCCCTAACTTTAAAAATTGTGCCCTTATCTTTTAATAACTTGTTTAGGGATGCTGCATAAGAAATTGCAGTAGCATGAGAATGCATCCTCTCATGCTACTGCAATTTCTTATGCATTAATTTCTACTAGAAAGAATAAATTCCGCGATGCTGCGACATGTGACATTTATAACGAGACGCAAATGCGTAATAAATATTCAATAAAAGTTTTGAGCTTTTTGTGCTTCTTGAGCATGCTGCTCCACTTGTGGGGATGCCAACACTTTCTGCTGGCTCACAGGAAATGTTTGCGAGGTACAACTTTATCTTCTGAAACAAATGAGTCAACTAGATTATTCAAAATATCAGTCACTTTAATTTATTTGTTTTGCTATCTTTTACAGTTCAATGATTTGTTATAATTGAATAATGTGTGATGGGGAAATGTCAATATTTTATAAAGTTTAGAATATTTATTTAAACGCCTTTCAGAGCGGGCTCTACAGTCGTCTACTCTGTCTCAGTCTGCGCCGCCAACCAGCTGCACACTTTGTTCTTGTTCTGCGCCAGCCACTCGATATTGTACTTGACGGTCTTGACTGCTTGCGTGCAGCAGTGTCGGCGCCCGCATCTCGTTACTTGGCGAAGAACGTCTCCACCTCCTCGAGTGTGGTCTGCGACGCAAAACGCATAGTGATTGGGGATATCAAGCGTACAAATTGGTACGATTGATTTCTCCTACTTAAGTAGCGTTCGTTGATACCGAAGCGTTCGACTAGACGCTGCCAATTCTCGCGCACATGGTCCCAGATCAAGTTCTGGCCGACGTGATTCTGTGAAATGTACTGCAGAAATTGGCCTCGCACGTTCCAGGTCAAATTGATATAGCGCTGAAGGATGCATGGCTCCTTGACGACTGCCAGCGCCTCCATCAGCTTGATCTTTTCTGCGCGTAGACGGTGGCACGTATATCAAGAACTGGGAAGTTTCTGGCTTTGTTAGCCAAACGTTAAAACGGTGCTTTCTGTAAAGCGACCTGATGCCCATTACCGATGTTAAATCGCCCGATAAACTATTCGTCAACACGATTTGATAGCGTTTTTATTTTAATTAATAAATTCATTTATTGTTATATTTATATTTTATTATTTTGACAATAAATAAAAGTGTTGCCGGTTTATAATAAAAGTATAAAAAGTACTTTATATTTTACAACCTTCACTGTTTTGCATGATGCTGATATGAACGCCTTTGCATGAACGTGCATGATACGCAACGTGCTGTCTGACATTCCCACTAGACTACTAACAAATTTACCAACAAGATGTGATCTAACATAAACAGAAACACCACAGCCCTTTTTACAAATTCTGTCATTTCTAAAACGTGTATAATTTGCCAAATTATAGTAGTTGTCAGAGATATCACTATTAAGCCATGTTTCAGAAATACAGATAACATTAACACTAGAATTTTCAAACACATATTTAACACAACAGAAAGGCCATCATGCTGCCTACATAGAATTTCAATCAACATTTTATCATTAACGTCCTTAGAACAAATATTCTCATATTAAGAGTTGATCAAACGAATGACGATAAGCATCATAACACAAATAATACAAACAGATTAGCAAGTACCAGTAACAAGAAATAATTTTCCAAAAATCTTTTCAGGCATCAGTTGACAAATTCTCGTACACAAAAACTTTGTTGTCGAGATCGAAACCGGCTCATCTCAGCGTGACAGCAGCTTTAGACCTTCAATACGGACAATGGAATTTGATGATAACAGATGTGTTTGGATGCGTATGCTGCGTTTTGTGCGAAAAATGTCCCGCACTTGTGGAGACATGAAATAAATTGAAAGAAGTGTCTTTACGTTTAGTTGTGAGAGTAGTTGACATTTCAAAAACAGACGTAATCAAAACAAAGATGATGATTTCTTAAATTTTAGCGCAGACCGGCAATGGAAATAATTCACTTTTTTAATATAACTACGATAATTTAGTGAAAATCCTGGTCAGGATTACTGACTGTAGACTTTTTGGTTGTACGTTAATATATGCACGGGTTACTTTATATACCGATAGTAAACAAACAAGCACGAAATTTTAATAAAAAAAAAATTCAGGAGCAGATGTGACAATGTGCTAATGCATTCGATATCAAACTTCGTAAATGTTTATTTTTTACTTTAACATTTGTTACGCTGCACATTGGGAAATAATAATAATAATAGTTTGGCGCTACAGTTCTGTATAGAACTTCGGCCGAGATCTCTCACCACTTTGAGCTGTGCGTGTTATATTTGTACTCAAAGTCGTGGGACCTACAGTTTATTGCCGAATCCGAACGGCGGGTGAGAGCTTTTTCATAGGCAATGGTTTTACTCTCGTAGGTTTGCCATTTACTGACGAGAGGTAGCGCGGTATAGAAAAATGTTTCTATGAAAAGATGTTGTTAGCCCCAGTCCAGGCTTGAACCGGGGACCTTTCGGCTCGCAGTCCAATGCACTAACCACTGAGCTACCGCGGCATAACAACGTAAAAAATTCGCATGAACTTTCTGTTACTCTAAAACATTGAAAAATTATTGTAGAATTCCGAAATTATGCTGCTAATAACAGAATTTAATGGAGAATCTAGAATTCTAATTTTATTTTTGGTAACTTTTGGATTTCACAAGTTATAGTGCGTCCAATATTTAATATATATTAGAGCATTAGGGTTCCCCGGAAAAACGAAAAATAGCTGCGTTCCCGTGGTTTTTGATCCGGATCCGTAGATCATTTTCATATACAAAACATAAACAAACAATTAGAACCAGGTTCGTTTTTGGATCAATTACTGATCTGGTACTGTACGTATCAAAAGTAAATTTGTTTGTGGTGATATTATGCTATTGTGAATATCACTTAATAAGAAGAAGAATTTCTATTGAAAAAAAGAAGCAGAAGAAAACAGTGCTGCCAAATTTATTAAAACAGAACCGATGGCGTTCCCGTGAAACAGATCTGGTTCAAGTACCACGGGAACGCAGCTAATATTTAATTTTCAAAACGGTAATACGATTTTAGCATTATCTTATGCAGAAGATTTATTTATAATTTTTTCAGATTTTTAGAACACAATTTAAAGGTCACGCGAGATGCGTTTTTGGAGTTTATAGATGTTTGATCACATTAGAAATTATATTTTATTTAAAATAATATTTTTCTTCATACTTATAATTACATACATAAATTAAGTATAAAAGTGTAATATTAGTGTCAAAATTATTAAGGGCTCTATTATGATTAGCGAAGCGAATGGTTTTGGCGAAGCGAACGTCAAAAAGCTATTACGGCTTACATTCTCCAGATTTAAAGGCGCAACACTCAACTCAATTTCATTCGCTTCAAGTGTCAAAATCAAGCGAATCAACAGATCCTAATTTATCATTTTTTAAGGTTTTTCTTATGATTTTTTTATTTTTTTGCTTTTGCGTTTTTGTTTATTGCACTCAGAAGAAAATGTCCCATTAAGTACTTAATGGTACGACCATCAATTTTATGGTTCAGGAATTAATAGTTTTTTCTTTTTCAATAAAAAGTATTCTAATTAATTTGATAGTATTCGAAAAATTCAGTACCATAATTCTAAATATTTCAATATTATTATTTTTAATATAATAAATACTATTGTTTTAATGGTTTCCTCCTATAATAATAAACGTGGCATAAAAAACATAAACACGAATATAAACTTGTTCGTTTTGTACGGCATTCTGCGTGTTTGTGTTTGCTCAAAATGGTCGCATGCATTTTTTGTAATAATCCACATTATTAATAGCGACATTGGTAAGGAATTAATGTATTTAGTGTAAATTCATTATATATAACCGTTTTCTATTTATTACAGATAATAAATCGAACTTCTGTTATGGCGTCGGACTCTAAATGCAGACTCAAGTATTGGAAACTGAAGCGAACATTGAATGTGCTATAACCTTTTGCAACGAGAAGTGTCCATGTATGTGTGTGAATTTTTAAAAGTGAATTTCAGTTTCGACCTTTAATTAATATAAATTATACAGTAAATTAACTAAAATCCATTTTTGTGTTAATAAATTATTAGGAAAATGTAATACGACTATACTATAAAATTAATAAAACGTATCATAAAATATTTATAGGTTTTGGTTATTGTATTTAATGGAGCACATTATAAAATTTATGGTACAACAAAATATTGTATTAACACTTCCAATATTACTGAATTAATGGGACGCATACTATTGACCAATTTTAATAGTATAAATTGTTTTTCTATTAAAATACTATTAATTTTCCATGTTTTTTTTCTGGGTGTGGGATTCTCCTGATTTTTAATTTTTTTTATCCTTTAAATTTTTTATCATTTTATCTCAAATTTCGAGGTTTTTGTGCCCCAACTAAACAAAAATATAAAACGTTTTTTTTGTTGGTTTTTTTTTTAACACATTTATTTTTAAAATTAATAACAGTCTGGCACTCCAGCTCAAAAAACCTGAACCACATATAAAATTTCCACATTTCTAACACTAAAAGTGCGCCTGCAACTGCTATGACTATTGCAGCTTGGATCGTCGAGCGATTGTATTATTCTCCCTTGTAACGTGACGACGATGTTTGTCCCTGCTGCTCCATATGTCGGAGATGCTGTCAACCCTCGGTCTCCTTAAACCAGACCACATTTTTTAATGGAGACGGTGTTATAGGCCGGTGTAGTGTTTTCCTCCCTCCGAGCTCCGATGGCAGACCACCATCGGGTTGTTGCAGCTTAGTTTCAGCACGGCCAATGTTTCCTTATATCTTTTGAGAGTCTGCTTCTTCGTCGTCTTCACAGTTTGTGTTTTCTTTCCTCATCCGCAAATTTTAATTTTTTAGAAAAACATTTACATCAGCTGTTTGGAAATCTTAGGGTTTCTTTAAACCAAAATAAAAATTAGTATTGCTCCAAATAAAAAAAACTACTTTTTAATAAAAAGTATTTTTTTTATGTAAAAATAATAGCAATTTTAACATTTAGAAACATATTTAACTATAAATGTTAACTAATATGAATTGTTCCGAATTTTATTTGGATAATTTTTGATTTTTTATAGATAAAAAAAAACAAAAAACAACAAAACTATTATTTTTATAAATCAAATTACCATTTTTTAAACCATAAATAATATAAAATGGTTTTATAATAAAAAAAATAAATGTTAAGATAAAAGAGTATCTGTTCTAAAAAAAAGGCAGTACTAAAAACACGATTTTTTGCAACACGAAAATCCGTCATTTGATACGTCAATATTGAAAGTGTTGTTCCCTTTTTAAACCATAAAAATTAGTACATTCGTTAGTTCATTCGTCAAATCATAATAGGGCCCTAAAGAATAATTAAAAAATGTTAAGGATATTCTAAAGACCTTCAAAGTCAAAATTTTGTGACATTCTTTTTAATGTGTTTTAAATTAGCAAAACTGAATTTTAAAAATAATTCTTAAAATGAGGAAATATCTTAACATATATTGGCAACAAATGCCTACTAATGTAAAAATATATAAAAAAAATCGCGTTTGACTTTGGCAATGTAAAATTGTTAAAATATTCAATTTTGTTTGGGAATATTTTTCATTACATACTGAGTATAAAATAAAACCAAAAATTAACATGTTCTTATTCAAATAAAAGAAAAAAAGCACAGGAGAGGGTATTCCCGTAAGTTTTTCTTTCATGCAAATGCGCGCGTTTTATACCATTTTTTCCAAATGTGCGCTGTTATTAACGGTAATTTTTGAATTCACCTCAGTTATTAACAAAAAAATTTTAATAACAGAGTTGTTTTTTAATCGACATCTGTTATTAACATTTTGTATGATTTTGCCGTCCCTAACTTCAAACAAGTGTAATCAAAACCAGAAGGTCTCTATTTTTGGTATAAAATATTTTTTTTGTTTAATAAAAGCGAAAATGTAGTATATACACTTAATTGACAATACTGTGAATATGAATAAAATTATACTTTTTTTTGCGAAGTGGCAACTCTTTTTTTGTTTTGTTACCTCAAAAGCTAAATGCATTAACTAGCATAACAAACTTTTATTTAAGTAAGATAATGCAAAAGAATTAAATTCCTGAACGTAAATGCTTTTATTTAGTAACTTTTAAAATCGTGTTCTGTGGAATAAAAGTAATGTGGCTTATTTACGATTCACCATGATTTATATATGTAATTAAAGGCTTTAATATTAGCATTCTAAAAGGGTAAAAAACTTATCGAAATTGAAATTTGTGGATAGAAAGTAAAAAAAATAAAAAAGTAGTATATAATTGAATTAACAAAAGATTTTAAAAATCGAAGATCAAGAGGTTATTTATGTCTATGGTTAAAATTGTATGTTTTTTTTACATAAAAACACAAAAGGCTAACCCATAAATAAAATCAAAAACATACTGATCGAAAACACTATCCAAATAATTTTGTTACTACACTTTTCTTCAGTATATAGTAGAAAATGAACAGCTATCATTAAAAAATTGTTTAAAATACTAGTGTTAAATATATTTTATTTAAGATTTTTTCAAAATCATAGCATTTATAGACAAAATAATGTTAATAATAATAATATAAATGTAAGTCCAATTTTACATATGCAATCACAGATTATTTCTTTAACTTTATCGAAATGTCTTATTTTTAAACTCTTTCGGTTTGCTAACCGTTGTATAGTTAAGACCACTGTAGCTAGGGTGATCTGGTGATGGCTCGAAAGGTGTGTTTTTTTTCTTAACTAAAGCATATTCTTGATCGTTGTCTTCTGATACGAGAATGTTATTTTTGACCAGCAGTAAATTATTCCGATTAGTGCTTAAAGAATGAAGAGAATCAGTATAAGTGTTTTGACGAACAATGCCATATCCCTGATGGTTGTCATCTACTTTGCGGTATGGCTGAATATCGGGATTCGCAATTAATTCGTAGTCATTTTGAGGTACGAGTGTACTACCATGCATGCGGTTTACATTTGTAGCTGAAATCGCAACAATTGTTTTGTAGCCACTTGAAGTGTTATGATTCGGTGACAAAAAGTCTAAGCGGTCATAGTTGAACTCTTTACTTTCATGCCCTATTTCCTTCCAGTCACCTTCTCCAAAATCTATATCAATTATTTTAGTTATCATCGTTGCCTGAACATCTTTATAAATAGATTTTTCACCATTAGATGCTCTTGGACAAACAAAATTGATTAAATCATTATCAGCAGCGGAAATGCATCTTTCCGTGTGTTTAACTTCATTCACACCCATTGTTTTCCAAGCATCCGTTATATTTTCAATACTTTCATAATCAAATTCGACTGTTTTTGCACTTTCATTTCTAATAGGAAGTACAGGAGGAGTACAAGGAGTTTTCATCAGTATGTCAGCTGTTTGTGGATTATTGAGTATTACTGTTGAACTGACTATTTTGTTTGGATCGATTGATGTAGTTATGGAAACAGTTTCGTAAGTTTGAAATTTTTTAAATTTATCGCAATTATGTTGGTTAGTAAATTTCGACTCTAATATGTTTAGATTTTGTATTGGTGAAACTTCCAATGAAGATGGCAATTTGCGAGGCATTTTATTTGGAACATTTTTCACTGTAAGCGTTTGCGAAGATACAAGACTATTCGATATTGAGTTAAATGAAATATTGTTTATAGAATCGCTTGATGAAATTAAGTCTCGGAAGGACACACAACTTTGAGAAGAATTCAATTCGTAATCACTGATATGCTGATTTAATGGAGACGGTGGCAAAGGACTTCGTGATCCAGCTTCCATAGCTGCTGCTACGCTGAGCTGATTCTCACCACAATTAATACTATTTATACTGTCACCACTTATAAGTTTCTTCATTGACTTCATTTTCGACGACATACACCTAAAGACTTCTTGAGGATTTGAGTGATCCAATGTAAATATACCCTCTCCTGTGTTGCATTTACGTCCAGCTTCAAAAGTAAATTTTCCATCTCGATAGCCATATTTACGTATAAATCTGTATGGCCATTTCGCAATGATTATATTTAAATCTTCTGCTGATTTTAATTCCAACTCAGTAGCTGTTAAATGTAACATATATGACTTCGGTTCTATATTACAACGTATAGAAGTATCAGATGGAATGAGCGAAACAATAAATAACCCATCACCGTATGAACTGCAATATAAATCATTGTCTTCCTCTATAGCCACGTTTTGCATATGTGTCCCACCCTTATCGCGAAAGGCAACAGTTTGTAAGGCAGTGATCCAATCTTTTAAATCTTCGTCAGTTAAAGTGTTGACCGTAAGTGTGCCTGTTTTTTTTACAATTTGTATCAAATTAGCTCCGGATTCTTGTGTTATTTTAACACAATTTTCCAAAGTTATTATTTTTGGATTTTTATCATCCTTCGTTTCGCATATTTCTAGACGTTCAATACCGTGACGACTGGACTTAAATAGTAAGCAGTAACGCTGACATGATTTCTGAAAAGATAAAGACATATGTTAATACAAGAGATACAGTGTTCTCATTCTACTCCAATCGGAGTGTATCTACTCCATTTCATTTGTATATTTCAAATCTGCTCCTCTACTCAGGTAGTAGCATTTTCTACTCTTTTCTCACAATTTTATTCTCTCTTCTACTAAAATCTACTCCCTTTGCAAAAATTGCTAAAAAAAATTTAATATAATAAAAGTATTCACGAAACGGAGCAGTTGCCGATGTACATTAGCAGTATTGTAGAATTGTATCATATTTCGTGAATACACTTATTTCATATTTGTGGAGTATGGTAGTTTTCAGTTTGATGTACTAAAAACAGATGTTTTTGTTTCATTGAAATTTTAGGTTTATTGCTTATTGGCCATATAGGTATGCCTTTTGTTACTTATTTTTAATTCAATATCAATATCTCGCTCATTTATTATAATTAAAACAAAGTAAAGAAATTAGATTAGTGATGTCGATTTAAGAAAAAAACTCATACCTTATATAGGAATATTTATTATTAATATTTATTGTTAAAACAGTGGATAATGTCCACTGTGCCATCATTTCTTTTTTATTCACATGCATATATGTACATATTCATTTAAAATATATATTTTCATTGAAATATAATGCATTTTGGTGAATTTCAACTCAGTAATCAAAAACTGTCTGTAATATCAAGTACCCAAAAGTCATAAATTCAGCATCACTAAAAAACTACAAAAGTATCACGAAGTACACTCAACCTTTCAGCGAAGTAGATTAGCAGATAATTTTTATTTTTGCCACCAATGTATTTTGTTGTTGTGCAACTGCTACTTCACAAAACTGCTACTCTACATCGCAACTGCTCCGTTTAGTGAATAACATTAATGAGAACAAATTATTGCTCCCCAAAAAAATTGTAAATATTTTTCCTACCCAGCATACCAAACGATATCGTTTGAACGAACATTATTATCAGAAGGTTTTTTCGATGTACTTTTTTTGGAAGAGAGCCGACATCTAATTGACTGAAGCCCAGGTCATGGCTAAGTTCTATTGAAAGTTTTTGAAGAAACAACAACAAATTGAAAACACAACACAGGCAATGATCATACGGACCGTTTCGGATACAGCCAAGTATCAGTGATCTTTGTGTGATGACGTATTGATAGCAACAAATAATTCGTATTTGTTTACGACTATCGTTAACGATTCGAGAATGATAATCTTCTCGATAAAAATGGCTCTATCGTTAACGATCTCGATATTGCTTGAATTCTCGATATCGAAACGAATTCGAAAATTGATTCAATTTCGATATCGAAAAGAATTCGAAAAATTATTCAATTTCGATATCGAAATGAATTCGAAAAGTTTATTCAATTTCGATACTATTTAAATTAATTCGCCTTAAATTATCTTTCATGGAACAGTTCATCAAGCATTCTATTACAGTATACACAACATTAAAATTGTTTATCTAGTTTGGGATTAAAAATTAGTTTATTGATCCAGCAAAAAAATATTTCACATTTACTAAATTTTAAAAGTTTCTAACAGTATCGAGCGAATTTTCTTCCAATTTTAAAATTTAGTAAATTCTTTCATTGAACAGCTTTTTTTGACAAATAATTTAATACTGATTCTATAGAAATTTAACGATATCGTTACGAATTCGAAATTATATACAATCGAAACTATGTTTATTGGGTAATAACTATGATCAATTATCTGTTAAGTAAATGTAATATTTTCCATGGTCTTTAAATAGTAAGTAGAAGTTATAATTAAATTTACGTTTGTATCAGCTTTTATAAATTAAATTTTGAAAACTGTTGCGTGACAGTTTCCATAATAAGAATAATCAAATATAATTATTTTGACATTGGGAATAAAATAAAGGTAAAGGAGCATTGAAATACCTGAAATACCCACTGAAATACCCACTGAGCTAGTACAGAAAGAAATCATTTTTTTAATCAAATTCGGTTTGATTGCATAGTTTTGGGCATCCATCATAAAATCAAATGAAACAGCAGCAATTGAGTAGATTCGTTAATTGTCGTTACATGTAGCACAGTAAATAGAAATGTATGTTTGAAAAATATTATAAATTGGCAAACTATGGCAGTATAAGGTTGGTCACAACACATACACCAAAATATCCTTAAAATAAAATTTAATTTCTATTCAGTTAGCTTGTGCAGTGGTGCAGCGATTAAATCGGAAGAATTGGAGTCGAGTTAGGTGTTGTACACAGAAAAAAATAATCGACGTAAATACAGAAATCAAAATTAATTGCACACCATTCATTGGTCTAGCAATGATATTTTTGCCTTTTTCATGTATTGAGCAAACACATTCGCAAAAAATGTTATTTGCGTCAAAAAATATACCAATAAATGATTTTGCTTAAGTAGAAAATTATTCAATTGGTATAGTCGACGTTTTAAAAGCAATTTTGTATTTTTACAGTATTCTTATAATTCTTTTTTAGTTTATTAAAAAAGAATAATATAAATTCTTGTGAAAGTATATAACAAATATACTTTTCTGATGATGAAGCATAATAAAATATGAAACTATTGCCATCATCATCATTTTCAACGACACCAATAGAGTATGATGAAACTCTATAAGCGTTTCTTTTGACATGAACCAAATGTGAACTGATATGCGCGCCAACCGCCAACTCAAAATTCTACGCGAATTTCACGAATTCCACTAAATTCACCAGCGCTGTAAGCGAGTACACGAACACACACCACGCACTGTTATAGCGACCACGCATTGGTACAACGACCACTCACTGCTATAGCGACCACACACTGCTATAACATCAGCACGGTATGCGAGTACACATAGCTGTTGCCAGCAAATGCTAATATGATGAATGTGTACGCTAATACAATTAATAATTTAGTCGGCGCAGTTTTAGCAATAATTTGATTGTGTTGATGAACGTTTTTGGCTATATTTACGATTTTTTTTCTGTGTATGAATCATTTCATTATCAAATTCTTCAGAGATATCATCCAGCAGTGGTCCAAATAATTGTTTTCAATTTCGTGGTTTATATCCAATTCTTAAATTTTCAAAAAATAAATCGTACTCTGAAAACCACAATTATATTTCTTAAGTTATAATTCGAAAAATGTACAAAAATCAATAAAAACCAAAAAAAGGACAAGGAAATCCGAATGGATTTTTTTTGGAGTTGAGAAATTAATTAGCCCTGGCGTGATGTGATTAAACTATACTTTTCTATGGAAATGACCATATTGGATTTGACAAGTTTTCCTTTTATAGTCTTTATTCGCACTGCCACTAAATATATATTTTAAATTTAAATAAATTGGCACATAGAATAAAAATATAATTATATGGCAATTTATTATTCTTTGCGACAATACGATTCTGATTTTTTTTTACAAATAAGCAATATTTCTGATTGTTGATTGCACAGTTATTTGTTGTTGTTAGCGCAATTGTGTTGCCATTGTCGCTAATGTTTATTGTTGCCTTTTTATTAGTGTTCGGTCGCGTGCCTAATATTTTTTTCTTTAATTTTATTAGTTTCTTCATGATTTGCTTCAATATGCAATTTTTTTTTGTTGTTGTTAGGTATTTGTTAGGTTATTGTATAATTAACAATTACCAAAGATGTTTTATTGTTTTTATTGTTGTTTGTAGTATGGTCGATTTAATGACGATACATTTGTGTTGTCGTCATTATTGTTATTTCTATATATCAAAAAATGTTCGCCATAAATTAGGCTAAGTTATTTTATACTGGTTTATAATATGGTTTCGATGGAAACGCACTATTCCGAAAATTGTAATCATATAATTTCTAATGTTCAACATTTTTTAATAATTTCATGCACTGAACAATTATTATAAAATGTTGAACATTAGAAATTATATGATTACAATTTTCGGAATATCTAATATAATTAGTTTCTATAATTTGTCGTATTATTTGTGAGATTTACGACTTTATAAATAACGATTCGTGTGAGTCCCAGACGATTTATTTGGAGTCTCTTACACAGAAAAAAAAATAATCGACGTAAATACAGCAATCAAAATTAATTGTACACCATTCATTGGTCTAGCAATGACATTTTTGCCATTTTCATGTATTGAGCAAACACATTCACTAAAAATTTTATTTGTGTCCAAAAATATACCAATAAATGATTTTGCTTAAGTACACTAAGAAAACAATGATGATTACGAGAAATATCACAGCCCTAAATATCAAGTTATTTACAAATTATTTAGATCGTATTTGAGACAACCATCTCTCAAACATCCGTCAAATACGATAAATATTGCTAGCAACCATCTTTCCAATTTACGATTATGTACGGCAACCATCAATTAAACATCTTACAAATAGAAAGATAGTTGATGAATATTTGGAAAAGGTACTTCATTAGAATAATTTTTATTGAATTGAAAGAAAATGAATCAAATGCATTTTTATTTATTCTAGAATTAAAACAGTATCCCGGTTATACATCATCATCGTCTTTATAAATCCTTCGAAAGTAAAATTGTACAACGACTTGAGATTTCTTCGCAGAAGAACCAAGTCCGACTTTGATGACAGCATCGCCTGTCATCAAAGTTACCTCTGAAATTCCATCACGTGTTGATAATTTAAATCACAGGATATTTTATTTGTACTTTTACCATTAAAAGGTAATATTTGAGTTGGAACTTTTTTACACCGTTTGATTTACTTAATTGTTGTGGATAAATCCCAATATCGAGCGTAAGGAAAAAGTACGCCATTTTCCTTTTTTATGGTAGTCAAATGTAAAAATACTTCAAAAGCTTTGTTGCAAATGTCCCAGAACTCATTATGTTTGCTATCAGTCAACTGTAAATATCTCAGTTTTCATTGCTGTTGTGGCAAACATTTCGTAACTATCTGTGTATATGTCTTATTTAAAAAATATTAATAGTTTTGCTGCAACTTTATTGAAACTTATGGGATGTTTGAATATTTGCTACAATGCGTAAATTTAAAAGGATAGTTGCAGCAAGCCTTCATAAACATCATGTTTTCTTAGTGTAGCAAATTATTTAATTGGTATGGTCGACATTTTAAAAGTATTTTTGCACTTTAACAGTATTTTAAAAAGAATAATATAAATTCTTTTGAAAGTATGTAACAAATATACTTTTCTGATGATGAGGCATAATTAAATATGCAACTATTGCCATCATCATCATTTTCAACGACACCAATAGAGTGTGATCAAACTCTATAAGCGTTTGCGTTGTTTAGTGTGAGTGTCTTAAATCTTGTGTCTAAACGTTCTCCCTTTAGGCGTATAGTGGCGGATCCATATTGCAGATCCAACTGGCAGAACATTAGATACCGCATACCAGCAAGATAAGTACCACTTCACTTACAAAATACTCCAGGGGCAAACATTTTTAAGTTCCTTAAGTTTTTTATTTCCATGCTCAAGCATTTAAATTCATGCTGTTGAGCAATTGAAATATTATTTTTGTTTCCCTTTTTTTTTGAAACTGCGACGCTTAATGTCGCCCAACTCGACCATATAAAAAGAAAATTACTCCAATATAAAATCGACATTTTTAAAATAAAAAATAGTTACATTTTTATCGTCTTGCTCTTCATGCAGCGACGCATCGCGGGCTAAATTTTGGCAATTTTTAAAATACATTTTATGGTTTTTATAAAATATTTCTTTAAATTTTATAAAAACGCACCGCGGGAAAATTAATAAACGTCTGCGCAGTTCGGGATACCCCAGTAGATTAATATATATTGCTTAGTTTTTATTTTATATTACATTATTTTTTTTATATTATATATTTTTACTTTTTAGTTAAATATTATTTTTTAGCAAACATCGGATAACCGTATAAGTGTAAGAGGTTTCTAAAGTATACCTATTTTTGTTTGTCCCTTGAAAGAGAACTCCCTTTTTAGGTGTTTTTTTTTTGCTTTATTTGTTTCGTGTCTCCATGAATGGGAGACAATTTAAAATGTTTGTGTTTCATTATTTTATTCGTTATTTTAATTTTTAGTTTGTTTATTTCAATGTTTTAAATTCAGTATTTGTTTATTTTACTAATTTTAATTTAGTTTCTTTTAGTTTAAAAATATCTAATCACACCTGTGTTCGTCAGTTTGTTTGTATAATTACCGCGTTTTCGTTTTGTCACAGCATATGTTTTTTGATAGGGGTTTGTTTAGTTTGTTTTGAGTTTTGTTAGTTTTCGTTTAATTTTGACGGCATGACATTTTTGAATAGTGCGTGTAACCCCAGTGGATGAGCAAAGACTCACCCCATGTCCGTCGAGATGTAGCCGTAAAGTCCGCGAGCATGGTACCCGCTCCTCTCCACTGGGTTGTCCTTTTCATTTCCTATCTCTTTGACTACTTTATCTGTCTGTATTTTTCCTTTTTACCAGAGTTCGGAAATACTCACTCACGTTCACTCATGCTCATGAACGTGAACACAAATTTCATATCGTTGCTTCACAGTTCATGAACACTCGTTGCCTCAGATGAGTACGATCAAAAGTGAATACTCGTTATAGATTTGAAATACGTTGCTCGTGAACGAGAGTAATGATTTTCTTCTGTTTACTCTTTATTCACGAAGGTGAAGCAACTAAAATTTTCTATGTTATTCATATTCATAAATGATAATGATCAAATTTAGCAAAACTTTTTATTCACGCTGCGTATGTAGTTAAGTGTTGCTTATTGTGGTCATGGGTAAAAAAACAACTTTTTTACCAAAAAAATTGTATTGCGGAACTCGATTGCGGACATCATAGGATGCCATTTGGGGTGGGTCCGAAAACTAATTTTTGACCCAATCATTTTTATTGAGAAAATAGATTGCGAACATCATGGGATGCCTAATCGTATCATTTAGAGTGGTCAATGTCCACCAATTACCAATTTTGACGCCTCAAATTTTATTTCGATTGCGGACTTCATGGGATGCCTAATGGTACATTCTGGAGTGGTCAATAGTGGGTCCGAAAACCAATTTTACACCCAAACATTTTTATTGCGGAAACTTCATGGACTTCATGAGATGTATAAAGGTACCATTTAGAGTGGTCAATGACCACCAATTACCAATTTCGACCACATAACTTTTATTGCGGAAATCGATTGCGCACTTCATGTGCCTAATGGTACGTTGTGAAGTGGTCAATGACCACCATTAGTGGGTCCGAAAACCAATTATTGACACAAACATTTTTATTGCGAAAATCGATTGCGGACATTATGGGATGCCTAATGATACCATTTAGAGTGGTCAATGACCACCAATGACCAAATTTTTGACCACAAACATTTTGTAGCGGAAATCGATTGCGGACATCATGGGATGTCTAATGGTACCATTTGGAGTGGTCAATGACCACAATAACCAATTTTTGACCACAAAACTTTTATTGCGGAAATCGATTACGAACTTCATGGGATGCCTAATGGTACCATTTGGAGTGGTACATAACCCCTTTGTGTTGGTCAAAACCCCCATCAAAACTTATCTTCTTATCGATTTTCGAAATCAAAATATGTGGGTCAAAAATTGGTTTTCGGACCCACTATTGATGGTCATTGACCACTTCAAATGGTAATATTAGGCATCCCATGATGTCCGCAAATGATCCCCGCAATAAAATTTGAAGGGTCAAAAATTGGTCATTGGTGGTCATTGACCACTCCAAATGGTACCATTAGACATCTCATGAAGTCCGCAATCGATCTCCGCAATAAAAGTTTTGTGGTCAAAATTGTCAATTGGTGGTCATTGACTACTCCAAATGGTACTATTAGGCATCCCATGAAGTCCGCAATCGATTTCCTCAATAAAAGTTTTGTGGTCAAAATTGGTTATTGGTGGTCATTGACCACTCCAAATGGACCATAAGGCATACCATGAAGTCCGCAAATGATCTCCGCAATACAATTTGAGGGGTCAAAAATTGGTCATTGGTGGTCATTGACCACTCCAAATGGTACCATTAGACATCCCATGATGTCCGCTATCGATTTCCACAATAAAAAGGTTTGGGTTAATTGGTTTTCGGACCCACTGTTGGTTGTCATTGACCACTCCAAATCCAAACCACTCCAACCATTTTGGGTCAAAAAAATGTTTTTTTTAACCACTTTTTGAGATATGTTTTAATTTTCTTCAAAGGCTACACTCAACATGTGAATAAAAAGAATTGCCAATTTGATTGTAAACACTTTTGAATATGAACAGAAGGAAAAATAATTTGTTGCTCATCTCTTATGAGGAGTAAAAATGTAGCGAATGTGAGTACTCGTGAGCAGCCAAATTCTGTTCGATAACGAGTGTTCACTTTAGAATAACGAGTAAGTCGGATTTTTCTTACTTACTCACTCGTGAAGTGTGAAGAAAAATAATGAACTTTCTTATTCATTTATGAAGATTTATCGTGAGTGAATAATTTTGAATATTCATTTATGAGTATTGCCGTACCCTGCTTTTTACAAATCCCCCTACTAGACAACACGTTTGCACTAACAAAACATTGGGTGTTACAGATACACCCCAACTCTAGAACAGACCACAGACCTATTCCACCCTTTTTAGTAATTTCTAATCCCAAAAATGTTCAAATCTACTCCTTTTGCATTGGCGAAAAGTGTGAACACTGAAGAGATATAAGTATGTAGGAAAACGACAAAAACGTCATCCAGACGGTACTACATGAAGTACAACCAAGTTGGATGGGAAAATAACGGCACTTTTTGTTTTGTGTCCACACGGTACAACCTGCTTGACAGTCTTCAAGCAGTGCAGGTCGATCGCGTATGGCTCATGCATTGGTACAATACACTAACAAATCTCGTCAAAAGGCAGCATTTGATGTTTGAAATTTCTACCTTCGATGTGCACTCGTCAAAAACTGCGCTCGAAGTAAAAAAACACACTAAGTTGGATGGGTTTGCGACCACAAGATACAACCTACTTGAAATGTTTGACTTCATCCAACCTGTCGTCAAACGAGTCGTTCGTAGCATCCACACGGTACGATTTCCGTACAATCCAACCAAGTTTTACTACATGTAGAACCGTCTTGATGCTGCTAAAGATATAATTGGGCGTGATTGTCTACCACTATTTACACTTTTGCCAATGCAAATGCAGAAGATTAGGGGAGTAGAAATGAGTGGAATGGAGTAGAATAAAAATATTCCAAATGGAGTTGTTGATGTAAAAGGAATAGAAAATTAAATAAAATTGAAGAAAAGGGAGTAGAAATACACATTAATGTATTAGATTTCAAATAAACGAATAGATGTCAATTTATCAACCGTTTTAGTTTAAATTGTTTTTGTTTTTCTGTTGATAATTTCAAGATATTGTCTTCATGTGCGCAAGGTCCCAGTCGGTACAAATTGTGTGTTTTGTACCAACAAATAAAATAACAAACAATTGGAAAAATGTTTCGATACGTTATCGATGGAAATTTTATTCTCGTAAGCCTTAGTCGTTATGTAAAATTTTGACTTTAAAAAGTATGTTTAATTGTGTTTTCATAAATATATGAGTGTTAAATAAATTAATTAATTAATAAAAAAATGAACCCGATCAAATGCTCTTCTACACGCAGAGAAAAAATGAGTTTGTTGCAAACATAATATATTTGCAATCGTAAATTTGATGATTTTAATTGTAGCGTTGGAAGCTCGTCTAGTTAGTGCATCGGAATACGAACGAAAAGCCGCTGGTGCGTTCGACTACGCGCCGAAAGGTCCCCGTTTGGATCCCCGGCGACTATCAACATCATTTTAGTAGAAAACATTTTTCTATGCGACGCTACCTCTCATGGAAACCCTACGAGAGTAAACATTATAAAATGTTCTCATCCGCCGTTCGGATTCGGCATTAAATGTAGGCCCCACCATTTTGAGTACAAATATAACATGCACAGCTCAAATGGTGAGAGAGCTCGGCCTAAGTTCTATACATGTCTCCAGAGTCAAACTATTATTATTATTATAATTGGATTTTTCTTTTATTTCGATGTTTTTGAAATTATTTTGGTATTGATTTCATGAGATATGGTATTGTTAATAAAATATTTATTTTAAAATTCATTTAAATAATGTGTAACATATTTTTGCTGCAAAACATAATTTTTGTTCTGCACGCTCCATCGCCTTGCTGGTGCATTTATCGAGCTGACCTAATCGTTATTTAGATATTATACTTTACAATATTTACTTTTTGTAGTTTTAAGTAAATATTTAAATTTAATGTTGCTTGTATTTAGTCGACCTTAAAATAGAATAATCCAAAAACTAATTTGTCGCGTTCTAGATTTGCCAATTGCAATATGCATTTTTCACTGGTTCAAAAAAAACAACAACGGTGCATAAAAATTCACAAACCCATTGATTCAAATTTTATCCAAAGGGCAGTTCTCGTATTTGACTCTGTATAGGCTGAGTACAAACTGCATACAAGACCGCTGATGAGCTGATGAAAAATCTTGAGGTTACGACAACTGAAAGTTCAGTTGCGTGGACTAACACTTCGGTTAGAGTAAAAAATGGTACGTTCATTTTAATGACATGAGGTTACAACAAATGTATTTCGGTTGCAACACTGAAACGTCGGTTCAATAGACCTCATGCCAAAAGGGATTTTTCTGTGTGGTGCTTAAAAATATATTCGCTGCATCAATGCGCTGACTTTTGAATAATTTTACACAGTTTTCTACTTCTAAGAACTATTCGTCGGTCCAACTCTGTTGTTGCTGCTGAATTAGACGTTGTTGCTGATTCCTTATTAGCACGTGTGTATAATTATATCTGATCATATATGGTAGATATGAAATAAAATATAATTGGATACAGTGCAATATATGGACACATATATGATCATATCTAATTGTATATAATATAATTGCATGTATAATTGAATATGTATAGATATCATATATAACATATATGATCCCATATATAATTAGATAAAACCATATATAATCATATATAACAAATATCAATCCATATACATTCATATATTAAAGCATATATAAGAAGATATGGATTCATATATGATTGGAAGTGGGTCTGTGTGGAATTTGTGATATCATTCAGGGTTGCCCAGCTAGTTTCTCTTTCCTCCCTTTGCGACTACTATAAAAACTTCTTGTTCTACAAAACCAGTTTTTTTTTTGTAAAACAATAGTTTGCAGAATGGTGGACTCGAGTTTCTTTTGTTCGAACAATGCATTTGCTTTGTTATTACTTTCTTTGACCACATGTCTTTCGAAAAATCGAATACAATAACAAAAACACGTCTTCTGCTGAGTGCATTTCATTCCTTTTGCAAGTGCAACAACAAACGAATGTGAATCCAACAACATACCATCGAAGCTCGCGATCGAGTTTTCGCAGAAATATAACAAACTAAATTCGTGGCTGTTGTTTTACAACAAGAAGCTTTTGTATGGATGCGGGATTAGCTTTGTTTGTGCAAGTTTGTTAGTCCTAAGCCTTCACATTTCTTGTCAAGGGTTTGTGTAACAAATTTAGCTTGCACCACCATTTTTGTTGAAATGGTGGTACGAAAAAGCGATATTTTTTTTAGAAGAAACGGTGAAGGAAGGTCCACCGCATTCAGACAGATTAAATCTATTGTACTGTGGATATGTAGTCTGTGGGCCACACCACACATGCAAGTCAGGCGCGCATATTTCTGAGGCCCGCAAAAGATCAACTGGAAAAGCTTTGATTTTCTAGTCGGTGAACTTAAAAGGACCGTGCACATTTTTGGACTCAATGAAATATATATATATATATATATATATATATATATATATATATATATATATATATATATATATATAAATCGGATACCAATAAATCTACAATAAATAGCAGTAAACATTCAAACAGAATTAACAAATTATTAAAGGAAATGAACATTGATGAAACTTTAAATAAAGACGAAATTACATCTTTACAACATTTGTGTATTTCGTATCGTGATGTTTTTCATTTAAACGGCGATGAATTAACATACACGCCAGCGCTTAGACAGGAAATAACAACACAGTGGAACCAGCCACCGATAAAGCAAAAGCAATACAAATTGCCACATAATCATAGATATGAAATAAACAGACAGGTTAATAAAATGTTGGATGTCGCCATTATATCGCCAAGTATATCACCCTGGAATTCACCGATGTTGCTGGTTCCTAAAAAGTGGAGGCTAGTAATAGATTTCCGTAAATTGAACGACGTGACAACAAAACAAGTATTTCCGATTCCTTGAATATACAAAATATTAGACCAATTCGATCACAGCAGAGTTGTGCTGTATCAATTACATTTTGTAATTAATTACACGAGCAATTACAATTACATGTAATTGTAATTGAACTTTTGTCAATCGAAATTACTTGTAATTGTAATGGAATTTTTTTTTTCAATTATAATGGCTTGAATTTCTATTAAAATTACATTTTGAAAAATGTAATTTGAAATATTTAATAGAAATTAAAAGTAATTGAGGAATAGAAAGTAATAATTACATTAAATTATAATTACATGAAAAGTAATCCAGTAATCCAAGATATTATTAATTAGATTCACATGCAGGTGCGTCATTGGTACTTTTTTGGCTGAAACTGTTCCAATGGGCATAGATTTACATCCGGTTGCGTCATTGGGACTTTTTTGGATGCAGCAGTTCCAATGGGCATAGATTCACATGCAGGTAAGTCATTGGAACTTTTTTGGATGCAACTGTTCCAATGGGCATATATTCACATCCAGGTGCGTCATTGGAACATTTTTGTATGCAACTGTTCCAATGGGCATATAGGTGCGTCATTCAGGTGCGTCATTGGAACTGTTTTGAACGAAACTAGTCCAATGGGCATATATTCACATCCGGTTGCGTCATTGGAACTTTTTTGGATGTAACTGTTCCAATGGGCATAGATTCACATCCAGGGAATGTGGATGTGAATATATGCCCATTGGAACAGTTGCATCCATAAAAGTTCCAATGACGCACCTGGATGTGAATCTATGCCCATTGGAACAATTGCATCCAAAAAAGTTCCAATGACGCACCTGGATGTGAATCTATGCCCATTGGAACAGTTTCGTCCAAAAAAGTTCCAATGACGCACCTGGATGTGAATCAATTCCCATTGAAACAGTTGCATCCGAAAAAGTTCCAATGACGAACCTGCATGTGAATCTATGCTCATTGGAACAGTTTCATCCAAAAAAAGTTCCATTGAGTGTTCGAAATTACCATCTTCAGCTGTAATACACTAATTTTTATGTAATTAATTGAAAAAGTAATGGTTATCATCAGGTACTAGTAGAAGGGGATAAGGGAAAAACAGCTTTTAGTACAGGACTGGGTAATTTCGAATTTAACAGAATGCCATTTGGTTTAACAGGGGCTCCAGCCACTTTCCAAAGAATAATGAACCACGTATTAACAGGTTTACATGCACTCAGAAGAAAATGTACCATTAAGTACTTTATGGTACGACCATTGATCTTATGGTACATGTATTAATAGTTTTTTCATTTTAAATCAAAAGTTTTCTAACTAATTCAATAGTATATGAAAAATTCAGTACCATTAATTTAAATATTTCAATATTTTTATTTTAAATAGAATAAATAATGTTGTTTTAATGGTTTCCTCCTATAATAATAAAAGTGGTGTAAAAAAACATAAAACGAATACAAACATGTTTGTTTTGTACATCATTCTGCGTGTTTGCTCAAAATGGTCGCATGTATTTTTTTAGAATAATCCACATTATTAAACCAGACATTGGTAAGGACTCAATGTATTTAATGTAAATACATTATATTTATATATTTATTTATATTTTTATTTATTACAGAACTTAAATAATACATCGAACTTCTATTATGGCAACGGCCTCAAAAACAACTGCAGACTCAAGTATTACAATCAATTATTGGAAACCAAAGCAAAAATTAAGTGTGTTATAATAACCTTTTGCAGCAAGAAGTGTCTTTTTATGTGTATGTTGTAAAAGTGAATATCAATTTCGACATTTAAATAAAATAATATATACAATAAAATAATATATACAATAAAATAATATATACAATAAATTAACTGAAATACATTTTTGTTTTAATAAATTATTAGGAAAATGTAATTCGACCATAAAATTAATAATACGTATCATAAAGGTCTTTCTTATTGTAATTAAAATATCACATTATAAAATATATGGTATAACCACACATTGTATTAACAGTTTCAATATTACTGAACAAATGGGACGCATCCTATTGACCAATATTAATGGTATAAATTAATTTTTTTCTATTAAAATACTATCAATTTACCATGATTTTTTTCTGGATGTGGTATCGATTGCTTTGTTCTTGATCTTGATGATATAGTGGTGTACGGAAAGAATTTAGCTGAACATGAGCATAGGCTGAGTAGAGTATTGCAGAAATTAAGGGAACACAATCTAAAATTAAATACAGAAAAATGTGAGTTTTTGCGTCGCAAAGTTGTCTATTTAGGACATAAATGTTCGGAGATAGGTGGCCTGCCAGATCCCTCTAAGGTTGAATGCGTTAAAAATATTCCGGTGCCGAGAAATAAAAAAGAAGTGCAAGAGTTTTTGGGATTAATTAATTATTACAGAAAATGTATAAGCAATATGGCAAAATTATCATTACCAATTAATAAATTACTTATAAAAGATGTTAAATTCACTTGGACAGAGGATTGTCAAAGTTCATTTATCAAATTAAAAGAGTCAATAACTTCACCACCCATTCTCGCATATCCAGATTTTACAAAACCTTTTTTACTTACAACAGATGCAAGTAACGAAGCAATAGGTGCGGTACTGTCACAAGGCAAAGTAGGGAGCGACCGACCAATAGCATTTGCTAGTAGGGCATTAAATGGAGCAGAAAAAAATTACTCCACAATTGAAAAGGAATTTTTAGCTATAGTCTGGGCAACAAATAATTTTAGAGCATATTTATTAGGAAAACTTTTCACGGATCATTACGTAATATAGCAAATCTCAAAGATCGGACAGATGCTTTAATTAGAATTCCATACTCAGATCCTGAAATTACTACAGTTCAAACACGGCCCAAAACAACACAAAGTGAATTAGATCAGCAAATTTCAACAACAAAGCCTCAAGCCAGTACACCGGTCGTAGATGAAACGATAACAGAACCAAATAATGCTCAACTATTAACTGACCCAGAAGAGATTTAAACGGTAATAAAGGATTTTTCATGACTCAGCATTAGGAGGCCAGCAGGGCGCATTAAAACATACTTTAGAATCAGAAAACAATTTAAATGGAAAGGGATGCAGAAACATATAAAAGATTACGTTAAAAATTGTTTAAAATGTCAAATAAATAAAAGTTCTAGGCTTAAAAAAATGTCAATGGTTCTAAGTGATACGCCAGTGAGATCATTTGATAATGTATACATGGATCTGGTAGGAGTTTTACCGGAAACTATATCAGGAAATAAATATATTCTAATTTTTCAAGATGATTTTTCAAAGTATATGTACTGCAAGAATAATAGAAACAAAGATTGCGCAGAACAACTGTCATTTTTTCATTATGTCAGAATGTTGTTGTAAAGAAAACAAAACATTTGAAATATTTTTGAAGAAATTGGGTGTGATTAAAAGATATGTGTGCAAAACTGCACTGATTCTGCCATCAAAACTAAAAAATAAGAAACCACCATGGAAATGCTTTAAAAACAAAATAATTCAACAGCATTCCGGTCCGTCAGGATAACAAATATATATTTTAGATTTGAAATTTAAATATCCACCCATGCCCATGTACAGCAATGTCTTGATCAGCACGATAGTTGATAAATCCACTAAGCAAACTGCCGGAATATTTTGGGCAAAAATGTAAAAAAAAAATGTCAATGAAATAAATATTTGTAATTTATGAAATGTCTAAATTTAAATTTCCTTTACTTGACATTCCATAGTTTTTGACGTCAGCAATACATGGTGTACATGCGCAATGCGTAATCTTATTATTCTTGCCATACCCGATGCAGAAGCAAACACAGTAGCGAAAGCATTTTACGACGAAATCATTACACGTCATAATATAATAATAACGTCATAAATAATATAGATAATGGTTCAAATTTCATCTCAAAATTGTTATCAGATACATGTAGAATATAAGAAATTAAAAAATTGCATATTACGCCATATCATCAACAAGCTAATGGGTCTTTGGAAAGAAGCCATCGACCATTAGCGAAATATTTACGGAGTTTTGCAAATGAAGATGGCTCAAACTGGGACCAATTGTTAAATTCCGCAATGCATGTGCACAATAACACAGTGCATATGTACACTTGTCAAACGCCTTTCCGTACTTTATACGGATACGACTTCGATATGCCAACAAATCTTAAGAGAAAATGCTCACCCGTATATAATACCGATGATTACAATAAGTTATTAAAATATCAAATTCGAACGAAATCGAGAGAGAGAATCAAGAAAAAGCATAGAGAAATCTAAAAAATTCTATGATAGCACAATACACCCTAAAATATTTAGCGTAGGCGATAAAATTTTGTTAAAGAATCAGAATAGGAAGAATAAATTTTCACCCATTTGGGTAGGACCCTATGCTGTACTTTCGATATTAAGTCCGGTAACGACCATGATTTCTATCAAGGGAAAAGGGAAGGAGTTCCATAACAACTTATTAAAAACATATAATGTTTGAAGAAAATATAACGAAATAAATAACGTAACAAACAACGTAACGAACAGTTCGTAATGATCATAACACATACGTGTCGATCATGTATTTCCCGGTGACAACGATATCGGCTACAATTCGTTTGAATATCGGTTGAATATCGTGTGACTACAATTTTTGATTCATGTATCAAACGAAACGTTGAGTACGCTCGTTTTGAGAGTTTTTTTGTTGCCAGCATATTAATCATACGACAAAGTAAAAAAAAAATTATAATTTTTCTTTATGAAAAATAGTTGGCAAAACATAAATTTTGAACAAACGTTCGATTCAAAGAGCGAAACGAACGAAACGTTTGAAATACTTTATACAAATTTTAGACGAAGGGGACTGGAAACGAATCGTAGTCACACGATAATAAAAAGATACATGATTTGGGGGATAATGTAGATCATGTTAAAAGCATAATACTGCAAATAAAGGTGGAGAAATTACGCGTAAATAAGATTGGTTCCTGTGCTAATGAATTTGTTTATAGAATAATTGTTTTATAATAATAGTACACCCAGAAAAAAATCATGGTAAATTGATAGTATTTCAATAGAAAAACAATAATTTATCCCATTAAAATTGGTCAATAAGATCCGTCCCATTAGTTCAGTAATATTGAAACTGTTAATACAATGTGTGGTTGTACCATAAATTTAATAATGTGATATTTTAATTACAATAAGAAAGACCTATACAAATTAAATGACACGTATTATTAATTTTATGGTATAGTCGTATTACATTTTCCTAATAATTTATTAAAACAAAAATATATTTTAGTTATTTTATTGTATATATTATTTTATTTAAATGTCGAAATTGATATTCACTTTTACAACACACATATAAAAATACACTTGTTGCTGCAAAAGGTTATAACACATTTAATGTTTGCTTTGGTTTCCAATAATTGATTGTAGAATTTGAGTCTGCAGTTGTTTTTGATATCGTTGCCATAATAGAAGTTCGATGTATTATTTATTTTCTGTAATAAATAAAAATATAAATATAAATAAATGTATACATATAATTTATTTACATTAAATATATTGAGTCCTTACCAATGTCGCAATTAATAATGTGGATTATTACAATATACATGCGACCATTTTGAGTAAACACGCAAAATGACGTACAAAAGGAACATGTTTGTATTCGTTTTTCTGTTTTTTTTACACCACGTTTATTATTTTAGGAGGAAACCATTAAAACAACAGTATTTATTCTATTTAAAAAAATAATATTGAAATATTTAAATTTATGGTACTGAATTTTTCAAATACTATTGAATTAATAAGAAAACTTTTGATTTAAAAAGAAAAAACTATTAATACATGAACCATAAGATCAATGGTCATACCATAAAGTACTTAATGGTACATTTTCTTCTGAGTGTAAGAGTAGTAGGATTCGCTGGTTCTGGCCCCACTAGGCTCTATGGAGCACATTGTTGTTAGTGTGAATGGATTTTTAACAGAGGTGCTGTTTTTGTTTTCAATACACCCAGAAAAAAAACATGGAAAATTAATAGTATTTAAATAGAAAAACAATAATTTATACTGTTAAAATTGGTCAATTGGTCCCATTAATTTGGTAATATTGGAACTGTTAATACAATAATTTGTTGTACCATAAAGTTTATTATGTGCTCCTTTAATTACAATAAGCAAAACCTATTAATATTTAATGATACGTATTATTAATTTTATAGTATAGTGAAATTCACTTTTATAAAATCACACACATAAATGGACACTTCTCGTTGCAAAATGTTCGCTTCAGTTTCCTTTACTTGAGTCTGCATTTAGAGTCCTTCGCCATAATAGAAGTTCGATTTATTATTAATTATCTGTAATAAATAGAAAACGGTTAAATACAATGAATTTACATTAAATACATTAAGTCCTTACCAATGTCGCGTTTAATTATGAGGATTATTACAAAAAATGCATGCGACCATTTTGAGCAAAAACAAACACGCAGAATGACGTACAAAAGGAACAAGTTTAAATTCGTGTTTATGTTTTTTATGCCACGTTTATTTTTATAGGAGGAAACCATTAAAACAATAGTATTTATTCTATTAAATATAATAATATTGAAATATTTAGATTTATGGTACTGAATTTTTCGAATACTTTCAAATTAATTAGAAAACTTTTGATTTAAAAAGAAAAAACTATTAATTCATGAACCATAAGATCAATGGTCGTACCATAAAGTACTTAATGGTACATTTTCTTCTGAGTGCAGGGATCATTTTTTAACAGAGTAGTTGTTAGTGTATTTCAGTTGGGATCATATTTTATCAAAAGCGTTCTAATTGTTTTCATAGGGAGTATTTTTTTAACATGGGTGGATTATATATTGTCAAAAGCGTTCTAATTATTTTCATAGGGAATATATTTTAACATGGGTGAGTAGTATATTTGTTTCGGTTCTGGCCCCACTGGGCTCCATGGAGCACATTGTTGTTAGTGTGAATGAATTTTTAACAGAGGTGTTGTTATTGTTTTCAATAGGGATCATTTTTTAACAGAGTTGTTTTTAGTGTAGTTCAATAAGGAGCATTTTTAACAAAATCATTGTTATTGTTTTTCAATGAATATCATATTTTAACAGAATAGTTGTTTTGTTTTTTCAATGGGGATCATATTTTAACAGAATATTTGTTATTGTTTTTCATAGGACGTATTTTTTAACATAGGTGTATTATATGATTACTATATACGATATAATGGCATGGAGCAAATATTTTCTTAATATAAAAATACATACATATATATCGACGCCTCTTACGAAAACCCACACGTTTCAATTTGCTTACGAAAAACGGCACTTTAAAAAAAAAATCATTGAAACAAGCATACATTTATTTCATCCACGAAAAGAAGCATTAAATTGTTTTAGCCACGAAAAGAAATGCATTCACATTTTCTCTACAAACAGAAGCATAACTTTATATTTCCCACGAACAGAAAAACATTTATATTGAATCTATGAACAAAAGCACATTTTCAATTTCACCACGAATAAAAGCATATATGTATTTTCGATACAGATATCCCAATAGACAATTTTGTGGGTAAGAAGTCACACAATGGTGATTATGGAGGTGATATTGTATTATAAGTAAATTTGTTGATTTTTATACCCTACACTAAGAGTGAAAAGGTATATTCAGTTTGGTACGCCGTTTGTAACACCCAGATGTCTGTCCGTCTGTCTGTTGAAATCCCTACTACTTTTAAAATTGAAGAGCTAGATAAATGAAACTTATAACTTAGATTACTAATATACCTACGCTGTATGTGCGAAAAATTGGCGAGATCGGTCCATTGTGACCTATGATCCGACCACTTATGTTCAAATACCTCATATAAAATGTACATATAAAGATCAATTTTTATGTATACGTGCTTAGGTATACTTTTTTGGTCAACTATATATTGACATCATGCTCAAATACATGATAATAAGGTTTTCCGGCGAAAAGACTTGTGGTTCACAAAAAAATCGAAATTCGGTACACCTACCCATTTGTAAATATGGGTATCAAATGAATGGAAATTCTTCAGCGATTGAATATTTGTAATTATTTTCAGGATTCGTATACCCTGGTGACCTATATATCACTTTGAATGGTAACCAAACATATGTTTAGGGTATTTATAGTCGGCTTAGACCGACTATAATTTTGATAATCCTAACTATCATAATTACACCTACTTTAAAATTTCCCATGCGATCTAACTTTCCCAACTGGTTCATTGATGATGTGGTTTCCAGGTGTGTCACTGGACATTATTTGTTGGAACTGCTCCAATGAAACTATTTTAATAGGCATATACAAACATGCAGATGCGATTTCCTAGACCCCATTTTCGTCATTGAACTTTTTTGAAAAATGTGTTCTATTCGTATTTGCGTAATTGGACTTTTTTTTGGAAGAATTTGTTCCTTTGAAATTTGTCTAGAACCCACTTGCGTCATTCGGCCTTTTCTTTGGAAAAATTTGTTCCTTTAGAATTTTGCCAGAACCACTCACGTCTTTGGAAATGTTGGTGGAAAAATTTGTTCTTTTGGGATTTGGCCAGAACCCACTTGCGTCATTGGACAATTTTTTTGAAAAATTTGTTCCTTTGGGATTTGGCCAGAACCCACTTGCGTCATTAGACATTTTTTTGGAAAATTTCCGACTTTGGGATTTGGACAGAACTCACTTGCGTCATTGGACAATTTTAGGGAAAAATGTGTTCCTTTGGGATTTGGCCAGAACCCACTTGCGTCATTGGACTGATTGAAATGTCCATTGACGGAATCCAAAAATAAATTTAAAAAAAAATGTCTAATGTCGCCAGAAGGTTCTGGCCAAATCCCAAAGGAAGAAATTTCCAAAAAAAATGCCTAATGATGCAAGTAGGTTCTGGCCAAATCCTAAAGGAAGAAATTTTCCAAAAAAATTGTCCAATGAAGCAAGTTTATTCTTGCCAAATCCCAAAGGAAGAAAATTTCCAAAAAAATGCCTAATGATGCAAGTGTGTTCTGGCCAAATCCTAAAGGAAGAAATTTTCCAAAAAATTGTCCAATGAAGCAAGTGGATTCTGGCCAAATCCCAAAGGAACAAATATTTCCAAAAAAAATTGTCCAATGACGCAAGTGGATTCTGGCCAAATCCCAAAGGAACAAATTTTTCAAAAAAATTGTCCAATGATGCAAGTGAGTTCTGGCCAAATCCCAAAGGAACACATTAAAAAAAAAAAAAAATGTCAATGACGCTAGTGAGTTGTGACCAAATCCCAAAGGCGGACATTTTCAAAAAAAATGTCCAATGATGCAAGTGGGTTCTGGCCAAAACCCAAAGGAACAAATTTTTCCAAAAAAAATTTCCAACGATGCTAAAGGGTTCTGGCCAAATTCCAAAGGAACAAATTTTTCCATAAAATTGTCCAATGAAGCAAGTGGGTTCTGGCCGGCGGACACTTTTCCAAAAAAAATGTCCAATGACGCAAGTGGGTGGGTTATTTCAAACACATTTTTTGTTCATGATTAGTAAGATTGCTGAAAATGTGGTTAAAAATGTGGGTAATGTCATAAATACGGATTACTGAGGGTTTTGCGGTTTCATATAGGGTACAAAACTACCTTATATACCATCAAAATGTATTTGTATAATCTGTACATTTTATTTATTTGGGATTTGCTGTGTTTTAAAATAAAGTAATAAAACGAATTCGATCAGAACATACAGAAAGAAGAAAGTAGTAACTTAAGTTACTATCTCTTTTTAATTTCAAAATTCGTAGAAAACATTGCATATTGTTTTGAACAAAACACAGCAACTTGAAGTACTGTGTTTTATATTAGTAAAATAATATAAAAATGATCAATTATATACTGCACGAACGTATATCTGTAAAATTACATATATTTTTTAACATTTGAGAAAAACTCAAAAAAACACAATTTAGCCTTTATTAATATAATTGCAAACTTAGTTTGATTATAACCATATAAACCGAAAGGATTTAGCAGTAACATTCAAAATCATTTTACTCGAAACTATCAAAAACGAGTTACTAGGTTTTGATTTTGCACGGCAGATATACTATAGTAATACTTGATTGTTTAATTTGCATGATCATCAAGAGAGTTGAGGAACAAAGGGTTCAATTTGAATCTTTGTTGAGACACGAAGATTGTAATTTAAAACTTCGCTATATGAATGAATGTTATTATTAGATGTATATTTTTTGGTGTATAATTTTTTTGTTGTAAACAGGTAAATGCCACTTATGTATTAATGCATTGACACTTATTTAATTCAAGGTTAATTGTATTCTATTATAGTAAAATTAACCTTGAATAAAATATTGGATTTTTATTATTTTTAAGCAGTGGTTGGGAACGGAACGAACGAAAAGCAAAAGTTCCGAGCGCAAATGTTTCAATCGGAACTTTTGCTCAAAAGTTTCGCTCGGAAGTTTTCCATACAAAAAAGTTTGAATCGTTCCGACAAAGAACGTTCCGATGAAGAACGATTGATTCGTTCCGTTTAAAAGTTCCATTGGGTATGGATTCACATATAGGTGCGTCGTTGGAACTTTTTTTGGGTAAATCGCTTCCTGTGGGCCTAGATACGCATCCAGGTGCGTCATTGGAAGTTTTTCGGGTGAATCGCTTCCTGTGGGCCTAGATACGGATCCTGGTGCGTCATTGGAACTTTTTAGGGTGAATCTCTTCCTGTGGGCCTAGTTACGCAACCATGTGCGTCATTGGAACTTTTTTGGGTGAATCTGTTCCTGTGGGCCTAGATTGGAACTTTTTCGGGTGAATCGCTTTCTGTGGGCCTAGATACTCAACCTGGTGCGTCATTGGAACTTTTTTGAGTAAATTTTATCCAGGCCCACAGGAAGTGATTCAACCGAAAAAGTTCCAATGACGCACCAGGATGCTTATCTAGGCCCACAGGAAACGATTCACCCGAAAAAGTTCCAATGACGCACCAGGTTGTGTATCTAGGCCCACAGGAAGCGATTCATCCGAAAAAGTTCCAATGACGCACCAGGATACGTATCTAGGCCAACAGGAAGCGATTCACCTGAAAAAGTTCCAATGAGGCACCAGGTTGTGTATCTAGGCCCACAGGAAGCGATTCACCCGAAAAAGTTCCAATGACGCACCAGGTTATGTATCTTGGCCCACAGGAAGGGATTCACCCGAAAAAGTTCCAATGACGCACCACATTGTGTATCTAGGACCACAGGAAGCGATTCACCCGAAAAAGTTCCAATGACGTACCAGGATCCGTATCTAGGCCCACAGGAAGCGATTCACCCGAAAAAGTACCAATGACGCACCAGGTTGTGTGCCTATGGCGATAGGAACGATTCAAACGTTTTTTGTATGCAAAAGTTCCAATCGTAACTTTTGAGCAAAAGTTGCGACTGAAACGTTTGTGTTCGGAACTTTTGCTTTTCGTTCGTTCCGGAACGGAACAATTTCGGAACGATTGCCAAACGTTCTTTCTATAGTTCCGGTTTCTACCCCTGTTTTTAAGTCGTTTCATTTGGTTATATGAATGAATGGACCCATAAGATTCGATTAGGATCATAATTTACTATATTCGCATGGAGCTATAAGGTTCCATTGGAATCGTTTTGTTTTAAAACAATTTGTTGCTTTTTTCAAAAAATAATGTCCAATGACGCAAGTGGCATTGGATCTGGCCAAATACGAATAGAACACATTTTTCAAAAAAGTCCAATGACGCAAATGTTTATATAAGCCTAATGGAATAGTTTCATTGGAACAGTTTCAGCAAATAATGTCCAGTCACACACCTGGAAACTATGTCAGCAATGAAAAATCAACAAATTTAGTTATAATACAATATCACCTCCATCATCAACATTGTGTGACTTCTTACCCACAAAATTGTCTATTGGGATATCTGTATCGAAAATACATATATGCTTTTATTCGTGGTGACATTAAACATGAGCTTTTGTTCGTAGGTACAATATAAATGTGTTTCTGTTCGTGGGAAATATAAAGTTATGCTTCTGTTTGTGGAGAAAATGTGAATGAAGTTCTTTTCGTGGCTAATACAATTTAATGCTTCATTTCGTGGATAAAATAAATGTATGCTTGTTTTAATAAATTTTATTTTTAAAGTGCCGTTTTTCGTAAGCAAATTGAAACGTGGTGGTTTTCGTAAGAGGCGTCGATATTATGATTAATTCTAAAAATTATCTTATAGTTATATTTGATATCATAAAGAAAAAACTTGTATCCAAATCCTATATTATTTTTACTATATTTTCTTCTGATTGTCTTAATATGACACCTACAATATCGAAAATGTATATTATGGAACTAATATTAATTGAAATTATTTAAGTAATTGAAATATATTTATTTTTATTGTTTGGTGTGACATGTTGTTATGTGAGAATAATGTTGCTATGAACACATTGAGCTATTATAAATAGTGATTAAATAAAATTATAAAATTTTGAAATAAGTCAATGCATCGATTTTTTTCATATGTTATAAAAATTATATACTTAAATTAATGACATTTATTTGGCAAAATAGAAACTCTTACAACAATTATTGAACCATCATAAAAAATCATAATATTAATATATTGGATTTTTCTCATAAAGAAAGTAATATTTAGTCTGCAGAATTCCATAAACCATAAATATACCGAATAAACATGATATATTTTGTTCTTTCTATAATATTATTGTATTTTTAAAAATTGATATTAATATTTAATTTTTTTTTACACATTAATCTAATTTTTTATAAAATTGAAATTTTAATGATATAGATATATATTATATATTTATATATATATTTGTCTTATTTATCTTTTTCATTTATATATCTTTTTCATTTATATTCATTTATGATTTTTTTTTTAATTTGGTAAATTAAAATATTATTTTTTCATATTTAATTTGTTGATTTTGAGTTTTTATATTTAAGATTTTATTTATTATATTTTAATTTCGTGTTTATTTATTGTGAAATTATAAATACGGTATTATAATTTCAACTTTTTATTTTTATCAATTTTCACTTTTGAAATTTCTTAATATAAAATTTCAACTTTTTATTTTTTACATGTGATTTATAATATTCATTTTCACTTTTATAATCTTTTATTATTAAATTTCAGTTTGTCATTTAAATTAATATCAATTTTGAATTGACATACAGAATTGTAATAATTTTTTATAATATTATATTTCTATTTTTTAAATTTAATTCTCAAAATTTAATTTAAATATTTTATTTTATTATGTTTCATTTTTATTTTTTCAATTTTTTCTTCATTTTTAGTTTGTTTATAATATTAAAAATGTTGGTTTTGTTGTTTTAAGATTTTAAAATTTCACTTAATTTTTTTATTTAGTTTTTTTTTAATTTACAATTTTTTATTTTTGTCAATTTTTATTTGTACTTATTATTTTTCATTTTCTACACTAATTTTTATTTTTCAATCTAAGTTTAATCATTTTTGTATTTTAAAGCTTATTTTCACTTATTTTTTTATGTTTGTACTTTTAATATTTTTGTTTTTTAGTTATATACAATTATATTTGTACAAAAAATCGAGTTTTAATTTATATATTTTATTTTTTATCTATAATATATAATTATTTTTCATTGCTTGTTTTGTTTTTTTAGTTTCTCTTTTTATTTTTTTGATAATATATATATTTTTATATATTTGATTTTTTATAATAACAATTTTTGTTTTGTTGCTTTAAATTGTGAAAACATATCTTTTTTTTTAGTGTTAAATTGTTCGTTTTAGTCATCTTTATTTGTGTTAATCTATATATCTTCTTTTCTACTTTCTTTTTCATAATGTTTAGTTTTTATATATTTGTTTGCATTTTCGAAATTTATTTATTTTTATTTTCAATTATTTTTTTTTTTTTCATTTCTGTATTTTCAGATAGTTGTTTTATTTTTTTATATTTTGAATTTTACTTTCGCTGATTTTTATATTTGTTTGCTCTTCTATTTTTGTTTCTTAGTTTAAAAAATTGCTAATTATTAGTTTTAATTATATATTTTTTGAATTTGTATGGTATTTGTTTTTAAATGGTTTGATTAAAAAGTTTTAGATTTGTCACTTTGAAATGTCCATCATTTGTTATATAAAATGGCCGTCTTTGAAATTTATTTTTTTATATTATAATTGTTCGGTAATTATATTTGTATTGAATAGGATTTAAAAAATTGAAGTTTAAACTTAATTTTTCAGTTCTATCGCACTCTTTTCACCCTCTTAATGAATTCTAAAAAACATGATTTTGATGTTTTTCATTAGCGCGTCCCAAAACTGTATTTTTAAAATTTTTAAAAATTCACATAAATTCTTGACATTAAATAATAGAATTTGCCATCTATTTTTTTTTTTTTTCTTAACTTGGAAAACCTTTTTTTATATAAATAGCTTGGTTTGAGATGCATCAATTAAAACTGGTACATAATTATAAATCTTAAGTACAAACTATTAACACAAAAAAAAAAATGTTTTTATGTAATGGAAATTTAGACTATATCTGATGAAAATTTTAAATGATAGAAACTCCATAGAAACTTTTCTCTAATTCAAATACATAAATTTATTATATTATTATATAAAAATTATTTCTCAGTATTGAATACAATTTATTTAAATTAAAGAAATTCTGTCCTTGTTTTATGAATTTATTTTCTTTAAACTAAAGGAAATGTATATGATATATAGAAAATATTTTCTCCGAGTACAAATATAATTATATATAACAAAAACATTTAAAGTACAAGCAAACGTAAAAATAAAAAAGAAGTGAAAACAAGGTTCAAAAGGCAAAAATTATTAAACTTATAGTAGAAACTAAAATATATAAAAGACATAAATTAACTTAAAAAATAAAAAAGTGTAGAAAATGAAAAAAATATAACATCAAAAATTATAAGTAGAAATAAAAATTAAAGTAAATAAAAATATAAAAAGTTGTAAATTAAAAAGAAGACTGAACAAAAACCTTAAAAATAAAAAAATTAAGTGAAATTTTAAAATCTTAAAATAACAAATACAAATTTGTTAAATAAATAATGTATTATCAAAAATTTAGAAATGGGAAAACTAAAAATTAAAAATAAACTAAGATTTTTTATCCAATTTTAATTATTTTGAACTAAAAAAACAAAAGAGCAAACAAATATAAAAATAAGCGAAAATAAAACTACAATCTGTAAATACAGAAATAAAAAATAATAATAAAAATTAAAAATAAATAAATTCCGAAAATGCAAAAAAATATATATAAAAACTAATTATTTTGAGAAAGAAAGTAGAAAAGAAGATATATAGATTAACAAAAATAAAGAAGACTAAAACAAACAATTTAACACTACAAAAAAAGATAATTTTTAACAATTTAAGCAACAAAACAATAATTGTTATTATAAAAAATCAAATAATTAAAAACATATATATTATCATAAAAATAAAAAATAGAAACTAAAAATAAAGATAAAATAAAATAAAACAAAATGAAAAATAATTATGAATTATAGATATGAAATAAAATATATAAATTAAAACTAAGAATGAAATTCAAAAAATTTAAATATAATAAGAAATCAAATCGGTTTTTTTGTACAAATATAATTATATATAACTAAAAAACCAAAATATTAAAAGTACAAACATAAAAAAAGAAGTGAGAATAAGCTTCAAAATACAAATACGATTAAACTTAGATTATAAACTAAAATATACAAAAGACATAAATTAAATTGAAAAATAACCAGTTGGTTATTCACATGGGTTAGATCACATGGGAAATTTTAATTTTGGTGTTATTATGATAGTTAGGATTATCAAAATTATAGTCGGTTTAAGCCGACTCTATAAATACCCTACACATATGTGTGGTTACCATTCAAAGTGGTATATTGGTCACCAGGGTATACGAACCCTGGAAACCCTGGTTGTTCAAAGCCATAAGAGCAGCCTGACTATCGCTGCAAACTGCTATAGCCCTGTTCTGCCATCTATTATCCGCAATGTAGTCCATAGCCATAAGTATAGCATAGACTTCGGCTTGAAATACCGAGGCATTGTCGCCTAAGGCGAAGTGAAGTCTGCGGTCATCCGGTTCCACAAACACTCCAGCACCAGATCCGTGATCGGTTCTGGAGCCGTCTGTGAAAATGCGGTGTGACCCTCTACCTGGCTCACAGTCAGGCGTTATCCAGTCTTGAATGTCAGGTTGGCAGACCTCAAAATTTCGTCTTGGTAATATTTCTGTTATCATTGCTTCAGAGGGCATCTCCAGTAGACAGGTGTCTAATGGAGTGTCAAGTGCAATGTCAGAGATATTCCAGGGAACATTAAACCAGAAACCACCTCGTTTTAGTCTCCAGCAGCCTTTCATGGCTTCGCCTCTGATGAAGATGTCAAGTGGTGGTAGGTTTAAGATTGCATTCAGTGCTGGACCAGGTATAGTGGGAAAGGCACCCGTAGCATTTCATGGCTTCGCCTCTGATGAAGATGTCAAGTGGTGGTAGGTTTAAGATTGCATTCAGTGCTGGACCAGGTATAGTGGGAAAGGCACCCGTAACACCCAGACTAACGGTTCTTTGAATCTTGGCAAGACTAGTTGTCACGCATTTTCGCGACAGCTTGTTCCACCAGACTACCGATGCATATGATATCATCGGTCTTATCATTGCCGTGTAAATCCATAAGGTTTTGCTCGACGATAGTCTCCATGTCTTCCCAAAAATTCCTCTGCATTGCCAGAAGGCATTCAATGCTCGCGAAATTTTATTTTCAACAAGTTTTGTCCAAAGTAGTTTACTATCTAGAGTTAAGCCCAGATATTTTACTTCGTTAGACAGAGGAATAGTGACACCCTTAAGTACTGGTAGAGATAATCCTGTCATTATTCTTTTCCTAGTGAAGAGAACAATCCCTGTTTTGTGAGGGTTGACGGAAAGTCCGTTTGCAGTACACCAGCTGTCAATTCGGTTCAATGAGTTTTGTGTTTTAACACAGACCTCATTGAGGGAAAAGCCTGTGGCAAGAATGGCAACATCATCTGCATAGGCCTGGGAATAGACACCTGGTCCATCGAGATCGTTGACTAGAGAGTCAACCAGCATACACCAGAGCAGGGGGGAGAGAACGCCTCCTTGAGGACAACCTCTATTCACCCCTGCCATAATATACTGACCGCACTCCGACTCAGAGGTGATGGTCCTAAACATTAGCATTGACCTTAGCCATTTGACCAATGTTTAATCTATTCCATGCCTTCTAGCTGCGTCACACATTCCATCAAAAGTCGCATTATCAAAAGCACCCTCGATGTCAACAAATATGCCCATCACGTACATCTTCCTTTGAAAAGCATGCTCGATCCGGCCAACCAGATGTTGCAATGCTGTTTCACAGGATTTTCCACGTTGGTAGGCATGTTGTCTTGATGATAGTGTGTACCTTGACAACGATGTTTTTCTGATGTTCAACTCAACTAGTCTTTCTAGACACTTTAGTATGAAGGACATCATACTAATGGGTCTGAAGCTTTTGGCTATGGAATAGTCTTCTCTTCCAACTTTAGGAATGAAGGCTACTTTAACTAAACGCCAGGATGTCGGAATGTATGCCCATGCGAGACTTGCTCTAAAGAACTTCTTTAAGCATGGTAGCAATTGGGTTATACCTTACTGTAGCATGACTGGGTAGATGCTATCCGGTCCAGGTGACTTGAAGCCATCAAAAGAGGCCACTGCGAATTGGATAGCTTCATCGTACACAACCAATCTGGCAACCTGCCAGTCATGTTTTGTCACATTAGAGTTGTTATTGCAGTCCCCAGTGCTGGGATTACAAAGTGGCCCTATGTGGATTTGATTTCCCGGAAAGTGAGTCTCAACTAGGACACTGAGTGCCTCTGTCTTATACTCAGTATACGAGCCATCAGGTCTCCGCAGTGAGTCCAGTCGAGCAGTTCGGTCTCTTTTAAGAAACTTGACCAATCTGCTAGTCTCACTGCAGGATTCGATGCTACTGCAGAAGTCTTTATAGGAAACACTTTTCGATTTACGAATTCGTTTCTTATACTCTTTCTGCTTAGCTCGATAAAGAAACCAGTCAGAGTCTAAGTTGCTCCTTAGGGCCCTATTTAGAAGCTTTCTGGAATCCTTGCGCAAGGTTTCAAGACAAGCGTTCCACCAAGGAACGGGAGGTCTAGATAACGTTTTTCGTACCGGACATGTTTGTACAAAACTAGAATTTATAACATCGTTCATAACTTGAACGGACGTCTCAATACTTTCTTTGGTACGAATTCTGACAGGAATATTGAGGGAATTCTCGAGTTCATGTCTGAAGCGTGCCCAGTTCGTTTTTCTAGGGTTTCTTACCGTCATAGAGGGCAGCACCTCTCGGTCAGTATGAAACTCGATATACCTGTGGTCCGATAAAGAATCTTCTTTAAGAACCTTCCAGTTAAAGATTGACTCTCTCAGTCTACAGTTAGACAAAGTAAGGTCAATCACTTCCTGTCTTCTAGCAGTCACAAAAGTGGGTTTATTACCAGTGTTGTGAATGTTCAGATTGGAGGTCATGATGAAGTCAAGGAGTCTGGTACCTCGTGCGTTGCATTTACTGCTGCTCCACACAGTGTGTTGAGCATTAGCGTCACAGCAAAGAATAAGGCCGGTCTCCTTAAGATCACAGTACTCTATGAGCTCAACAATTGATTTTGGCAGAGGAGGCAGTAGTGAGTCATAGGGGAAGTAGCCTGAGGCGACAATCCTTATACCTTAATCCATCATACAATTATTTGTATTAAGTTTAGTGACTCCAACTAGATTAGTTTTGGAGAAAAAATTACTTAAATATTCATGTTTTTATCAAAACTGACTAAGTCCATGTATTCATAAAAATAAAATTTGCCTAAGTCCCTCTCAACCAATCACATGGAGATATGGCCCCTGTCATCACTATAAGTTTGCAAAGAACTTGTGCCATAGGAGAATGTTTTAATGATTTAAAAAGGTTTAAATGGACAACAATATTGCAATTACCTTCCCAATTAATTAAAAAATATTTTTAAAAAATCAGAATGTCATAAATAAATGCGAAAATACGAGAAGACTGCAATTATTTACAAATTGCGTGTAGCAGATTCACTTGCTGTCTGTTTTTTCATACTTTTACACATGGCCGCATTATATCTTCCCCTTGTAGCCTTAATAATATCAAAAATTGTATACCTATATATAATTAAAAAAAAAATAATAACATTTGATGATATGTTTTACTTGTGAAACACTATCATCGAACGACATATTCTTTTTCACCAGAAGACATATAAAATAAAAAAAAACTTTATAAAAAAAAATATAATAAGGTTTATTAAAATAATAGTATGGCGCTACAGTCCTCTGGAGAACTTAGACCGAGATCTCTCACCATTAGAACTGTGCGTCGTTTCAAAGTGGTGGGACCTACACAGTTTATTGCCGAATCCGAACGGCAGGGTGAGATGTAATCTCGTAGGTTTGCCATTGACTGCCGAAAGATAGCGACGCGTCGCATAGAAAAATGTTTTCTATGAAAAAGATGTTGAGTCACAGGGATTGAACGCACTAACCAAACGAGCCAACAAAGCTACATAAATTCTTTCTAATAAGAATAAGAAATTAGGATATTTATATTTATTTTAAATTCAATGTAATTTTTGGTTATTTTAAGCTAACGCAATGGTTACATATTAAATATAAATTGTAATAAATCAAATTCGCAATCAAAAAATAATATTTCGCAAAAAAACTAATAAACTCAATTTGCTCAAATGTGCTTATTTTGGACTTAGGCACGTTTAATATTTATCTACATATATTTATTCGTATAAGGGCCGTTTTTCCAATATCCAGTTAAGTGTTCCAATTCCATATATTCTATGGATAACTCTAAGTTAAAGTGCCAGTTAGTGCTTAACCGATTATGGTGAAAACAACCGTAAGATAAAAGGCTTGCAAGTGTTTGCAGCTTGCATACACAGAAAAAAGTATAGTTCGTCATATTGACAAACGACGTACATTAAACTCTTTCCGTAATATTGACGAACAAGTATATCAATATTACATACAAGCATACATGTTTTGATGTAGTCGTTTATCAATATTACGTATAGGAATCTTCAATTTCGAGCTCTCATGTATACACATACAGAAATAGTGTAATGGCGGAAAACAAATAAGACGCCGTGATGTGAACGTGTAAAAGATGGTCTTCTGTTTTTTATTCTGACCAAAAATAACAAAATATAATTAGTAAATTTTATTGGAAAAACGTAATAAAAACCTATAAGACAATAAATCGATGAGCATGATATTGAAATAACATTTGGGTATTTTTGCAACAAAAAAAAATAAAAAAAATTAAAAATAAGCGCCGCTCGGACTCGTGGTGACCTTGAAAAATCAAAAACTGGTGCACCCACTTAAAAGTACATGTGGGTACTCAAATGAAAGGTAATTTCCCAGGCTTCGGAATTGTGCGCTCGCAAACAGAAAGCGCTCGTATGTATTTGTGTTATAAACAATGTTTCACCGTCCATATGTTCGTGACGCGCAACAGTCGTTAGCTCGCTGCTGTAAAGTGAGAAGCACGAGCTAACAGAACTTCAATAGTTCAACCGAGCTGAGCATGCAACATCGTACTCGCTGCTTGATCTTCTGTTAAATAAAGCGCTCGAAATGTACAGCGCTCCTACATTTCGAGCGGCTCGGAGTTGCTCCTTTTTAAATTATTTTGTTTGCAACAGTTCTTTTGTTGTTATTTGCGTTTATTCTTGTTTATTATTTAATTTTATGCACGTATTAATAAAAATAGAACATTGAATATGCATTTAAAGCAAATTTACAAAAAGAGCGAGTCAACCGAGCGGTCGAAATATTGTGGTGCTCGGAGAAGGGCGCTAGCGTAACAGCTCTAAACTCTGTAGACCGAGCCGTTGTGTTTGTTTGCGGCTCAACATAAATTGAGTTCGGCGAAAAGCAACAGCGCTCGAAGGTCAAAGCGAGCGCGCTGTTGTCTGTGATGTGCAGTTTGTTTACAGTTCCGAATAAATATGCTGTCATTCGTTTGTTGTTGAGAGAGCTAGTTTTGAGCTTTTTTGTGTGCTCTTGAGCGATCTTTCCGAAGTCTGTAATTTTCTCACGATTCCAAATCTGTAATTATTTTTAAGATCCATCGCTGCTAGCGACCCCTACACCAATTTATGTTATTTCAATGAGCCACTTGTATGTAATAACTGAAGTATATATGCATGTATAACCTTATGATTTTTAAGCTTTAACTTTTTTGTTGTTCTTTTTTTTCGTTATTAAAAAAATGTAATCCTTTTTTTTAGAATTTTTTTTAGATTTTTTTTGTGCATATTTCTTATTTTTATACCCTACACCTATGAGGTACAGGGTATATTAACTTTGTGCATATATTGTAACGCCCCTTAGGAGGCGTGTCCGGTATGGAAAAGAATATATATTCTTAACAGCATCAAACCCCGACTCCGTTTAACCATGTCTGTCTGTCTGTCCGTCTTGCTGTCCGAATACAGAAAAACTTGAGAAATACTGATCAGAATGCGATGAAATAAGTCTCAATATATTTTAGCCAAAAGTAGGAACTGAGTTTTAAAATGAGCCAAATCGGACAACGGACACGCCCACCTCCCATACAAGTCACTTTTGTATAACTCTTTAGGAACTAATAACTCGAAAAGTATTCAAGATGTAGTTACAAAATTTAAAACATATTGTTACAATTCACCTAAAAATATGTGGTCAAAAAATGGGCGTGATCCGCCCACATTTTTATACCCTACACTAAGAGTGAAAGGGTATATTCAGTTTGGTACGCCGTTTGTAACACCCAGAAGGAAGCATCTCCGGTATGGAAAAGTATATATATTCTAGATCAGCATGACCTCCTGAGTCGATTTAGCGATGTCCGTCTGTCCGTCTGTCTGTCTGTTGAAATCCCTACCACTTTTAAAATTGAAGAGCTAGATAAATGAAACTTATAACTTAGATTACTAATATACCTACGCTGTATGTGCGAAGATCGGTCCATTGTGACCTATGATCCGACCACTTATGTTCAAATACCTCATATAAAATGTACATATAAAGATCAATTTTTATGTATACGTGCTTAGGTAAACTTTTTTGGTCAAATATATATTGACATCATGCTCAAATAAATGATAATTGTGTTTTCCGGCGAAAAAATCGAAATTCGGTACACCTACCCATTTGTAAATATGGGTATCAAATGAATGGAAATTCTTCAGCGATTGAATGTTTGTAGTTATTTTCAGGATTCGTATACCCTGGTGACCTATATATCACTTTGAATGGTAACCACACATATGTGTAGGGTATTTATAGTCGGCTTAGACCGACTATAATTTTGATAATCCTAACTATCATAATTACACATACTTTAAAATTTCCCATGTGATCTAACCTTCCCAACTGTTTTTTTCTTTTTTTTTACAAATTAACCAACGCTCAGGGGATGCCCCCTATTCGTGAAATGCACAGTGTTGATCGTAAGAAGGGATTATAGGCTCAAAGGAGGAGGAAAGATGGAATAATGTCGGTGAATGTTTCCTTTAAATTTCCCAATATTAAAAACGTCGGGAAAAACAGACGCAGGGAGATTGTTCCACAAACGTATCGTACGACTGAAGAACGAATTGTCTCTGTAATGCGTGGTTCTGTTGGGAACCGTGTGGACTACGAAGTGGTGGGCTTGGTTCGATGCCCTAGTAGAACGAGTGAACACACGACCTGGTGGAATCAGGCCATGTATTTCCCTCGAACACTTACCATTGTAATACCTATAAAACAGGCTTACACACCCTACGGTCCTTCGGTGCTCAAGAGAACCAATAGAGGATGAAATATTTTCATCCCCTATTAAATATATTGCACGTTGTTGGATTCGATCCAGGAACTCCAAAGTAGATTTTGAAGCCCCTGCCCATATGTGCGAATTGTATTCCATCGAAGGCCGAATATAGGTGGTGTAGACATTGCGCAAGTCAGCAGGAGTGAAGTATGTCTTACACCGTTTCAGAAAACCGAGGCACTTGGCCACTTCTTTCGACACATCAAATATGTGATCATTCCAACGGAGGTCACATTGAATTGATATGCCCACAACGTCAAGAACAGCTGACTGCGCAATATCCACATGTCCCATATTGAGGGGAGGGAGGGGTGAATCCATTCTTTTGTGAGATAACAGACAACATTGGGTCGTGTTTGCATTGAAACCAACTCTATTTGCAAGACCGCACTCGGAGATTGTTTTAAGGTCATAATTGAGTGTATCATTCATTGTGCGCCTTTTACTCTCAATCTCCAAAGAGTTTGGGCGCTTGTTGCACGAATATGAATGACAAATGTTGCTGTCATCTGCAAAGGAATGGATTGGGTTCTGGGTCGAAGACAGAGGTCATTGATAAAAACCAGAAATAGGAACGGGGATAGGACGGAACCCTGCGGGACTCCAGAATTGATGGAATGTTGTTCTGAGAAAACACCATCCATCGAAACTCGTATTGAACGACCCTGGAGAAAACTCGATATCCATCGAGTAAAAGAATTACCGACACCATATACAATTAGTTTTGATACGAGGGCTTCATGCTACACTCGATCAAAAATCTTGGAAATATCAAGAGCAACAACCTTACTCTCCCCGAAAAAGTGAATACAATTATTCCACTTTTCGGAGAGGACCGCCATCAAATCACCGGTGGATCTGGTCCTACGGAAACCATATTGCCGGTCACTAAATAATACGTTTAGCTCCAGATAGTTCCAGATAGTGGAAGTTTATTACGCTCTCCATTACCTTGGATAGCGCAGAGCATATTGCAATGGGTAGGTAATTAGCATGGTTCGTAGCCTCACCCTTTTTCGGAACTGGCTGGACATTGGCAACCTTCCAACAAGATGGAAAAACTCCTGTCGTGTAGATATTGAAAAAGGTTACGCAACGGACAAGCCAGCGTTGACGCACACTTCTTCAACACATGAGCAGATATGCCATCTGGCCCGGAAGCTTTGTTAATATTGAGATTTGCTAAAACCTTTTTAACTACCCGAGTTCGAAAATGTATCTCCGGCATTGCAGAAGTAACAAATTCGACGGAGAAGGGCGCTAGCGTAACAGCTCTAAACTCTGTAGACCGAGCCGTTGTGTTTGTTTGCGGCTCAACATAAATTGAGTTCGGCGAAAAGCAACAGCGCTCGAAGGTCAAAGCGAGCGCGCTGTTGTCTGTGATGTGCAGTTTGTTTACAGTTCCGAATAAATATGCTGTCATTCGTTTGTTGTTGAGAGAGCTAGTTTTGAGCTTTTTTGTGTGCTCTTGAGCGATCTTTCCGAAGTCTGTAATTTTCTCACGATTCCAAATCTGTAATTATTTTTAAGATCCATCGCTGCTAGCGACCCCTACACCAATTTATGTTATTTCAATGAGCCACTTGTATGTAATAATTGAAGTATATATGCATGTATAACCTTAAGATTTTTAAGCTTTAACTTTTTTTTTGTTCTTTTTTTTCGTTATTAAAAAAATGTAATCCTTTTTTTTAGAATTTTTTTTAGATTTTTTTTGTGCATATTTCTTATTTTTATACCCTACACCTATGAGGTACAGGGTATATTAACTTTGTGCATATATTGTAACGCCCCTTAAGAGGCGTGTCCGGTATGGAAAAGAATATATATTCTTAACAGCATCAAACCCCGACTCCGTTTAACCATGTCCGTCTGTCTGTCCGTCTTGCTGTCCGAATACAGAAAAACTTGAGAAATACTGATCAGAATGCGATGAAATAAGTCTCAATATATTTTAGCCAAAAGTAGGAACTGAGTTTTAAAATGAGCCAAATCGGACAACGGACACGCCCACCTCCCATACAAGTCACTTTTGTATAACTCTTTAGGAACTAATAACTCGAAAAGTATTCAAGATGTAGTTACAAAATTTAAAACATATTGTTACAATTCACCTAAAAATATGTGGTCAAAAAATGGGCGTGATCCGCCCACATTTTTATACCCTACACTAAGAGTGAAAGGGTATATTCAGTTTGGTACGCCGTTAGTAACACCCAGAAGGAAGCATCTCCGGTATGGAAAAGTATATATATTCTAGATCAGCATGACCTCCTGAGTTGATTTAGCGATGTCCGTCTGTCCGTCTGTCTGTCTGTTAAAATCCCTACTACTTTTAAAATTGAAGAGCTAGATAAATGAAACTTATAACTTAGATTACTAATATACCTACGCTGTATGTGCGAAGGTCGGTCCATTGTGACCTATGATCCGACCACTTATGTTCAAATACCTCATATAAAATGTACATATAAAGATCAATTTTTATGTATACGTGCTTAGGTAAACTTTTTTGGTCAAATATATATTGACATCATGCTCAAATAAATGATAATTATGTTTTCCGGCGAAAAGACTTGTGGTTCACAAAAAAAAATCGAAATTCGGTACACCTACCCATTTGTAAATATGGGTATCAAATGAATGGAAATTCTTCAGCGATTGAATGTTTGTAGTTATTTTCAGGATTCGTATACCCTGGTGACCTATATATCACTTTGAATGGTAACCACACATATGTGTAGGGTATTTATAGTCGGCTTAGACCGACTATAATTTTGATAATCCTAACTATCATAATTACACATACTTTAAAATTTCCCATGTGATCTAACCTTCCCAACTGGTTTTTTCTTTTTTTTACAAATTAACCAACGCTCAGGGGATGCCCCCTATTCGTGAAATGCACAGTGTTGATCGTAAGAAGGGATTATAGGCTCAAAGGAGGAGGAAAGATGGAATAATGTCGGTGAATGTTTCCTTTAAATTTCCCAATATTAAAAACGTCGGGAAAAACAGACGCAGGGAGATTGTTCCACAAACGTATCGTGCGACTGAAGAACGAATTGTCTCTGTAATGCGTGGTTCTGTTGGGAACCGTGTGGACTACGAAGTGGTGGGCTTGGTTCGATGCCCTAGTAGAACGAGAGAACACACGACCTGGTGGAATCAGGCCATGTATTTCCCTCGAACACTTACAATTGTAATACCTATAAAACAGGCTTACACACCCTACGGTCCTTCGGTGCTCAAGAGAACCAATAGAGGATGAAATATTTTCATCCCCTATTAAATATATTGCACGTTGTTGGATTCGATCCAGGAACTCCAAAGTAGATTTTGAAGCTCCTGCCCATATGTGCGAATTGTATTCCATCGAAGGCCGAATATAGGTGGTGTAGACATTGCGCAAGTCAGCAGGAGTGAAGTATGTCTTACACCGTTTCAGAAAACCGAGGCACTTGGCCACTTCTTTCGACACATCAAATATGTGATCATTCCAAACGGAGGTCACATTGAATTGATATGCCCACAACGTCAAGAACAGCTGACTGCGCAATATCCACATGTCCCATATTGAGGGGAGGGAGGGGTGAATCCATTCTTTTGTGAGATAACAGACAACATTGGGTCGTGTTTGCATTGAAACCAACTCTATTTGCAAGACCGCACTCGGAGATTGTTTTAAGGTCATAATTGAGTGTATCATTCATTGTGCGCCTTTTACTCTCAATTTCCAAAGAGTTTGGGCGCTTGTTGCACGAATATGAATGACAAATGTTGCTGTCATCTGCAAAGGAATGGATTGGGTTCTGGGTCGAAGATAGAGGTCATTGATAAAAACCAGAAATATGAACGGGGATAGGACGGAACCCTGCGGGACTCCAGAATTGATGGAATGTTGTTCTGAGAAAACACCATCCATCGAAACTCGTATTGAACGACCCTGGAGAAAACTCGATATCCATCGAGTAAAAGAATTGCCGACACCATATACAATTAGTTTTGATACGAGGGCTTCATGCTACACTCGATCAAAAATCTTGGAAATATCAAGAGCAACAACCTTACTCTCCCCGAAAAAGTGAATACAATTATTCCACTTTTCGGAGAGGACCGCCATCAAGTCACCGGTGGATCTGGTCCTGTGGAAACCATATTGCCGGTCACTAAATAATACGTTTAGCTCCAGATAGTGGAAGTTTATTACGCTCTCCAGGTAAGTAATTAGGTAGGTAATTAGCATGGTTCGTAGCCTCACCCTTTTTCGGAACTGGCTGGACATTGGCAACCTTCCAACAAGATGGAAAAACTCCTGTCGTGTAGATATTGAAAAAGGTTACGCAACGGACAAGCCAGCGTTGACGCACACTTCTTCAACACATGAGCAGATATGCCATCTGGCCCGGAAGCTTTGTTAATATTGAGATTTGCTAAAACCTTTTTAACTGCCCGAGTTCGAAAATGTATCTCCGGCATTGCAGAAGTAACAAATTCGACGACGGGCAGTGGTTGATTGTTAACTGGGAGCGTTGAATTTTTGCAAATAATTCTGCCAAGAGATTAGCTTTGTCAACCGGGTCAGTGAAGGTCTGGCCATTCATTACAAGGCTTGGAGTAGACGATGTCTTCTGATTCTTCACCCTTTTTACAAATGACCAGAAATATGTAGCCGCGGTAGCTCAGTGGTTAGTGCGTTGGACTGCGAGCCGAAAGGTCCCCGGTTCAAGCCTGGACTGGGGCTAAGAACATCTTTTCATAGAAACATTTTTCTATGCCGCGCTACCTCTCGGCAGTAAATGGCAAACCTCCGAGAGTAAAAACATTGCCTATGAAAAGCTCTCACCCGCCGTTCGGATTCGGCAATAAACTGTAGGTCGCACCACTTTGAGTACAAATATAACACGCACAGCTCAAAATGGTGAGAGAGCTCGGCCTAAGTTCTTATAGAACTGTAGTGCCAAACTATTATTATATTAGAAATGTTTACTACCTCGATGGTAGAGAGGGACCTTTTTACACGCGTTTTGTTCGTGTAGAAACTTTTCACGCGCGATCACGGCATTACAGCGATTCCTAGCCTGTATGAGAAGTCTTTCAGTATCGGCATTCTTATTAGAACGCCATTTCTGAAAGGCTTCCTCTTTCGACCTGACTGCAATCCTGCAAGTCTCATTAAACCAAGAGTGGTCCTTGGGTTTAATGCTAATCTTTTTAGAAGGTATGAAGGACCGCATACACAATAAAATAATATTTTGTACCATTAAGACTGCGGCATTTATGTCTCTATCTGCGAAACACAATTTCCAATTAAAGTTGCGAAAAAAATCATTTAACACATTCCAATTTGCTTTTTGCCATACAGTCCTCTTCGAGGCTTTAATCGAGGAGGCGCGTACAGCGGAAACAATACAGTGGTCGGAATTACCAAGAGGTGCAAGGACTTTTACAACATATTTTTCATGATTGGAAGTCAGAAAAAGGTCTAAGACTTTTTGGCTTTGCCCACCGACGCGTGGGAGGTACGTCGGTTCCTTCACCAATTGAGTGAGTTGATTGCACTCGGCAAACAGCTCAACATAACAACCCTCCTGTGCTGATAGACCCGAGTGGCTCAACCAAGTGGCGTTGCGTACATTAAAGTCACCAGCAACAACAATTTCACTGCCTGGAAATTGTTCTAATATATTTGAGATCGAATCAGATAGGGCATCTAACTTGTTACAGGTAGAAACCCTATCTAGATTCGGACTCCTATAAATAAAACACAAGTGCATGATGTGTTGCAAGATTTTGAATTTAATCCACATAGAATTAAATTCATTATCCGAAACACAATGTTGCTGCTGGTGCTGGTACGCAACGTCACTTCGAATAAAAAGGGCGAGACCCCTATGGGCAGAGAACAATGGCAGTAGGTGGTACCCCGGTATTTGAAAATCCAGTAATAATCCAGCGTGGTCCGCCCAATTATATTTTACTATTTTTTTTTATTAGTATTTATATTTATATTTTTATAATTAAAAATTTTATATTTAAGGTATGCAATTAAATATCCCCACCAAAGGTGTAGGGTATTCCATAGTCGGGCCCGACCGACTATAAAAATCCGCCCCATGTGACCTAACTTTCCCAACTCATTTTTTTTTAATGTTTTTGTATATTTTACATTTTTTATTATTTTTGTATGTATTTTTTTTGCAAATGAGCGATTATATAATATTGACAATGGAATGAGGCGAATTAGCCAACTCTTTAGATTAATTTAAGCTTGATGCTGATTGGTTGAAATAAAATTTGGTAATGTAAATTGTAATTAAAGATAGGGTGTTTGTAGTTGATTACTTGAAAAGCGCCGCAGACGAAAAATTTTTCATTTTTTTTAGCAGCACATATAATTCTACTATAGAAATCTTAAAATCTTAACGTTATAAATTCTTATATACTTCAATTATTACATACAAGTGGCTCATAAAACATATACATATTATTGAAATAACATAAATTGGTGTAGGGGCCGCTAGGAATGACAGATCTTTGAGTACCCACATGTACTTTTAAGAGTTGCACCAGTTTTTGATTTTTCAAGGTCACCACGGGTCCGAGCGGCGCTTATTTTTAATGTTGGTATTTTTTTTTTTGCGAAAATGAAGCGCGTGACAATACGTAATATTGACGAACGCGATCATCGGTTGACATTTGATTAATTTGTTTGTCGTATTGATGTACAAGTTCGATGTATTTACGTCACTTTTTGGTTCTGTGTAGATATTGAATAAACATACGATAACACGGACTGCAAAATACTTACCAACATAAGCTGTTCATAACTTCATTACATCATAACTTTGACCAATCGAAATGTCAAAAAACCAAAAAATTTTGCAAAGTGCCCTCTGTCGGACGAAAATAGAAATTCTGACAACGTTTCGTCCCAAGCCTAGTACTAATTGTGAATTTTTTTAATGAATTTCATAATGGTAAGTTGAGAAATCATATATTAATATAGCATTTCAATACTGTACTCGTTTTTTTTATTAGCAAACATTCCTTTTTTTTAATATTTTTAAACTTAAAAAAAAGTAATAGTTGACAATACGAAAAAGGTTTCGAGAAATGTAAGTAAATAAATAAATGAAAATATTATTACCAAATGAAACTAAAAGAGAACTACCACAGTTTCGATGTGGAGGTGGATAAAAAGCGCAACTACAAAGGGCGCGAGGCGCAATTGATTGGCGCATCGATGTCGGATTGTTTCCAATGAGGAAACACTTCAAATTGTGCGCAGCATCTCTCTTGGTTGGTGAACGCACTGTTGGTGAGCGAAAAACATCTGCTCGGCTAATCGAATACAGTCCGTCATTCACTGAATCCGCGGCAAGCAAATTTGTCTTGCATTACTGGATCAGCTCTCCAACGCGATTGCGGAGCATTTTCAACAGTTTATAGCAACGACGCCTACAACATTGAGGCAGATATACGGCTGTGCACATGTCAAGTACGCCAATATGTTGCACCTGTGCTGCATTGCCTAATAGAATGCATCATACGTTTCGGCCGGTATTGAATGATGTTTATGTCGCTGACCATAGGCAAGTTTGTGATTTGATTAAAGAGTGTTTTGTTTAATATCAAAATCATTGTAGAAATGAATGCCGACAGCTTCGTGCCATCCGATGCAGGTATTCTGCGCTCAACTCGACCATTTCAAGATGCTGCTGGTTTCCGATATCTCGTGCAATAATGCGCAGCTTCTCGAGAAAGGTGTAAATGTTATGAGTGGACAATAAGGTGATCAGGGGGATGTGTCATATTTGTGCATTTGCTAGTGGGTGTTATTATATTATTGTAAAAAATTAGTATATTTTATAATATGTATTACTGTATATTATATATATTTTGGTATTATGGTACTATTCAGATTATATTGATATCCCACACACATTTAAATTTAACAAATCCTTGAAATTGTTATAAGTTTGCTGTAAGGTTCGTAGTGTGTATTTCGACCACACTTGTGAAAACTAAAACGTTGAAAATTTTTGTATGGAAATTTGCATACGAAAATTATAAACGTGGTAGTTTTGGTAAGAGTCGTCGAATTGGTCATTGAGGTCACAGTACGCTATAGCAAAGATCCGACACGCCACTAAATGGGTACACCGCAAAACATCAATTGAACTAAGGTTACAAAAGTAACTGACACACAACGGTAGCGGATAACTTAGCAATATAAGGAATAGAAACATTTTTGTATATGGCTTATGTGTGTGGATATCAATGTCATTAGAAATTGGTTACCAATGTCATTAAACCGAAATGTCACAAAAAACTATGTGTTTTTTTTCCATTCTTTTCTTAGGCGCATGTGTGAGATTTATATGAGGCTAAAATATGAATTTGTTCGCACTCGTGCGACTATTTTCAGCCTCAAATGCGCTTCATACCTTTTTTCTAGCATTCGTGCGACTAAATACAATCTCAAGTGCGCATTTTCAATTTTTCTCGCACTCGTGCGACTATATTGATCCTCAGGTGCGTATCATAAAATTTACTCGCACGCGTGCGAGCATATTGAACCTCAATTGATGTCGCACGTTTCCCGTACAGTGACATCAGTCGTGTAAGAAAACATGCACGTGTAATCTCCGAGTGAGCACACAGTGCACTCATTTTGCTATCTGGGTAGTATTATAACTTATATACGTTTTCTTTTATTTTATATTTTAACCTTTAATTAGATAATATATGCGCTTGAATTCAAGTGTACCCAAGAAACAATTCGTTCCGCTTATATTCCGTTATCGGTACAGCAAAACGGAATCATATTCCGGAAACGTGCCGATTTCTGAATCCGGAAACGTGTTGGAGAGCGGGTTTTAAGGAACATCGAAAACGTATTCGAATCAGTTGAAAATCCGTTATGACGTGCCATTGTATCGTACTTTAAACGGAGTACAAATATATGTAGTACGATTGAAACGTACCGAAAACATGCCAATATCGTGCCGTAATTTAAAAAGCAAACCGGAATGGAATACAACAAAACGCACCATAAACGTGCTGTAAACTGAGTGGAAAAATGTAGCTTACTGAAATATTTCATTGTAAATTAAAACAAGTGCATTTTTTATTATGATATTTTAATTTCAAATTTTAATTATTAACTATTAAAAATTATATTATAATTTTAATTTAACATCGTTCACACATTAGACGAGCCAAAACAAATGATTTTCGAGGTATTTCGTCATTCAAGAAACTATCCATTGTGACACAATTTTTTTACTATTTTCACGACACTCTTAATGCTTTCAATACTCTTCCTTGGAATTGGCGATTGGAAAAACCTGTGTGAAAAAATGTGATTTATTTGATATTTATTTTGAGAAGATCACATAACTATTTCCTATATTCCTAAGTTGTTCAAAGAGATTGTGGCCTCGCGTAATCCGGCGGCGCCAGTTGCCGATCCGTCCTTTCTTATGCTGCCAATTCATAATGTGGGGCACCACCAATGCCATGTGGTATATCAATGTTGTGCGCAAAGAACTGTTTATAATCAGGTATCTTCTGAGCGTATTCGAGGCTGCCTTGATGCAGAATGGCATGGAAATCAGTCTTTATCACGCGCCACTTCCCGCAGTTTATTCCGGAATTCAGCATTATTTTATTTGGTTGCGATAAGTTACAGCAGTCCTTTCGCTAAACCATTAATTATAAAATTTGTCCTTTCTAAATCTGCAAAGATCAAGTTAATAAAATATTCTATTTTAAGTACCTAATTTGTGTAACTTATCTGTTAATGTCTTGCAGTCGTGTAACGTCTTCCCCCTGCTGCCTTATTCACAAAATTAAATGACTTTTGTATTTATGTTTCAATCATTCAGTCTATAACGGAAGAAAATCGGTACCGGCGTAACGGAGTATTAACGGAAAGAAAACGGTGTAGTCCGTATCCAACGGCACGAAAACGGCACCATCGAAACGGAGTGAAAACGTATTATTTTCGAAATACGGAAATGCCGGCATACAAACGGAGTCGTGCAATTTGACCGTTTGGTGGTCCGTTTTCGTTCCGTTTTAGTATTTGCTTCGACGGATACTTGCTCAATGTTCCGTTAACGTACCGGAAATGACGGAATTGTGATTCCGTTTGTGCCGGAGCTCCGTATAAATGTTTCTTGGGTAATTTGAAGGTCAAATCACATTTTATTGATAGCTTACAAATAAGTTAAACCTCGATATTGAATGTCGGAATTTAAGTTTAGGTAAAGGCTAGATTCAATTGGATAAAAAGCTACCAGTTTTGGAGAACGCTATGGTTTTCAAGCTTACAATTACAAAAAGTTGAACGCTTTTCTCCAGTGAAAGCTTCGATATCCATGTTCAATTTACATTCGATAATCACTTAATATCCAGGTTTTTGGTTTATTGGGAACTTACTAATTTTTTATTCGATTTAAATTTTTAAACAGAAAAATAATGTAGCTTTCAGAAAATATACACTTGTTGACGTATAAAAATAGTGGTAATTTTCGTAAGAATGTCTGATCCGTTTCCCATTTTTTTTAGTTTTTTCGACTTTGGTCACATTTTTATTGAATTTTTTCTTTTAAGACAAATATATATGTAGACATATATATTTTTAAAAGATATTAAACTTTTTACAAAGTTGGAAAATTATCTTATATACTATTTTGAATCCATTTTTGAATCAATTAAAAAAAACGTTGTCTATCGATTTTCTATATATTTTACGTTTTGCACTCTAAGCGCTGTCAGGTTGTCTAGCACTTGGTTGCTCCAACGGAGATTCGGACGCTCCTACGTTGACCACCACTGGGTAAAGAATTGAACACCTTTTTTGCTGGAGCGCTTTCATTCATACGTTGAGACATGTCCGTATGCTCTGGATCCTGTATTACAAAACTTAAACTCAACCTACAAATGTGCAAATATTACGAACAAAAAATGGTCTAGAGTGCGATATAGTTGATCGATCTTAAAAATATTTACATATTTGTAATCGTGGGACAATTACCAGGGTTATGTGAGTACCCACATAACCCTGTAAGTAGGTGTACCGGTTTTTGAATTTTCAAGGTCAAGGTTTGACCGACTTTTTTGTTGTTGTTATAATTTTTTTTTTTCGCTTCGGCAGTGCAATTATTCCATTTTTTACAGCTGAAAGGCGTACATATCTAGTAATTACAAAATATCTTGCAATCGAGAATTTTCGAATAGGCGAGGACTTTGGAGGATACCCAGCTATAATTAACTTTTTATACTACATACAAATAGAGCTATAAATATCTGCTATAAGATTAGAAATTTTATAAGCTAAAATATAAAAATATTTCACAAAGACAAATTTCTGTTTTAAAAATTAAATACTAAAAATAACTAAAAAAAAAAACACCCTGTTCCTAATTGTACAATAATTCGTGATGGCGTTCTAGATCAACTGATCGGTCAAATAAGTCTCCAAGAACTGTAGCTCGTCTCTTTCGATCGCAGTTGTCGACTACTATTGTCGATTTGACGTCATAATGACATCATTTTATTTTTTTAATGTTTCTGTAAAATATTGAACGTTTTAATCGATTCATTTTGACATGTTCTAATTTCACTTTAGTAGGAATTTACTCACATCCCACAAAAAAGGTAACTGGTAACTAACCGGTTAGCTAACTGGTAATTGTAGGTTATCTGCCGGTTACCTTTGTTCTACCATCGGGAGAAAGGTAACCGGCAGATTCCTATTTGTGTGAAGTTCATGTGACAAGACATCCCTTTCTAACTAAAGCATTACGCTCATTTAAAAATAATCTTGTTGTCTCTTTTGCACCTCTTGCTATTTTTATGTCACATTGCCAGACCAAAAAAATATTTTACAGAAAAATATAACAGTACTGCCATAATTACTTTTTTCATATATATTTTTATTTAGCATACTAAATTAAACAATTGTTTTAAAAAGTAATTAAATTAATAAAAATCATAAAATAATGTCCATATCATCGTTAAAGACGCCTTTCTGATCCTTGTAAATTTTTTCACGAATTTCTTGTTGTGTCGCTGGAAATCAGCACCAGGTAGTCGAGTATGTGACCTTCGCAGCTCATCTACGGGGCACTGTACGAAACGTGTATGAGCGCCGGTGGCATCATAAACACGTGCACACGTGAAGCTTGATAATTTGATTTTCTCCTTCTTGAAGCACTTAATTATTTTGTTGCCCAGATTTTAATAAGTTGTCATTCCTGAATTTTCAAATGACAGAAGTTTATGATCAATGAAGTAGTAATATTTGTGCAGACCACGTACCTGGCCAATGTGTTGTCCTGCATTCAGCGCCTGATTCTTATGTCTTATGTATATGTCTAGTGAAGAAATTTGCATCCAGACATGCTAGTGAATGGCGACTCCGCATCTGCATAACAACTCCAGCGGCGCGGTGTGCATTTTTTGCTCTACAATGCCTTGGAAGATTGCACGAATGTGCGCCAATGCGCAAATCTATTGCTATCCCTTTCTCACCTATGACGTTGGAAGAAAGTCTGCTTCCGATGTGTTTGTGAACATGCACATTTCGTTGATAGTGTGCGAACCAGTTCGAAATATCGATGACTATTGGTTAGCGATTTTTTGCTGGGATCACAAGAGATAAATAAGACTGTGGCGCTCGATACAGGACAACGTATTGGCAAGGTATGTGGTCTTCAAAAATATTATTTATTCATTAATCATAAACTTCTGTCATAGGACACTTTGCAAATTCAGGAATGGCAACTAATTATGATCTGGGCAACAAAATAATTAAATGATTCAACAAGGAGAAAATCCAATTATCAAGCTGGGACGCAGCTTCACGTGTGCACGTGATTATGATGCCACCAGCAGTCATACACGTTTCGTACAATTCTCCGAAGTTGAGCTGCAAAAAACACGAGATCGATGACATCAACAGTCGCACACTCCACTTCCTGGTGCTGATCTCCGGCGACACAAAAGGAAATTCGTGAAAAAATTAACAACAAGGATCAGAAAGGCTTCTTTATAGACGATGTGGACATTAAGTTATATTTTTATTTATTTAATTACTTTTTTAAAACTATTGCTTAATTTAGTATACTGAATAAAAATATTGTTACAAAAATTCAGTCTACGGAAAACTGTTCTACGAGTTCGTATCGCTGGATTGTGTACAAAATAAAAACACACTAATATTTGGTTTTAACTAGTATTATTTCAACTAGTATTAATTAACTTTATTTATTTAAAGAACAACTTAAAGAATAATCACTTATATCAACTGCTGAATTACTACAATTTATCTTTACAATGTTCACTCACGAGACTCACTAGATCACTATTAAATCACAACTGAAGTACAGTGCCTCAGATGCGCCGCCTTATATACTGCACGCATCAGTTCGACACGTTTCGACAAGCTTCGACTTGTTTCGAGAACCTTCTACTCGTTTCGTGAATGACGAATGCTATTGGCATCTCCTTGGCACTCATGTGTTTTAATGTGCTGATCTTCCATCTCTTTCTCGCACATTGCATAGTGCGCTGAATGATCTTCCGTCTCTTTCTAACACATTGCTTAGTGCGCTGAATTGTCTTGCGTCTCATTTATTATTGTTGATTGCTTGCACAGTGGAGCAAATTACCTCTTTTCGTAACACTGCCCTCCACCTAAATCTGTTCGTCCCGAACAGATGTTAATCCTCTCTCTATACGGCGCCAACCTTTCTAAATGTACCACTTTCATTTTTCTTCTAACGTCTGCAGTATTCTGAATCCGATACACGACATCGTTAATTCTTTTAATTATCTTTTCATTTTTCATCGGGCAAAACATTTAGCAAACGAATATCAATTATGTTTTCTTTTCCTTCTGCATTCAAGTTTACAAGGACGCCGTGACAGAGCATCTGTATTTCCATGATTTCCTCCTTTACGATGTTCGATTGAGAAATCGTAGCTCTGTAATCGTTCTATCCAACGCGCAATTTGACCTTCCGGATCTTTGAACTGAAGTAACCATCGTAGTGCTGCGTGATCGGTTCTCAAGTGAAACTGTTGTCTGTACAGATACTTATGGAAAATTTTCACACTTTCAATTACAGCATGAAGCTCCCTCCTGGTGACACAGTAATTTCGCTCGGGCTTGGACAATGTTTTACTGTAGTATGCCATCACTTTTTCTTGCCCATTGATCACTTGAGAGAGCACTCCTCCAATTCCGTATCCACTTGCATCCTTATCAAGTATAAATTTCTCACCTGGAATTGGATACGCAAGAATTGGTGCCGAGCACAGTAGATCTTTTAATTTCAAAAATGCCCTTTCTTGGTCATCGCTCCATTGAAATGAGCGATTCTTTCTTGTCAACTCATGAATACTGCTTGCAACATTGGCAAAACCTGGAACAAATCGTCTGTAGTATGTACATAGCCCCAAGAAACTTCGTAGGTCATGTAGATTTTGCGGTCTGGGCCACTTCTTGACTGCAGCTATTTTATCCTCATCGGTATGCACTTCTTCCGTGGTAACTCGATGACCAGAGACTTCTTTCTTGAAAAGTGAGCATTTCTTTGGGCTAAGTTGAAGACCCGCTTTTTTCAATCGAAGGAATATTTCCTCTAGATTTCTCAGATGTTCGTTGAAATCCTTGCCCATAACAATTATGTCATCAAGGTATACTAGGCATGTTTTCCAGTGTAAACCTTTTAATACGTGCTCCATTAACCGCTCGAATGTTGCTGGGGCATTGCATAGTCCAAACGGCATTACCAAAAATTGCCATAGTCCATCTCCAGTACTGAATGCGGTCTTCTCTCGATCTTTCTTATCGATTTCTACTTGCCAGTAACCGCTTTGCAAGTCCAACGTTGAAAACCACTTAGCATTAGATAGTGTATCCAAGGTGTCATCGATTCTGGGCAGTGGATAACTATCTTTCTTGGTGACATCATTAAGTTTTCGATAATCAACGCGGAACCGAGAACTACCGTCCTTCTTTTTCACCAATACTACTGGTGAACTCCATGGACTCTCAGATGGTTCCACCACGCCATTTGTGTGCATTTCTTCAACCAAATGTGATACTTCGTCTCTTTTCGCAAGTGGTACCCTTCTTGGTGCTTGACGAATTGGGTTAGAATCACCAGTGTCTATTCGATGTTTTACAATGGCAGTTCTGCCATCTTTTTGGCCCTTTTCAGCAAATATACACCGATATTTATCAATTAACTTTTGCACTTGACTCTTTTCTTTGGCAGCCAAATCCTTCGTCCACTCATTTATAAACCTGTGAGTAGATTGTTTGATTATTTGCGATGTGCCGTTTAAAGCTTGATTGAAATTTACGCTATTTTGGACATGATCCTGGGTTTCTTCATGTCGGGGTTCATTTGCAAATGGATTCATTGAGCGCTTGCGTTTTTTACGACAATCACGTGCCATATGCCCATATGTATCACAGTTGTAGTATTTACCTTTAAATTGGGTATCTCGGTTGGCAGCAGTGTAATCTGGATTAGCTCCACTTTTTAAAGCTTGGCAAATTACCTGAATTAGGTCTTCATTCTCCACATCTAGTTTACGGACCTTTGGCGCTGGGCGGCACAACGTAGTTGCTGTCTCCTGTGTTAGCGCTGTGGTTACAGTTTCCGTAAATGTCACTTTCGGCATTGTCACTGTGGCACGTCTTGTTTCCGGATCACTTATACCGTCAACGAAGGCTTCGATCTTGCACTTTTCTATGAAATCACTCGTTGAATCTGCATACGACAAATGCGCAAGCCTCTCGACGTCCGCTGCATACGCCTGCAATGTTTCACCATTTCTTTGCATTCGGCACTTTAGTTCCATTCTGTAGATTTGCTTCATGTGAGCACTGCCGTATTTTCGTTGCAGTGCAGACATAACCGCTGTTTAACTGTTTCTATCGCTTTCTGCAACTGTCTGCAATACTTCGGCTGCACCTCCTTTTAGTGCCACGATAAGTGCGGCTACGCTGTCTTCATTGTTCCATCGATTACTTACAGCCGTGGTCTCAAATTGCAGCTTGAAAATGTTGAACGCTGTGGTTCCATCGTAAATCGGTGATTTTAGCCTCGTACCACTGACAACATGCATTGAGGGTCCACTTAGCTGTAGTAAACTGAAATCTTCTTGTATTTTCTGTAGCTTTTTGTCGAAACCTTGATATTTCTCATCAGCGTTGCCTTTCAATTTTTTCATTTTATCATCAACGTCAATCATATGCGCTTCAAGCTCATTTACTTTGCCTTAAAGTGTATTAGAAACTTCCAGAAGCTGCTTCGAATGTTCTTGAACTGTTCGGAATTTTCTTGAGGTTTCTGCTCTATTTTGTTGGAATTTTCAAGAAGTTTTTGGTTTTTGGTTTTTGTTCCATTTTGTTGGAATTTTCTTGAAATTTCTGTTCCATTTTGCTGGAATTTTCTTGGATCTGTTTTGAATTTTCTAGAAGTTTCTGTTCCATTCTGGTCGAATTTTCTTGGAGCTGTTTTGAATTTTCTAGAAGTTTCTGTTCCATTTTGCTGGAATTTTTTTGGAGCTGTTGTTGTATTGCTCCGAGCAACTGGCTCATATCAAAACTTTGGGACTGTACTTTTTGCTCCATGTCCACACTTTTCGATGACACTGTTGCAGCTTCCACTTCAAACTCGTGCTCTGCGAGGTCAATGCCTTGGTTCTCTAATTCTTCCATTAGACGCTTTTGTAGCTCTACTTTCGTACCTACAGTTGGAAGATTATGAATCGCCAGCTCCTTCTTTAGCTGGTCGACTTTAAGTTGTTCGAATTTAACCATTTTGTATCACAATCCCACTTCTGACACCATTGTTACAGAAATTCAGTCTATGGAAAACTGTTCTACGAGTTCGTATCGCTGGATTGTGTACAAAATAAAAACACACTAATATTTGGTTTTAAATAGTATTATTTCAACTAGTATTAATTAACTTTATTTATTTAAAGAACAACTTAAAGAATAATCACTTATATCAACTGCTGAATTTATACAATTTAGCTTAACAATGTTCACTCACGAGGCGCACTAGTTCACTATCAAATCACAACTGAAGTACAGTGCCTCAGATGCGCGGCCTTATATACTGCAGGCATCAGTTCGACACGTTTCGACAAGCTTCGACTTGTTTCGAGAACCTTCTACTCGTTTCGTGAATGACGCATGCTATTGGCATCTCCTTCGCACTCATGTGTTTTAATGTGCTGATCTTCCATCTCTTTATCGCACATTGCATAGTGCGCTGAATGATCTCTCAGTCTCTTTCTAACACATTGCTTAGTGCGCTGAATCATAGCTGCCAACTTTGTCAGATAAATCTACTTTTTCAGGTTTTTTTAATTGCCGGTATATAAAAGATATCTGATCAGATTTTTAATTCCGTGAATGATTTTTCTTACAGAAAAGAATTTTTTATTCTCACACAGATTTTTTTTATATTTTTGTATATTTCTTAGTAACATTTTTAAATTACTACTGAATTTTATTTATTATCTTTCATAAAAAATGGGATGAATTTTAATATTTATTTATTAAATTATATTTAATATTGAAAACACTATATTTTTTTGCGTTTTCATCTATTTTAAATTTTTTTGTGATATTTTTTGAGGGATTTTTTATTGTATGTGCAATGTCTGTAACATTTTCTAGGAATTTCAGATTTTTGGTATATTTTTCAATGCATGAGAGATTTTTTGTCAGATTTTTAAATGGCTGTTAGATTTTTTAATTGCAAAAATCAGTCAATAAATTGTTAAACTACCGCTGTAAGAAAAACAGATTTTTTGTCAGAATTTAGGTTGGCAGCTATGCGCAGAATTGTCTTCTATTTAATCTATTTTAAATTTTTTTGTGATATTTTTTGTGGGATTTTTTATTGTATGTGCGATGTCTGTAACATTTTCTAGGAATTTCAGATTTTTGGTAGATTTTTCAATGCATGAGAGATTTTTGTCAAATTTTTTAATGGCTGTTAGATTTTTTAATTGCAAAAATCAGTCAATAAATTTTTTAACTACCGCTGTAAGAAAAACAGATTTTTTGTCAAAATTTAGGTGGTCAGCAATGCGCTGTATTGTCGTGCGTCTCATTTATTATTGTTGATTGATTGCACAGTGGAGCAAATTACCTCTTTTCGTAACAATATATATGAAAAAAGTAATTATGACAATACTGTTTTATTTTTCAGGAGGTGCAAAAGAGACAGCAAGATTATTTTTAAATAATCGCAATGCTTTAGTTAGAAACCCAATAAACATTGTAATCTTTTTGTAAGCTTTTTGTAAGGTGAAATCTGTAATGTTTTGTTTTATAATAAGCTTGCGAAATGTTTACAAAACGTTGCATAATAATTGTCGGATTAACGAAACTGGATTTGTAAGCTTACATTGAAAGCTTATGTGTAATATTGAATAGTAAGCTATATGCAATAATATTGTAAGCTTAATATAAAACGTTTTGTAATGATTTTGTAAGCTTATTACAAATCGTTATGTAATAATTTTTGTAACAATTTTAAACACATCAAGTAGCCAATTGTTGGCGAATTAAAATTTTATCTTGGAAATCTGATTCACCGGACGAATCAGATGTTCCTAAGGATGGTGTGTGCATACACATCCAAGATCATTCGGAGAAATATTATTATTTTCAACCATATCAAATATGTGATGTTGACAGTCATTGCCCACTGAATCTCCCCGAATTATCTTGTGTTTATTTGGTTGTTTACGTTTCAAAGACATTATTTAATTATTATTTAAACGTACTTATATGTTTTCTCTAAATATGAGAAATATGCTTACAATTGTCTTTTCTTCGATGTTTTACGTAGTCGTTAGTAAATATAACATCTGAGCGTACGCATTTTACAAACACTTGTTTTTGAATTGCGTTTACTTTTGTTAATAAGCTTATTAACATATATAATTGATCCCTAATCACTCCATAAATCGCGAAATGTGTCCGCCTTAATCGACGCCTCTTAAAACTCATATTGAATACGAATTCAGCTGCGTATTATTTTATACATAATTTTTATATAATTTGTTTTAAATCTTTTGTAAATAACTGAAAAAACAGATGACAATTATTTCAATTTCACAAGTTTCCTATCGATTTTTATGCCACTTTTAAATCAGACCAGTTTGAAACGATTACTTCGTACAGAAACAAAAATGATCGTACAATTGACAATAATGGAACGAAACGGCGTGACGTCGACGTTTCTGTAACTCAATATGTCCAATGAATTACAGAAACGAACTACTATTAATAATAAGGCTAAAGTTCACTTTACCGGCCGAAGTGAAATTAAAAAAAAAAATTGTCACGCGCTTTATTTTCGCAAAAAAAAAATACCAAAATTAAAAATAAGCGCCGCTCCACCCGTCGTGACCTTGAAAAATCAAAAACTGGTGCACCCACTTAAAAGTACATATGGGTACTCAATGAAAGGTAATTTCCTCACGATTCTAAATTATTTTTAAAATCCCTCAATCCTAGCGGCCCCTACACCAATTTATGTTATTTCAATAATATGTATATGTTTTATAAGCCACTTGTATGTAATAATTGAAGTATATAAGAATGTATAACATTAAGATTTTTAGATTTCTATAGTAGAAATATATGTGCTGCTGAAAAAAATCGCCCGATTTTTTTGAAAAATTTTTCGTCTGCGGCGCTTTTCAATTAATCACCTAAAAACATCCCTGCAAAAATTACCCAGCCGGCCAAACTATCATAAACAATATCGTAAATTATAGCAAATATTCGTAAATAATGAATAAAACAATCGTATACGAGAATCGTAAATGATTCGAAAACGCATACAGTTTCGTTCTTAATTTGTCCATCGTAACGAGGTATCATAAAACACTCATATATGATAAATTTTCTATCGTTTTTGATCGTAAAATACGATTATATACTGGTTATAAACGATCTCTTTTGTTCGTAAACGAACTCGTTTTTAATATTTTTTACGATTCAATTTAAATCGTAAATGATAATCATTTTTAACTCTATTACGAGCTTTTTCCTACTTTTTTAACGATACAAAAAAAAATAAGTAAATGCATTTAATTTTTATATTAAATTCTCAAATGCATTTACTTACTTTTTAATTACAGCAAATGATTTAAAAATTTCACCAAAACAATTCATTTAATCTTGTTAAAATATTTTAGCATTTCTTGCGTTGCGAAAAACAATAATAATTTTGACAATCTTTTTTACGATATAAATTCTCGAAAAATACGAGCCATCGTTATTTACGAGCAAATTATGATTGTTTTTTTCATTGACATTTATCATTGTTTTTTACGAGCAAAAATATCGTAATTTATGATTATTTTGAATCGCCAAACGATCGTAATTTACGATAATCATAAAAAATGTGTGTATGTGCCGACTGGGTACCAAGATTATTGCTACTATCTCTCATTACAACTTAAGTTACCCAATTTTATTTCTACCAATCAGCATCAAGCTTAAATTAATCAAAAGAGTTGCCTAATTCGCCTCATTCCATTGTCAATATTATATAATCGCTCATTTGCAAAAAGAATAAATACAAAAATAAAAAAAAAGTAAAATATTTGTATATTTTACATTTTTTTTATTATTTTTGTTAAAAAAAAAGAAATATGCAAAAAAAAAATATAAAAAAATATAAAAATATATAAAAAAATTATAAAAAAGGATTACATTTTTTAATAACGAAAAAAAAAAGAAAAAAAAAAGTAAAAGCTTAAAAATCTTTAGGTTATACATGCATATATACTTCAATTATTACATACAAGTGGCTCATTGAAATAACATAAATTGGTGACGGATCTTAAAATTTGGAATCGTGAGGAAATTACCTTTCATTTGAGTACCCATTTGTACTTTTAAGTGGGTGCACCAGTTTTTGATTTTTCAAGGTCACCACGGGTCCGAGCGGCGCTTATTTATATTTTGGTACAGGGGGTGGCAATTTTTTTTTGTTTCGGCCGATAAAGTGAGCTTCTCCCAATAATAGTTTGGCACTACAGTCCTATAAGAACTTAGGCCGAGTTACTGGCCATTCCAATAATCGACGGAGCAACGTTAAACACAACAAAAAACCAGTTGGGAAGGTTAGATCACATGGGAAATTTTAAAGTAGGTGTAATTATGATAGTTAGGATTATCAAAATTATAGTCGGTCTAAGCCGACTATAAATACCCTACACATATGTCTGGTTACCATTCAAAGTGATATATAGGTCACCAGGGTATACGAATCCTGAAAATAACTACAAACATTCAATCGATGAAGAATTTCCATTCATTTGATACCCATATTTACAAATGGGTAGGTGTACCGAATTTCGATTTTTTTTTTTTGTGAACCACAAGTCTTTTCGCCGGAAAACTTTATTATCATGTATTTGAGCATGATGTCAATATATATTTGACCAAAAAAGTTTACCTAAGCACGTATACATAAAAATTGATCTTTATATGTACATTTTATATGAGGTATTTGAACATAAGTGGTCGGATCATAGGTCACAATGGACCGATCTCGCCAATTTTTCGCACATACAGCGTAGGTATATTAGTAATCTAAGTTATAAGTTTCATTTATCTAGCTCTTCAATTTTAAAAGTAGTAGGGATTTCAACAGACAGACAGACGGACAGACAGACGGACATCGCTAAATCGACTCAGGAGGTCATGCTGATCAAGAATACCGGAGATGCTTCCTTCTGGGTGTTACAAACCGCGTACCAAACTGAATATACCCTTTCACTCTTAGTGTAGGGTATAAAAACGAGTTGGGAAAGTTAGGTCACATGGGTAAGTTCGGTAACATGGGGCGGATTTTTATAGTCGGTCGGTCCCGACTATGGAATACCCTACACCTTTCTTGGGGATATTAATGTGGGATATTTAATTGCATACCTTAATTTTAAAGTTTTTAATTATGCTGAACCTCCCCACCCTCAGAATATTATTCACATATCAGAAATTTACGTTTTATATCCCCATAAATTAAAAAATTCATATAAAAGTATAAACAACTAAAAAAAAAATTGAAAAATATAATTCGGCGGACTACGCCTATATTTAAAATTTTGAAAGTGTAGAAACACTGTAGAAAGTACTGTAGAATTAAAAAAAAAGAAAATCATGCTGTCGGTACAGAATAGTAGTCAGTCGTTAAGAAGATCATTGTAGCGTGTAGTCGCATATAATAAATTTTATAAAAAATACAATTTGCGTTTTATTTCAAATCAATTAAAATTTTATTAAAAGCAAAAAATAACTGCTTACAATCATCAGAAGTGGGATTGTACAAATATGTCAACTAATATCCAATTGCTTAAGTCATACACTGTTCTGCAGTTGAAAACGTGGTTGAACAATTTGGGACAAAAAACAACTGGCAACAAAAGCGAATTAGTGCTTCGACTAATGGAAATTCCAGAAAATATTCGTGGCGAGTTTGCCGAAAGCGGTGAGCATAGCAATGTGACGGAGTTGGTTGATGTAACAAGCGACGCGGAAGACGCCGAGGGAGCCGAAGGAAACGCCGACGAATCTGGAAGTAATGGCGATGACACTGTGAATGACGGAGCTGGTGCAGCAAATGCAGACAAACAAGATGAATTCACACTTCCAGAAGAATCCAATAACGACGATATTCTAATGAGTGTGTATACTAATGAAAATGAAACGGAGACGCAATCGAATGAAAAGAAGAAGAAAGCAAACCAAAGAACGAAAGAAGCTAATGAGTGGAAAATAATGAAACGAGAAATTGAACTAATGAAAAGAGAAATTGATATTCAAAGGAGAGAAAACGAAATTTTAAAGAGAGAAAATGAAATTCTTATGAATGATAGAATCAACAATGATGCAAATAAAACTGATGACGGTTACGCAAAAGGAAATTTCAGAAACGTAAAGGATCTTATCTCGGAATTCACGGGAAATGGAGACTCTTTTCAACACTGGGAATCACAGCTAAAAAGTATTCGAGCAGCTTATAATCTTGATGATAACAATTTAAGGGCACTCATCTCAAACAAATTGAAAGTTAAAGCGTTGAAATGGTTGCACTCAAGATCGGACATCATGACAGTGCCAATTGAAAAATTGTTATCGGACATGAAAACTTTGTTTGAAGGTCGATCAAGTCGATTAACATTAAAACGAGAATTTGAAGCAAGAAAATGGCTAACAAGTGAAACATTCCAGGAGTATTTTCACGAAAAAATTATACTTGCAAATAAAATAACAATCGACGAAGACGAGCTGCTGGAATATTTGATTGAGGGTATTCCAGATTCTACACTGCGGTCACAATCAAAAATGCAATGTTTCCGTGACAAACATCATTTATTAGAAGCATTTAATAAAATAATTTTGAACAAACCGACATTAATGAAATCAACATTGGTTTCTCATCAAAATGTAGCATCGGAAGTGAAGTCTACAACGAAGCAGATCAGGTGTTAATTGTAACTCCATCGGGCACACAGCAGCTGAGTGTCGCAAGCCAAAGCGAGAACCAGGGGTATGTCATGTATGTGCAGAAAAGGGTCATTATGCCGCTGAATGTCCTAAGAGGAAGATTCGACCGATCCATAAAATCAACCAGGAAGAAGACGACTATGAATATGTAAGAAATTTAGCATATAATTTTAGGAAAGTAAATTTTAATTATAAAACGTTACTAGGGACATTAATTGATACCGGCAGCCCAATAAGTATAGTTCGCCAACAGTTCGTGCCTTTTGTTCTTATTACTAAAAAAACAAATACATTTTCAAACTTTTGCGGAATAAACAAAAGTCCACTTATTATTATTGGAAAAATTGAGTGCATTGTGTTTTATGAAAATATGGAAATAAATTTTAATTTGTTTGTCGTTCCAGATGATACAATGACTTATCCATTGATATTAGGAAATGATTTCTTAAAAATAGCAAAACTTAAATTAAAGAGAACTGAGAGTGAATCCAATGATAACGTAAAATTTAATGAGTATGAAAAGGAATGTTTTAGCTTAATGAAAATAGAATCTGATGAAACGAATATATGTATAAATAATAATGATATTGATTTTAATTCTAAAGATAAGTTTACTAAAATTTTTAACGAGTGTTATATGTACTGTAAACGTCCTTATGTGCCTGAGATTACATGCGAAATGAAGTTAATGCTAAATAATGAAAAGCCATTCCATTGCCCTCCGCGGCGATTATCTTATCACGAAAAAGAACAAGTACAAGTTATATTGGATGAGTTGCTTCAGAAAGATGTTATACGGCCGAGCAGATCATAGTATGCATCTCCTATTGTATTGGTTAGAAAAAAGACAGGTGATATTCGATTATGCGTAGATTATCGCACTTTAAATAAAGTTACATTGAAAGATAATTACCCAATACCACTCATTGATGATTTACTTGATAGATTAGCTAATAAAAAATAGTTTTCTCTGTTAGATTTAAAGAGTGCGTTCTACCATGTATATATGAATGAGAATTCTATAAAATACACATAATTTGTGACTCCGATGGGTCAATATGAGTTTCTAAAAATGCCATTCGCGCTAAGGAACGCACCGTCCACGTTCCAACGTTTTGTTAGCCAAGTTTTTGATGATCTTATAAGATCTGGGAAAATAGAAGTTCAAAATAATAACTGATTGAAATTCATTAATATTAACATTAAACAAAAAGGAAGTAAATCCTAGAATTGCCAGATGGGCATTAGAATTGCAAAATTTTGATTACAGTTTAGAACATCGTAGTGGATCGAAGATGCAGCATGTTGATGCTCTTCGTAGGATTTCCAATATCTTAGTTCTTGAAGAAAATACGTTTGAACACAATTTATCAATTTGTCAGTACAAGGATGGAAATATTAACAAAATACGAGCACAATTAGAAAGAGAAGAAAGTAAGACGTATGAAATGCGAAATGGTCTGACATACAGAAAGATTAGACAGAATATTGTTTTATGTACCAAGGGATATGGAGGGGAATTTGTTGCGTATGTACCATGATGAAATGGGGCACATGGGGTGCGATAAAGTTTCGAATGCAATACTAAAATCATATTGGTTTCCTCAAATGAAGGATAAAATTAAATACTATATCTCCAACTGTCTTAAATAGTATAGCTTTTTCTCCAAAATCGGGAAAACATGAAGGATACCTTCATAATATTCCCAAAGGGAATGTGCCTTTTGAAATTGTGCATATAGATGATTTCGGTCCAGTTTTGTTGAAGAATGCACATAAGAAGTATGTGTTTTTAGTAGTGGATGCATTTTCAAAATTTATAAAATTATATGCCGTCAGATCAACTGACACAAAAGAGGTTTTGAGTTGTTTGAAGTCATATTTCCATTCATATAGTCGTCCTAAAGCGATAGTCTCGGATAGAGGAAGTGCATTTACTTCAAAAGATTTTAAGCAATTCCTTGAATGTAATAACGTCCGCCACATAAAAATCGCTACTGGATCTCCTCAAGCTAACGGCCAAGTTGAGAGGATCAACAGAACTTTAGCCCCAATGATAGCAAAGTTGACAAGCGCAGGGAATTGTTCTACTTTAGATAAGGTATTGCCAGACATCGAGTTTGCTATGAATAACACGATTCATCGTAGTATAGGGGTAACTCCTAGTGAAATATTTTTTGGAATTAACCAAAGAGGATTAGTGATAGATTACCTGAAGGAAAAGTTAGATGAAATGAATAAAAATGAAACTGAGAGGAATTTAGTACAGATAAGAGCTAAAGCGTCAGATAAAATAATAAAGTGTCAAAATTATAATAAATTGTTAAAAGATCAAAATAGGACTCAGAAAATATATAAAGAGGGAGATTATGTAATGGTAAAGAATTTTATTAGTACAGCAGGAGCTTGCAGGAAGATTGCTCCGAAGTTTAAAGGTCCATATAGAGTGCCAAATGATAGATACCTTTTAAAAGATGTAGAGGGATTTCAACCCACTCAAATTCCGTATGAGGGTATATGGGAAGTTGCTAATATTAAACCATGGATGGCTAATAAAGAATTTAAATCAGACGAAATCGGGACGATTACAAGTCAGGATGGCCGAACTGTAGAAAGTACTGTAGAATTAAAAAAAAAGAAAATCATGCTGTCGGTACAGAATAGTAGTCAGTCGTTAAGAAGATCATTGTAGCGTGTAGTCCCATATAATAAATTTTATAAAAAATACAATTTGCGTTTTATTTCAAATCAATTAAAATTTTATTAAAAGCAAAAAATAACTGCTTATAAAAGGCTAATATTTCATAGATTTGATTTTAATAATTTACGGATCAAATTTCCACTATGAAAACCCGGGAAATAATGAAAAAAAAAAGTGGCGGATCACGCCCATTTTTGGACCACATATTTATTGGTGAATTATAACAATACCTTTTAAATTTTAAACTATACCTTGAATACTTTTCGAGTTATTAGTTCCGAAAGAGTTATATAAAAATGGCTTGTATGAGAGGTGGGCGTGTCCGTTGACCGATTTGGCTCATTTTCAAACTCAGTTCCTACTTTTGGCTAAAATGTACTGAGTCGAAATTTCATCGCTTTCTGATAAGTATTTCTCAAGTTATTCTGTATTCGGACAGCAAGACAGCAAGTCGGACAGACAGGACTCGGGTAGTGATGCTGATCAAGAATATATATACTTTTCCATACCGGACACGCCTTCTAAGGGGCGTTACAATATATGCACAAAGTTAATATACCCTGTACCTCATAGGTGTAGGGTATAAACACTTAAAACCTCGGTCGGTTTTCGATTCCAGGGGTTCGAGCGGCAAACAAAAATTTTTTTCGTCACCCTCCCCCCATTTAAAAGGTCTTTTTTTTTTTTTAAGTTGATCCCTAGGCTTCCTCGCCGAAGGTGGAAGGCTGGGATATTTCTTGGCCGAACCGAAGTTATAACGCCATTACAAATTATAGTTTTTGCAAACTGTACTTTTCAAAATAGCAGACAGACGCCTTAGCGTGGTTACTACGCCGTACGCGACACAAACTGTAAATATAAATGGCCGAGATAACGGGATTTCTCCCATACAACTCTACTTGACTGCGCCGAACACACAACCGATCGGTTCGAGTTCTAAATGGCGAGTGATTTAAAAGGTCTTGAAATTTTTTTTTTTTTGTGAATTGCGACCGGCCCTATAAAGTAAAGTTCAGCCGATATGAATAAAGGGATTTCAGGATCGGAAAAGTCTTAAGCATTCCATTTTAGAAATGCTTAGGAAAGATCATTCAATATGATCTTTAAAGTTCAGTCTGTAATCATATAATACTCCAAGGTCTTTTTTTTAGGTCACTCTATCAAGTAATGTTAAGTTTATAAAATATTAACATTGAAGGTGAGTTTTTGATCTGCTTTATGAGGGGATTCCATTTTTTTTTTTTTAAATTTCAATCGGCCTTATAAAGAAAAGTTCAGCCCTAGTTATAATTATTCAGCCCTAGTAATTGTTAAAAACAAATAAAAACGATATTGCGAAAAAATACACCGACGGTTTATTAAGCATATTTGGCGGTCCTTGATTCTACTTTTCGCGGGCCGGACTTTTCCGACCCTTGCTGTAGAATAAAGTTCAGCCTCAAATTCCCCCCAGTTTTTAAAACCCCTCGTTTTTAGTTTTTGGGAAGTTTCAGAGCCACAAAATTTTATTGAACTTACATATTTTATTTAATGGGCCGTGTCAAATATATATTTAGATTGCTGAAGTGTCCGGTAAACGGCAAAAATCCTGTTCAATATAATTCATTTCTGTATTATTACACAAAAATAAAAAGATCACACTACGATCACCATTATAATGCTGTTTAAGTAGTAAACCATAAGACCCTATAATATAATATTTTCCATATACAAATAATTTGCACTCGCCTTTTTAGATATTCGATTTAGTGAAAAGCTAGATTGTGTCGGGACATTTAAATATCCAGTTAAATATGGTATCTCTAAATCCATTTTGTTTAAGTCACACATTTATATCCAGCACTCTTTACAAATAATGTAACATTGCATGTAAATATGTTAAATACACACACACAACACATTAAAACAGCAATTTAAAACATTTTTAGGAATGAAAATCTGAATTTGTTTCTTAAACATGATATTGTTCACCTGCGTCCAGTTAGCAACGACTCTCAGCAACGGAAATTGTTGAATTCGGAACACAGGGTGGATTTTTCCGGATTATTTTGTTTGGACGTTTTTTGGCTTGTTTAGGGCGTTCTTGGTATCAAAATCAGATTACACAACACCAAGCAATGCGTTAAAAATAAAATTAACACTCAAATGTGGATATTTTGGAAGATATAAGTATGAATCCTCTAGAGAATTCCAGAGCCGATTTGGAACACTTAGAAACATTCTGCGTATATGACACCTAGTCCTACAATTTTCTAAAAATATAACATTTTCAAAAATATATGTCCCATGCCAGCAGAATGTTTCTGAATGGGTGAAATCGGCCCTAACCTAAAACTTCGTCCACCTGGACTGAACCATCTCTGATCGTCTTAATACCTGCAGGAAGAATTTTGGCATTAATTTGCAAAGAGAAAAGTGTACACAATTTTTAAAACCAAAATAAAATCTGCATACCACTGGATACCTCTACAGGAGTATCCATTAATTAATCCTCCATTGGAGGATTAATGGAATTCCAGGAGCAGCAAATGAGCTAGAGACTTGATTTTGGTATCATAAAATTTGTAAAAATATCATCTACGGAATACATTAGGTGTGATAGTAGCAGAATGTTTACATCGTTCCAAAAACTAATTTTTGTCCACTTTTCTTGGATTATGGAGCAGTTAGAAATAAATGCCGAAAGTGACAGTTCCACCATTGGGTAAATATGAATTTTTCCAATTTTTTGAGACCACTGTCATGTCCTCCAAACTTACTCCAAAAGCCTGCAACGACTTTACAACAACCACATGAAAAAAGTAAACAAATGATGTTGTTATAAAAATCGTTGCTAACTGGACGCTACAGGGTGGTCAGTTTCGAATGTTTAAAAACAGTTTTAAGGACACAGGATTCAACTACATCCATGATAAAGCTGTCAAAAAAATTCTATAATAATACCTTTCGAATGCTATGACTGTGATTTCGTCCACATCTTCCAAATATTTTCCATAAACATCTCACCTATTTTTCTGAAGTATGTCTAAGAGAAATAACGTACAAAACAGAGAGAGCAAAATCGTAAAATATTCAAAAATTAGACAATCAGAAATGAGGTGAAGCAAAGCTGATGATACATTTTGGTCAGACTTTTAGAACAGACATTCAAAGCAATGTCGGACGTAATCTGAGACCCAAAGGAAAATTGATGACAAATAAAACAAATGAAATTTTAGAGTTTTTTTTTTTGTTTTTTACAGTGTTTTATAAAACGGAACAAGTACAATTGTTTTTTTTTACATACAAAATTAAATATTTGTGAACATTTTTTTATTGTATAATAACTTAAATTATTTTAAAAATTTGAACAATTAACAAAAAAAAAGGAAATTAGGAAAACACCAAATATAATTTGAAAAAAACCTACGCTCGTTAGTTTGTATTGCTAAATAACATTAAATAAACTTGGATCGCCGGTATTTAGTCGCTTTATGGCGATCTTTGTGGACCCAGAGGCCGCCTTGTAGACTTGAAAAACGAGCAAGTCCTCTTCGTCCATACTGCAGTGACAACATTTTCGCTGCGGAATTATCCTGCTACATTAGAACGCACATGGGCCAAGTAGAGTGGAGCAGGTGGGGACTAGTAGATGTGCTATGTAGGTATTGTTAGGACTTACACAGAAGCATCTCACGGCTTCGCTTTGACGTTACTGCGCCTCGTCGCATGTCACCTGAGAATACTAACAAATTAGTTTTGCATATGAAAATTGAGAATATATTTAAGTTTACCACCCTTGGCAACAAACACCTTACGTCGCTGCTACTTGGAAATATAAAGACTCCGCCAAAATTTTGAATGGATATGCCATCCGATTGATCTTCGGGTTTGTTGAATTTGGCCTGTGCCTCCTTTTCTTTGAGCTGTCGTTTATTGAGTAATGTCAAAACGCTTAAAATATCCAAGTAACAATGCCAACCAGTAATTGGCCAGTAACTTGCCAGTTTTACTAGTTTCTAACCAGTAAATCTATCTAGGAACTTGCCAGTGGTGTCACGCTAGTTCCAGGTGAAGATTGGATAGTTATACTACTCAGTTTCTAGATACCCAAATAATAATTCCCGCCCAGTGACTGACCAGTTTTACTATAAGCCGTTCTAGTTTCTAGCCAATAAAACTAGCTAGGAACTTGCCAGTGGAGTGAAAAGTTCCTCTTGACGCAAATTTGTATCAACTGGAAATTTTAAAAAGCATCAACCTAATTGTGTGGATTTTTGTTGGCTACTCGAGCATCAACCATACACATCAACATTTGTGTTGATGAAAACTGAAATTGATACAATTTAGTAAATCGTGTTTTCCGTGCTTAATGGCCGATTTACATGTTATCATCTGTGAGATAAATTCCTAGACTGGCTATGAGGAGGCTAAACTGGCTACGAAAACGTCTTCAAAACTAGCTACTCTCTAGACTTGAGCGTTAAAGCTAAACTGGCCAAGAACAATTTCCAATTGACTAGTTATTTTCTGAAAAAGTGTTCAAAGCGAACCACAGGTTAAAAATAAGAATGGTTGTAATCTTGTCAGAGAATTATCCACATTTTTATTTTGTTTTATAGAAACAAATTAATTGATAATTTCAAACTTTCATTAATATTAAATTTATCAGGATACTAATTAACAATATTGTAATTAGTTGTTTAGGGTGCGTACAAATTCGACTAATTTGTATTTTGATTAGTGTGCATATTTTATTAATTAACTTCATGAAATATTTTACAATGCTTTATTACTGATTCTTTCATTTTTAATTCAATTAAGATGAAAACATATTCAAATGATTCGACAAAATCTTTTAATTTTTAATTAGTCAAAATGCTGCCTAAAACAGTAATTAATACAAGGTGTAATCAAGGTGAGTGTAAGAAAATTGATTTTTCGTTTTATTTTTTATTTTCAAATTTTGGTCAATTAAATGATTTTCGAAGGCAGTGACAAATAAAAATAAGAAGTAGACCGGAATTCTTTGAGCTCTCCAAAATTTTCTAACTTTTTTTAATACACATCGAAAGTATATAATTTATAATTTCAAATTCTGCTCTGAGTTAAAAATAAGCTGACGTTTTAAACAGAAGTAAAAAATAAATGATGGATCGAAAACGAAAACTAGCTAATTTACGAAAACAGAGAGAAATAAGACAGAGAGAAAACAGAGAGAAATGAAAGTCTTGCTGCAACTATCATTTCAAATTTACGTATTGTAGCAAATACTCAAACATCCCATAAGTTTCAATAAAGTTGCAGCAAAACTATTCATATTTTTTAAATATGACTTATATGCAGATAGTTACGAGATGTTTGTCACAACAGCAGAGCAAATTGAGATATTTACAGTTGACTGATAGCAAACATCCTGAATTCTTGGACATTTGCAGCAAAACTTTTAAGGTATTTTGACAGTTGACTACTATAAAAGAGGAAAATGGCGTACTTTTTCCTTACGCTCGATTTATCCACAACAATTAAGTAAATCCAATGGTGTAAACAAGTGTCAACTCAAATATTACATTTTAATGGTAAAAGTGAAAATAAAATTCCCTGGTATTGAAATTATCAACAGGTGATGGAAAATTATTTCTTTTAACAGTTTACTTTGATGACAGCATCGCCGGACGCACTTGGATCTTCCGCGAAGATGTCTCAAGTCGTTGTACAATTTTACCTTCAAAGGATTTACAAAGACGATGGCGTTGTATAACCAAGATACTGTTTTCATTCGAGAATACATTTTTATTTATTTGATTCATTTTCTTTTAATTCAATAAACATTACTCTGCGAATTCAAATGGAGTACCTTTTCCAAATATTTATCAACTATCTTCCTACACCCAGAAAAAAATCATGGTAAATTGATAGTATTTCAATAATTTATACCATTAAAATTGGTCAATAAGATCCGTCCCATTAGTTCAGTAATATTGAACTGTTAACACAATGTGTGGTTGTACCATAAATTTAATAATGTGATATTTTAATTACAATAAGAAAAACCTATACAAATTGAATGACACGTATTATTAATTTTATGGTATAGTCGTATTACATTTTCCTAATAATTTATTAAAACAAAAATGTATTTTAGTTATTTTATTGTATGTATTATTTTATTTAAATTTCGAAATTGATATTCACTTTTACAACACACACATAAAAAGACACTTGTTGCTGCAAAAGGTTATAACACATTTAATGTTTGCTTTGGTTTCCAATAATTGATTTTAGAATTTGAGTCCGCAGTTGTTTTTGAGATCGTTGCCATAATAGAAGTTCGATGTATTATTTATTTTCTGTAATAAATAAAAATATAAATATAAATAAATGTATACATATAATTTATTTACATTAAATAATTGATATTTATGGCTCTGATATTTCTGGTAATCATCTTTGTTTTTTTAGTGTATATATTACAATTCTCATATAAAGAAATTTTGTACAAAAATTCAACTTTAAAAATATAAAGTACTCATAACATACTCATCATTACTACGAAGCGGAAGTGCAGAATTTATAGTTGTTGAATATTAAAATCTGTGAAGAAGTGCACGCCATGGATGTATGGAATAAATATAAAGGTAGGAAAGATAATAGATAGTGTTATAGAATAATAACACAAAACTCATTCACAGACTACTCCTATATGCTCGTTGAATTTGCATCTAATAACGCAATGGACGTTTACGACGAGTCTGCCGACAGCATCCGGGCTTTCTTCACGTCGCCACCATACACATGTGACGTATTAGTGAAGCTACAACGAATGCTAAGGAAAAAGGAATCATAATTAGTGGAGTGGCATGCTTTCAACATAGAAATATTAGGATGTGCAGAATGAACGGTTATATCAGTTTGGTACGCCGTTTGTAACATCCAGAAGAAAACATATCCGCTAGGAATATATATATACCCAGGTAAAGAATAAATTCATTATCTTGCCAATTCTAGTCCCTAAATAAGATTCAGTATTTATTCAAAAACATGTTTTAAATTTAGATTAATTGTTCGTTGATTATGTAATATAGAAATATTAGGATGTGCAGAATGAACGGTTATATCAGTTTGGTACGCCGTTTGTAACATCCAGAAGAAAACATATCCGCTAGGAATATATATATACCCAGGTAAAGAATAAATTCTTTATCTTTGCCAATTCTAGTCCCTAAATAAGATTCAATATTTATTCAAAAACAACCCAAGCAACAATTTACTAGGCAGCTCAAATACTGCTAAGTTTCTGGTAGGATTTTGAACAGTATTTACTCGCCAGTAAAAACTAGTCAAAAACTGGTAGGTTACTTGTAGGGATTTGAAGAGTATATCCCTACCAGTAAAACTAGTCATAAACTTGTCGGTTACTGGTAGGGATTTGAAGAGTAGATCCCTACCAGTAAAACTTGTCAAAAACTGGCAAAAAAACTGGTCTCCTACCAGTAAAACTAGTCAAAAACTGGTCGGTACTGGTAGGGATTTGAAGAGTAATCCCTACCAGTAAAACTTGTCAAAAACTGGCCAAAAACTGGTCTCCTACCAGTGAAACTAGTCAAAAACTGGTCGGTTACTGGTAGGGATTTGAAGAGTAATCCCTACCAGTAAAACTTGTCAAAAACTGGCCAAAAACTGGTTTCCTACCAGTGAAACTAGTCAAAAACTGGTAGGGACTTGAAGAGTAATCCCTACCAGTAAAACTAGTCAAAAACTGGTAGGCATTTGAAGAGTAAACTGTATTTCCAAAAATATGATAAAACAAAACATAGCAGCTTTGGATTATCAAACAACAAATTTCACTTTATGAAAAATTATATTAAAAACAAAATTATTTTCAAATTTCTTTTCAATTCAATGCAAGGTTTGTAGCGTTAATATGTAATATATGTATATTATATTTTTCAAATTTTCGTTGCAGACTCTCCTTGGTCAAGTGTAGCAGATATTATGTTTATGAACTCAACATTTCTCAAGCCAGCGGTTGCTACTTAATTTCAGTGTCGAATAGCGGCTCTGTGTGTGGCAAGAATCGCGGGACGTTCGTGTTTGCATTAGAACGCAAAGCTATTCACGAAAACACCGTCGGAGCCGCGTTTTTGTGTTTTGTAATTCATGTTTCATATTTTTATTTATGTAGAATTTTTTCTTTTAAATCAATAGAAACTAAAATTTTACATTTATTTTTATTGTCCAGTTTCCAGCCAGTTTGTGGCAAGTTTTTGTCCAGTTTCTGGCAAGTTTTTGGCCAGTTTTTGGCAAGTTTTTGGCCAGTTTGTGGCCAGTTTTTGGCAAGTTTATGGCCAGTTACTGGCAAGTTTTGGCCAGTTTCTGGCAAGATTACTACCCAGAAATCGAAGAGTTTTACTGGCTGGTTTCTTGCAAGTTTTTGGCCAGTTTTTGGCAAGTTTTTGGCCACTTTTTGGCAAGTTTTTGGCCAGTATTTGGCCAGTTACTGGCTAGTTTACCGCCCAGAAACCGAAGAGTTTTACTGGCTAGTTTCTGGTAGGAAAGTGCGTGACATCGCTTGCCAGTAACTGGTAGGGTTCTAACCAGTTTTGGACAAGTTTTTGACCAGTTGTTGGCCAGTTTTTGACCAGTATTTGACCAGTTACTGGCTGGTTTACCGCCCAGAAACAAAAGAGTTTTACTGGCTAGTTTCTGGTAGGAAAGTGCGTGACATCGCTTGCGAGTAACTGGTAAGTTTACTTGCCAGAAACTAGACAAGTGAATAGTTGTACTGGCTAGATACTGGTAGGAAACTGGTAGGAATTGTTACTTGGGAAGTTTTAAATTTAGATTAATTGTTCGTTGATTATGTACGGGAGTAATAGGTCGTTGACTAAAAATTTAACTGCCATACTACGTTCCATTTTAACTCGAGAGGTGGCACTCACATACACAGCGAAAAAAAAGGTACCTGACAAACATGTTTTTTCGTTATGCCGTTTTGCACAATGTATTTCAGGTAACGAATAATATACTAATTTTATGTAAACAATATCTTGGATTATATTTTGTTTTATTTAGATTTTATTCGAATTAAGAATGGGGATTCCGGCACAATCCGATGGCAAGCCGAGTTTGTCAGGGCATTTCAGCAGTGCTGACAAACTCAAAAGACTGGAATGGAATGCGCAAAAAATTGAAAAATGATTACCAGAAATATCACAGCCATTAATATCAAGTTATTTACAAATTATTTAGATCGTATTTGAGACAACCATCTCTCAAACATCCGTCAAATACGATAAATATTGCTAGCAACCATCTTTCAAATTTACGATTATTTATAGCAACCATCAATTAAACATCTTACAAATAGGAAGATAGTTGTTAAATATTTGGAAAAGGTACTCCATTTGAATTCGCAGAGTAATTTATATTGAATTAAAAGAAAATGAATCAAATAAATAAAAATGTATTCTCGAATGAAAACAGTATCTTGGTTATACAACGTCATCGTCTTTGTAAATCCTTTGAAGGTAAAATTGTACAACGACTTGAGACATCTTCGCGGAAGATCCAAGTGCGTCCGGCGATGCTGTCATCAAAGTAAACTGTTAAAAGAAATAATTTTCCATCACGTGTTGATAATTTCAATACCAGGGAATTTTATTTTCACTTTTACCATTAAAATGTAATATTTGAGTTGACACTTGTTTACACCATTGGATTTACTTAATTGTTGTGGATAAATCGAGCGTAAGGAAAAAGTACGCCATTTATAGTAGTCAACTGTCAAAATACCTTAAAAGTTTTGCTGCAAATGTCCAAGAATTCAGGATGTTTGCTATCAGTCAACTGTAAATATCTCAATTTGCTCTGCTGTTGTGACAAACATCTCGTAACTATCTGCATATAAGTCATATTTAAAAAATATGAATAGTTTTGCTGCAACTTTATTGAAACTTATGGGATGTTTGAGTATTTGCTACAATACGTAAATTTGAAATGATAGTTGCAGCAAGACTTTCATAAACATCTTGTTTTCTTAGTGTATGGCTGCATTCAACGGTATGAACTGTTGTGCAACTGTTGAGTAGTTTGTGTCTGAATTTCATGCTAGTCGCGGTCGCCATTTTTCCATCGAACATTTTGTTCGTTAAATTTGGGCTACCACTGTCGATAACATTTGATGACATTCAGTCACATTTTAACAGTTTTATTTATATAATGATTTTGAAAATATTGGAAAAGTTAAAAATATATATTTTCGTAAAAAAGTTTTATATTTTGCATTATCTAAAATTTTTAATTTAAATAATAGGTAATTGGTATGTAGAAATGTGAAAGAAAAGCGAAATGGAAATCGTTAAAAAATAGAGTATCTACACTGGTCTAAGACTTACCATTACTATCCAAAACATTTAAGTTTTCACTCTCCAAAAGATTTATATTTTTTGTAGGAATTTCAAATTCGGATTCTGAACTTTTATCTTATTTGAAATTTATAATATTTAATATTAATTAAAATAACACGTATAATTTTTTTATATGTACTTGCGGTAACTTTTTAAAATCCCCAAAAAATTGCGTCTTATTTCTCTCTGTTTTCGTAAATTAGCTAGTTTTCGTTTTCGATCCATCATTTATTTGTTACTCCTGTTTAAAACGTCAGCTTATTTTTAACTCAGAGCAGAATTTGAAATTATAAATTATATACTTTCGATGTGTATTAAAAAAGGTGAGAAATTTTGGAGAGCTCAAAGAATTCCAGTCTACTTCTTATTTTTATTTGTCACTGCCTTCGAAAATCATTTAATTGACCAAAATTTAAAAAAAAAAAAACGAAAAATCAATTTTCTTACACTCACCTTGATTACACCTTGTGTTAATTACTGTTTTAGGCAGAATTTTGACTAATTAAAAATGAAAAGATTTTGTCGAATCATTTGAATATGTTTTCATCTTAATTGAATTAAAAATGAAAGAATCAGTAATAAAGCATTGTAAAATATTTCATAAAGTTATTTAATAAAATATGCACACTAACCAAAATACAAATTAGTCGAATTTGTACGCACCCTAAACTACTAATTACAATATTGTTAATTAGTATCCTGATAAATTTAATATTAATGAAATTTTGAAATTATCAATTAATTTGTTTCTATAAAACAAAATAAAAATGTGGATAATTCTCTGACAAGATTACAACCATTCTTATTTTTAACCTGTGGTTCGCTTTGAACACTTTTTCAGAAAATAACTAGTTAATGGAAATTGTTCTTGGCCAGTTTAGCTTTAACGCTCAAGTCTAGAGAGTAGCTAGTTTTGAAGACGTTTTCGTAGCCAATTGTTCTTGGCCAGTTTAGCTTTAACGCTCAAGTCTAGAGAGTAGCTAGTATTGAAGACGTTTTCTTAGCCAGTTTAGCCGCATTATAGCCAGTCTAGAAAGTGGCTAGTTTTCAAGGCGATTGCCTAGCCAGTTTAGCCTTATCATAGTCAGTCTAGAAAGTAGCTAGTTTTTAAGATATTTTCGAAGCCAGTTTAGCCTCCCCATAGCCAGTCTAGAAATTTATCTCACAGAAGATAACATGTAAAAACACGATTTACTAAATTGTATCAATTTCAGTTTTCATCAACACAAAAGTTGATGTGTATGGTTGATGCTCGAGTAGCCAACAAAAATCAGTTGATACTAATTTGCGTCAAGAGGAAATTTTCTCTCATTTATTGATATTCGACAAAATTGTGTTGATTGTAGGGCTGTGCGATTAACACCAACATTTGAACATTTTGTCAACGTAAATAATGTGAATATTTATGTTATAATTAAAAAATAAAAGGTGTGTAAATGTTCAAAAACCATATGATGAATCAAACAAGTTGATTAATTGACATATTGAGTATTTTTTTACATTTAATTCTTTTGAAAATCGAATTGTATGATTTAATTTCCTGATTTCAATTCAATTACTGATTGGAAAAAAACATATCACGAGACTTTTTGAACAAATAGATTGCAATTAGTTTTTTGTTTAAATCTTTTAATGATTTTAGTTTATATTTTTCATTTTTTTAATATATTTTTACGCACTGACGGCGGTGCTCTTTCTCGGTCCACTCTGTTTTAAAGTGAGTTTTGCAAATGTTAAATATTCTTAAAACCTAATTTTAAAATTACTACTACTTTGGAAAGGTTCACTGCGCAATATAGTCTGCATACGCAATAATATCGTGACGCCGCTTAGCGAAGAGTGTGTGTTTCGCGGTTGCATGATGCCCACTTCTTATGTTCATCACATTGCCGAACGGCTCAGTCTCGGCATGGAGCTGAAGTCGGCGTTTATGATATCGTGTAAGTGTGCAAATGTGTTGTTTAGATATCTTTTAATTTCCTCTTGTAGGTTTTCAATTAACTGTACCACACTCTTTGGCTTCTATTCGGCATTTTTATTTGCACCCACCGGCCACTTCGTAGGACCTTTTCTACTGCACGGAATGAATTGTGCATACGATGAATTGTGATACGATGAATTGTGCATACGATGAATTGTACATACGATGAATTGTGCATACGATGAATTGTGTTCGTTAATTTGTGATACGATGAATTGTTTAAGATGAATTGTCCGCGAACCGTTGAATTATGTCCGATTTACATTGTATTTTCCGGAGATACGCTGTATCTCCAGGAGATACACTAAAAGAGAGGGCAACAAATCTTATGGGAATATGATCAGGTGTAAACGACCAGATAGCTTGCAAATTTATAGGAGAAGTGATACAGCGACTGTATTGCATTATAGGAGGCGATGCGCAAAAGTTCAACATATTGAACTGTATCGCCGCGTCGCCTCGTATAAAG